>CM076571.1:277900418-278053480 GCA_034641835.2 Pinus albicaulis
CTGATAATGCTGCAGCATTTGGATCCAAGAAGATGGTTGAGTTCCGTCACAAATATCAGATAACATTGGGTCATTCTACTGCTTATGACCCTCAAGGTAATGGGCTGGCAGAATCCTCAAACAAAATTTTGGTGAACATAATCAAGAAGTTGTTGGAGGACAACAAGAAGTCTTGGCACACAAAGCTAGTACATGCACTATGGGCTGACAGATTAACACTTAAGAAATCTATTGGAATGTCACCCTACCAGCTTGTGTATGGAATAGATGTAATTTTTCCAACCAGCCTAGGTGTACCCGTTAGGAAGCTGATCCAAGGGGTGTAGTCTGAAGACAATGACATGATCATAAGGATTGATCAAACCATACATCTTCAGAAAACCAGAGAGGATCTTTACAACAGAGCATTACAAAATCAAGAGAGCATCAAAAAGCTTTTTGATAGAAGAACAAAGGCCAGCAATTTCAACATTGGTGACAAAGTGTTAAAGTGGGACTCAAGAAGATAAGACAAGGGCAAGCATGGGAAATTTGATAACTTATGGCTTGGCCCTTATCTCATTCATTCTACTGCTGGTAACAATGCTTATTTATTGCAAGAATTGAATGGAGCTGAACTTTTTGGGGATCCTCTCAATGGCAGGATTCTCAAACATTATTTCTCTTAAATCCTATCATGTTTGGGAGCCTTTTTATCCTTTTTTTCATTATAAATATTTCATCCATCATTGCATTCAAAGTTAGAAAAATAAAAAATACAACAACAATAGAAAGAGAAAAGAGGGCAGATTGTAGAAACAAGAAAGGTAGAGCCCCATACCAAAAAAGAGAAACAAAGTCTGAAAGTGTGCAAGCTCAAATGCCACTCCTAAGAAACACACTCCTAGTTAGTCATACAGCCTAATCATGATTAATTAGTTTTAAATTTACTGCTGATAGGTTAGTGAATTAGATTTTTCAAACAGCTTAATCTTGGCTTATCAGTTAGGAAGACTAGGATAGAAAATAAAGGTTCAAACAAGCTCAAAATCTGAACCTAAGATTCCAAAAGAAGAATGACTCAAATCTATTTAAATCATGAGTAAAAGACACAAGTGAACTGGTTCTAATAAGCCCAAAACTTGAAGCAGATAACAAAGGAAAAATAGCTCAAATAAACTCAAAAACAGAGCTGAAGAAAACAGAAGGATGTGCTTTAAAACTTTCAGATCTTAAGCCTTCACCATTTTGATTTAATTTTATGCAAATGATAATCTATGTGCAGCTTGTTTTTATGCCATATATTAGCAACAAGTTAGACTGTTCAATCCTGACTTGTATGCTTTTAAATTTCTTGTTTTAGAAATTAGAGAATAAAATTTTTTTAGACTGTTTAATACTAACAAATAGTAGTTAGGTAGAGAAGCTTATGAACTCAACTGTTAAATCAGAGTTCATGGAGAAATAAGAAGTAGACTTAGATCAGTTTTATGCTTTCAAAAAGAATAAAATTTTTGTAAAAGAGTTTTCCAATCCAACTGCACTCTGAAAGAAGAAAAAATGTTAGATCAGTAGGATTGGGTAGGTAGAAAGCTTGTTTGATAGAGTTCCATTGTTTTTCATGGCTTCTAACATTATCAGAACAGAAGAAGATCATCCAAGTAAATAAATTTGCAGCCCAATGGATGAGGCATTGATCAGCCTCCCAGAGAATACAAGTATGAAGTTCTTGACACCTTCAAGAAGGTGCCATCCCCATGTGGAGCCACTGTTAGCCACCTATAAATTTTTTCATATCAAATGGTGGCTAAATCATTTTTTAAAGCCTTCAAGAAAAAATTTTATTGCCAAATTGTTAGTTCTTGAAGTCTTGTGAAGATATCTTATCCTTTGATTAATATTCACTGTTGTTTCCCTCTTAAAGTCTGAAATTCTGCTGTTTTCTTGAAGAAAAAGACTGCAAAACCCATTTTTTCCTTCATTTTACCCCTTCTTCCACTCAAAATTAACCTCCTTTTTATCCCCTTTTACCTCATAAAATTCCTCTATTTTCCCTCATTTCCCTTCTTCACTTCATAAAAACCCCTTTGATAAGGTTAAAACTCCTTTTTTACCTTATCGAAAGCTTTCAAACCCTTTGAAAGTCCCCAAAAATTCATAAAAAAAAAACAATATTTTTTAACTAAGGCCTTAAGCCCTTTTGGCCCTAGCCCCCATACCACTTCCCCACCATATAACCCATGCCCAGGACCAAGAGTTAAGTCCCAAACGCTAATCGCAATCGGGGGTTTGCGATGGGTGCATGTCTTTTTGTTACATAAAACTTCCGATGCGATTGGGTCCTTTTGTATATAAACCCTGATCCCTTGCTTCCTTTGTAAAACCAAGAGCCCGCAATCGGGCGCTAAAAACCATATAAAACTCTTCCCCGATACAATTTTCCTTTGTATTTCATAAAAATCCATTTTTCCTATGTTAAAAGAAAACCCGCCGGTTCACAGTCTAAACCATTCCCAGCCGTTGATCTAAACCAATCAAACGGTCTTCGGGATCTTGCGTCGGAGATTTTTTCGTAGGGCATATTTTAATAGTTGTTGCCCCCTCCAATTGGTTACCTCCCAATGGCTTCCCAGCCATTGATCTCCCTCGCCAGACCCAGATCCGACGGCCCACATTGCTCTGTTCATAAGCCCATCCTTCTGCCTTCGGAATTCATAAATAAATCTCCGCCGTCGATCCGATCCTCAGATCAACAACCCTCGTTCAATCGCATCGGAGATTTTCTGTGCACCTTTCCTCTCTCCTCCACTGATCGTGATCTTCTGATTGCATCTGGGCCTTCCATACACTAAGATCCGATGGTCTAGATCAATCCTTGCAACCTTTGTTAATTCCATACAAACCCTGCTGTGTAATGTTTTCGGCGAATCTCCATCATTGATCTCTGCAGATCAACGGCCCACATTGACCATTTCTTCGCCCGACCGCTCACCTCATATTTTATTCATTTGACCCCAAGATTGAATCTCTGTTGTTCATTCCACTCATCTGACGGTCCAGATACAGCCCGATAGGCCCAACTCCTTTGGGTCCTACCTCTCTCTAGATCAAATCTCCGTCGTCCATCCCTGATCTGACAGTCCAGGTTAAAACCACCTTGACCCTTCCCCACATCTTATTTCCCGCACATCTATCCTCCATCGTGCTCTTCTCACGACCGTATGATCTAAGACCCCATATCTGACAGCGAGCGAGCGGTTTCGCGTAAATTTAAGCCCAGAAGTTAATGTTTCAAAATTACGCAATGAGGGCGGTTTTAAAAGGCCACGTGTCAGCCAGTAACGCATATCGCGTTAAAAAAGGTAAAACCGCCTTTCTCCCTTTTTGTCGCGCGAAACCGGTGGTTTCTTCAGCCGAAACCACCCTTCCCATTTACATTGTATTTTCTCATATGTGATCTCTGCCGTTGATCTTCGAGATCCAACGGCTCACGTTCAATCTCGCCCGCAGTCTATCACCCTCTGCCCATTCTCCAAGGGATTTCAGACTCATTCTCCACCGTTGATCTCTGTGGCCGGTCTCATCTGACGACCCAGGTTATTTCTGAAACCCCAAATTTCGTTTTAACGCATTTTTCCTTCCGCCGAAGGTTTCACCCTTTTCCTTTGTATATTCTCCCTCTCCGCTATAATAGTGGCCCCTCTGCATTATACATTCACGATTGATCTCAACCGTTGATCTCTGCAGATCAATGACCCAGACTTAATCTCTTACACCATTTGTCTCACCGCCTCTCCTTTCAACCTCCGCGAGAAATCCTCCCCGTTGGATGCTTTCATCCAATGACTGCGATTTAACCTTAGCCTCCAAAGCATTCTAGACCCAACTACACAGGATTCTCTTAATTTTTCTTTTTTTTTGCAGGTTTTCACGGTTTTTGCATTATTTTAAAAGAGAAGAGAAGGTCGGGGATGACAATCCCCCACACCTTTTGTTCATAAATGAGATCATTTTGCAGGGTTCAACACCGTGTTTCATCGGTGCCTCATGATCACTGATGCCATTTTAAAACCCTCTGTGCACCTGCACAACAACAAGACACAACAAAGCTAAATCAAACAAAGAGTATCAGTGTTAAAGGATTTAGTCACAACAGAGATGAAGACTTGAAGATTGTTTACATAGTTTTGAAGGATTACGGCCTGAATCGACTATCTAAAGCCTAATCCACTCATTTAAACGCAGTTTAAAGAACATAAGACAGAATTTAGGCCTAATTAAGCCAAACACACATAATCAAATCAAATTAATAGTGTTTAAAGAAAAACAATAATATCTATCAGTCTGATAAAGCCTCCACTGCCACATCAGAGGCTAATTGAATCCTCTCAGCTACCAAAGACACCTGCAGCCTCAAAGCATTCAAAGGAGGCCTATTTATTTCCGGAACAAAAGATATCCACCTTAAGACAACTGAACAGTTAATTCAACCATAGGAAATTATTGTAAACTATCAGCAGAGTTATTACAAAAATGACAAAGAGCCTTAAAGTCAACAAAATCTTCCTAGCAAGCTTAATACTTAATGTTAAACAACTAATACAGAGGAATGTCTGAAATCTTCTCCATTGAGCCCCTCAAAGGCCGAGAAGCATTAAACTGTATTAATTGAACTTAGAAGATCTTTTATCCTATCGCACCTCCTCATTTCTTCTATAAATACTTCTGTAGAAGATGAGATAATGTTGGTCACTGCATATTTGTTGCCTGTAAATAGTTTATTGAAGCTGCTGTAAGCTCTGTTTGTAATTGAAGATACCTAAGTTGAGATGAGAAGTTTGAAGCTGTAGAGAACCATTGGACTTGAAGATTGTAACTGGTTTGAAGTATCAAATACAAGCTTATTTATGGGATCCTGGTCTATGTCAACGGTGATGTTTTTCTTATTGTAAATTGTTATTTTATTTTTGTTTCCATTATTTCCATCGTCTCTGATAAAGAACATCAATTATAGAGTTAGGATTTACTGTCAAAGGTACCCTGCTCTTACTGATAAGCTTTATCTACATGTTTTCTTCCAAAATTTTGTATTTAAGAATGATTCAATACAGTCCAAGCAGTTACGAATGCTGGCATTCCCTCGTCCTATTGTCTAAACTTTAAACATTGTTCTTGAATGTTATTTTCAGTGTCTGCTAAGTAAAGTTGAACTAGGGAAGTATATGGTGAGCCCTGTCCTCTAGTTTTATCTCCAAAGGTTGTCTGAAATTTTCCCTAAGAGTATGTTGAAAGCAGGCTAGGTTCAAAGTCCTTACCTAATCTTAGACTATTCTTTTTTATCTTATGTGTTGTCTTGATAAGTTTGCTAAGTAAAGCAGAGCTAGGGAAGTCTATGGTGAGCCCTGTCCTCTAGTTTCTTCTCCAACAGTTGCTTTGAAAAGTTCCCCTTAGAATGTGTTGAAAGAAGGATAGGTTCAAAGTCCTTACTTGATCTTCAGCTATTCTTTTCGTGTTTTAAATGTTTTCTATTGAAAGTGCATCAAAAGCAAGCTATTTTCGAAGTACTTACCTGATCTTAGATTACTTTTATGTATTTCTTAAGTGTATTCCAAAAGCATGATAGTTTCAAAGTACTTACTTGATCTTAGGCTGCTCTTTGTTTTCATTTGTTTGTTTCCCCTTCTTATTGTTTCATTCCATTCCATAAAATCAACTTTAAAGAGATCCTTAGACATAGATGACTTGCCCCATGGACCACTCTTGAACCTTGTTATTTCAATTAAATCCTACTATGACTCCATAGCCCAATGGATTGAAGCTGCTTCTTGCCTATCTTCTTAGCTGAATCAATCTTTCACTTTCATTCACCTTCACCCTTCACTTAGACTTCCTTCACCTTCATTTATATTTGCCGAACCAAAAAAAACAAAAACCTTGCCCTTCATAACTAGCCTAATATAACATTCCAAGCCTTATAGATAAATCAATATTTTGCACTTATAGAGAGATCCCTCTCTGGATTTAGGAGGGCTAGATCCTAGAATCCCAAAGTGGTTCAAGTGTTCTCCCTGCAGTTTCAGTCTCACCAATCTGCTGAAATTACGGGGACCTAAAATTTCTAGCGACCATACTGGGGACTGAGTCAATATTCATTTTATAAAACCCCTTGAGTACAAGTAGCCCTCAAGCACTACCAATCAAATGGTAATCATTATAGAACTTGTTTGAATCAGTGAAAAACTAAGGAAACCTTAGGATTCTCATAAAAGCTTATCAAACCTTGAAAGATCAGCTAACTTAGCCATAAGAGTACACTTTCTTTGTCTCATCACCGTAGCTAAGTGTTGAAACAAATTTAGGACACTCTTAGAACCCATAGGACTGAAATAAATCAGAAAACCCAAAAATATTTCAGATTGGTATTCAAATAAACATGGTGGTGGACTGTTAGGAATCTGTAATTTTAGCAGATTGGTGAGACTAAAACTGCAGAAGCAACATCGTTTCAACCAACTTTGGGATTCTAGGATCTAGCCCTCCTGAATCCGGAGAGGGATCTCTCCAATAAGTGCAAAGATGGATTTCTCTTTGAAGTTTTGGGTTATGATATTAGGCTAGTTATGAAGGCCAAAGGTTTTGTTTTTTTTTGGATGGTTGAGCATGATTACTGTTTGAGGTGGAAAGTCCTAAATACAAAGAGTTTCAAAGGTGAGAAGTTGCAAGTGAAGAGAACAGCTAGGCTAAAAAGATAGATATAACGCTGGTTTTTAGTCCATTGGGCTATGGAGTCATAAATAGGGCTTTAATTGAGCAACAACATCAAGAGTGATCCAAGGGGCAAGTCATCTACATCACAAGATTATTGAGATTAAAATGATGGAATGGGAAAAATAAAGTGTTGGAGGGGTGGAAACTGATAATAATTTCACAAGGGATTTATAGTCAGTCCAAACAAGAAAAGCCTCTTAAGTAACTGTTTAAAACCAACCAAGTGCAGGGCTAACCATTGACTTCTTGGGCAAGTTTGTATTAAAGCAGCTTAATTGACAAACAATCTAGTAATCCACATAATTACCTTCAGAAAGTATGAAAACATATAAGAGAAGACAGAGTGTAAACTTAAGATTAGATAAAGTACTTTTAAACCTAGCTTGCTTTCGCTAACACCAAGGAAACTTTAATCACTGAGAAAAGATCCTAGGAAATGGGTAAGGCAAACCATCACTTTTCTAGTCTAACTTTAATAAGAAAATAAGGAAAATAACTTTCAAGAACAATGTTTAAATCAAACAGTAGGACGAGGGAACTCCAGCACTCCTAACTGCTTAAATTGTATTAAATCATTCTTAAATAAACAAATTGGAGGAAAACATTGAGATAAAGCTTTCCAGTCAGAGAAGGTTACTGATATACATCAGGTCCTAACTCTATAAATGTTGTTCTTTATCAGAGAATGGTGAACAATATGACATACATAGAAGGAAAACAATAACAAAGAAAGGAGCAATTCACCAGTGATATAGATCAGGATCCCAAGAAACAGCTTGTTATTGATGTCAAACCAGTTACAGTACTCAGGTCCAATGTTTCAGTTCAACAATCATCTTCACTATCTAGCCTAACTAATCTATCACAAGCAGAGCTCCAACGCCCAGTGAACACTATTTACAATCAGAAGTTTAAGCTCAAGTGTATTTCAAAGTTCTGCAACCAACCCCTCACTCATCTTCTGCAGTAGTATATATAGAAGAATGAGGAGGTGAGATCTGATAAACGATCTCCAATTACAATTAATACAGACTTAATGGCTTCTTGGCCTTTGAGGGGCTCAATGAAGAAACTTACATGGGTGCACTCTGTATTAAATGTTTTACATAAAGTTTAAGCTCGGTGGGAGCTTTTGTTGACCTTTGAGGCTTTGTGTGGCGTCGAAGTAACTCGGTAGATGTTTGTCATTAATTTCCTTGGCAGAGTTTCCTCTTTGGTTGCGTTTTGAGACAAATATCTGATCCTGATCAATAAATTCGGCCTCTGATTGAATACTTTGAGGTACAGGTGGCATTTTAGTAGCTGGGAGGAATCAATTTGCCTCATATGTGGCGGTGGAAGCGCTCCTCTTGATAAAACCCTTAATATCTTCTTTAAACTGTGTTTTAAATCGGGGATTAGGCTTTTGATAAACATTCTTAGCCGTCATCCCCGGAAATATGTCTTCCATCCTCTGTCTTGGTTCATTTTGATCTTCGTCACTGATACTCTCTGACTGTGCCTGATTCATCGTTTTTCTGATATACAGGGCTGCACATGGTTATGTGGCATCAATTCTTCATGAACGATTGATGAAAACGTGTTTTTAACACCCTTTGATGATTTTATTTGGTGAATCTAAGGCAGGAAGATCGTCATCCTCTGCCTTCGAATTTTCTTCAAAAATGGCGAGAAAACCATTTAAACCCTGCAAAATACAAACAAATATTAAAATATCCTACATATATAGGTTTATTGCTGTGGAGGATGTGTGGGGGAAGCGTGGCCGTTGGATGGCATCATCCAACGGTCAGGATTGATTGGGAGAAGTGATAGATAAGGCGGAAGATTTGTTTAAATCAGAGTCGTCGATTGCGCAGAGATCGACGGTCGGGAGTGGAAACAGAGAGTCAAAGTGGAAAATGTTTGATCGGGCGATGAATCAGGGCGATGGAATATGGGTCGTCGATCTGCAGATCATATCGACGGCGGAGATCTATTGAATGCCTCGTCGTAGCCCGATTAATTGTCGGGCATCTTCAGTGAGCGATAGTCGTTGGATGGCCCGCCCTAGATCGGACGGTGTACAGCGATATCGCGTCGGGTCCACGTCCGAACGTTAACGCGCGATGGACGGACGTTTTATGAATAGTGCCTAGGCCACGCGTCAACCGTTGAATGGAATCGCTGCCAATCGAAAAAAAACTGCCCTCGCCCAAAGGCGGTGCGATGAATACCGTGCGGTTTTTGGACAGGTGAGTGGAATGCGGGGACCACTGGGGAGACGGACTCCGCTCCATCGATCTGCAGATCAGATCAACGGTGGGGGTTGACTGATATTTTAACCGGCGGAAAAGTTTATAACATAATAAAAATCGAAAAATTCATATAACCAAAGGTTTTATATATATTTATAATGCGGCTTGGCGCCCGACTGCGAGGCCGAGGGTTATATGAAGGGTAATACGACCGGGGTTTAAAAAGGAGGGGCTAAAGACTAGAATACATATAAAACATGCATTTCAATGGTTTAGAGGGGTTCCGATAAGGCAAAGAAGGAGTCTTTAAACCTTATCAAAGGGTTTTGATGAAGGGGAAAGGGAAAAATCATGAAAATGAGGGATTTTTCATGGGAGATGAAAGGGTTAAAATGAGGTTAGTTTTGGAAGAAGGGAAGGGGGAAAAAGGTGCTTGCAGCAGTATTCTGGCTTGGAAATCAGCAGGATTTCTGAGTTCTGAAGGGAAACAATAGTGAATTTTTGGACAGAGGAAAGGCATGAGGCCTTCAAGAGTCTTCAAGAGCCAACACTTTTTAGTAATAAAATTTGTTCCTTGAAGGCTCAAAAAGTCTTAGCCACCTTTTGAAATAACAAATTTTATAGGTGGCTAACAGACCCCTTGTTACATCTCATAAAATTTCATATACATATATGGAAGTTGAAAGTTGAATGGCATGAGGACTGCCTTATGAAAATGTTCATGCTGGCATTAGAAGGAAAAGCTAGGGAATGGTATGAATGGTTGAGATCTGGTAGTTTGTTTTCCCTAAAAGATCTCCATAAGGTATTTTATGAGCACTATAAAGAAAACTCTCCATCCTTATCATTGGCTAAAAATTTTTGTGATCAATCTTAGGATATCATACAATACCTTATAGCTATGGATGAAGATTTAGAAACTTTACATTCTAAAGATCTCTTAGAAGAATTCATGATTTTCATTCTCAAAACATCTATCATGACAACCAAGAAGAGTTGGTTGAGGATGAAATCAGTCAAGAGATGGAGGAAGACCCACATGATCTCTTTGAAGGCACAATTGATGATTCATCATCTCCTTTGTGTGAGGCTCAAGAAGACATTCAGCCTCAGAATCAACCTTTACAAGAGAAAGAGAAATGCAGTAGTGTTATCCAAAGAAAGAGAAAAATGATTCCACTTTTAACTAAAAAGGAAATCAATCAAATGCTAAACATGCAGCCAGCCTCTAAGCCTTTATGTGAACAAAAAATTTATGTTCATTCTCCTACCAATCCCATCTACCATACATCAAAAAGTGAACCCATATATCAACTAAAAGAAGAACAAACTAACAATCCAATATGTTTTATTGGTAATGTTACTTATTTCGATAATTTTCCTAAGTTTTATCAGTCTGATGATGATGTCCTCCAAACAGAAACTAACCTTGCAGAGCAATCAGTAGTTGATTTGTGCGATGAAGTTCGCTATCATCAGCTTGAAAAAAGTAAGCAGCCAATACAAGTCACCTATGACATAGATGAGGAAAGCCTTGAGAGTTTATAAGTAAGTGAGGACTCTCTAACACTTTTCTCTTCTTCACTTCAGTCCATCAGAAATAACTTTCATGTAATTGGAAATCAGCAGTCTTTCAGTTTTAATGTTGAGGTTGAGGAGGATGATGAACTTATTAAGCAAGTTGTCAATGAGAAGAATTTTTTTGAAATGGTTGAGGAAATAATTTGGGACATGGAATCCTCCTTAACTCCAGATTTGTAGCCACCAAGCTCCTTTGAATTACAAATTGCGGATGAAGGCATGAAAATTTATGATCACAAGAAAGTTGTTGCACTTCTTTCTCAAGAAGATTTGTTGCCAAAGAGTGCTTCTGCTCATCAATATCATGGCCTTCACACAGATTTCAGCCCACTCTATCAAATCACATCAGGTTTGTTAGAAGATAACCCCGCTACATATGATGAATCTACTAGTTCAGATGATCGTGAGGGGGAGGTGGAGTTTCTTTCCCAAAAGAGTCCCAAGCATATCGAAGTGGAAGAAGGCGCAGTCCTGAATGAATCTCATGTCTCAAATCCTCTAGATCAGGTATTATTCCAAGATCCATTTGTTGTTTTCCTTGAGAAATCTAAAGGAGGAGTGTGTTCTGCCAAGAACAGTTTTTTGCAAAGTGTGAAAAATATTTTAAGCATTACTATCTGAAAAAAAGTGAGGTGGAAGTGGCCATTTGATTTCTTCAGCACTCTCAAAGAGCTTAAACAAGATCAATCATGGAATCATCTACTTGATTGTTTATATTGGAAAAGGGAGTTCACCAAATGAATGTATATCATATATAGGTTATATTAGGATAGATAGGAATTCAAAATAAGCTCAGCCTTGTGAGCATCTTTTTAGTTCTAGATTTTTTGGAAAAAATGAAAAACAAAAAAACAAATAAAGGTAGAAAAAGAGGGCAGATTTAAAGAAGAGGTAAAGCCCCATACCCAAAAAATATTACTACTGAAAGTGAGCAACCTTAAATGCCACTGCTGGTTCAAAAAGAAGGTCTTGTTTCATTCATCTAGCCTAATCATGGCTGAAATATGTTTTCAATTTATTGTTGATAAGTTAATGAAGGATATTTGGTCAAATAATTCAAGCTTGACTTGTCAAAAGATAGATTAGGAAAGAAAGATATTGGTTCCACATGCTTAAAATAGAACCAAGGAGAAAAATGGGGATGAATAGCAAACAATGTATCATAGCCCTGATTTTTCTAGTCTTATTTTGTACAAAAATAACATTTGTGTGCAGATTTTTCTTATGCCACAAACCCATGGTAAGTCATATTGTCTAATCCTGATTTAAACCATGTTTTAAATTTCATGTTTGTAGCTTAGTGAATGAATCCTGACAAATAGTTTAATCTTGACAGCTGAGTAGTCTAGGTAGAGAATAAAGGGGTTCATTAGCATAATCTGAACTCTGGAAGAAATAAGATAGAAGTGGATAGTTTGTTTTGATTTCAAAAGAATAAAATGTCAAGGGTTTGCTAGTCCAAATGCACCCAAAGGAAGGAAAAATGTTAGGAAAGTAGGTTGGGTATGTAGAGATGAAGTTGAGCTAATCATGTCTTTCAGATTATTGAGATCATAACTTCAAAGCAAGCATCAGCAAGTGAAAAGAGGTAAAAATATGCCCAATGGATGAGGCACTGGTCTCTGGTAAGCCAGAGATCTGAAAGTTCTAGACACCTCCTGAAAAGGAGCTCCCCTCCCCAAGTGGAGCCACTATTAGTCATCAGTAATTTTTTCCTTTATAGATGACTAAATGCTTACTCTAGATTTCTAGAAACAAAGTTCATAAACATTGTGAATTCTAGAAATCTCACTGCCTTCATCATCCTTAAGATATTTTTTTTACTATTTCATCATCCCCATCATGTCAAACTCAACTCACCCATCTCGGAAGACCCATCATGGACTCATGTCACTCATTTTGTCTTTGTTTTGTCACCTTTGGCCTCAATCGTCTGTTTTTGTTTTTTCCTACACTCTCCACTGCTATCTAGGGCCACCAATCAGCCATCTCTCTTACATCTCCATAAATGCCTCAAGAATTGATGGTCTCAAAACTATCTCTGTAGGCTCTTTAGATAAATCAAGAACTTTGGATTTTGGACCTTTAATACACCAGTCTATCAAAAAACTCTATTTTACACTTATGACCTCAAAGCCAAGTTTTTCAGTCAAAAGGCCAAGTCCAAAGAAACTTCCAATAGGTCACCTAGGGTTTCATAAGTCATAAGGTTGGTTTGGTGTCCTAAAAATATCTGCTTTTCCTATGTAAAAAGACTCCATTCAAAGAAGAAGAAGGACAAGCAACTTTGTCCAAAACTGATCAAAAATCCTTTCAAGAAAGGCCTCCTTGGCCAAAGTAAAAATTCTGCAAGGGATTGGTCATCAACATAAATGAGGTGAGGTAATAATATGAATCATCACAAGAAGAAATCCACAACCAAGAGAAAGGCAATAGGCATGTGGTTAAAGAGAATCATGGTTTTTGTGATTAGTTGAAAAAACAGTGGTGCCAAAGCAAGAAGCCAGTACAAGGACCACAAGCAAAAAATTCACCTCAAATCCACCAAGTACACTTTAAGGACTTTCAGAAATAATAAATTAATTTTGAAAAGTTATAGAGAACTTAGAAGACAACACTGTTTACTTTTCTCTAACAGCCCTAAAACCTAAGAGTTTGGGAAGATAGACAGAACATGTCAAATAAAGATGATAAGTCCTCCTTCATAAACAACAGAAAGCATTCAAAGGATTTTCAAGGTGACTTTAGGGTTTGTAAAAAAACAATGGTGCTTCACTACATCAAAGAAATAAAAATTCAAAGCGTATCAGTGGAAAAGAGTTCAGGCCTTCATTAGCAGACAATTGCCTTTAAAAGATCAAAGGAATGAAAGTACAGTTTTGGGTTACAAGGTAAAAACTTGACATGAGCATGAGTTTTCTGATATATAGTTGAAGGTTGTCAAAACTCCAAATAATGGCAATGGGAAGAAAAAAAATGTGTTATAGGCACCTCAACTATCATTCTAACTCACTTTTCACTTTACAAAAAGAGAAAGCCTTCAGGAGAAAAATCAGAGTTTATTAGCCATTTCTGGGCAAAATTTCACTGGCACTATGTAAATAAGTGGTGATGCACTAATCCGGGCCGGAACTATGCTAACCAACACTTTCCCTGTTTAGTTTAACACGACGTTGTGCTAATCTGAGGTGGCACTGTGAAAATCTAGGGCACTGCGCAAATGCGGGCTTGACTCACCCGGAGACCGGTAGACCTTGCACACGCTTGGCGCTGCGCTAACCATCATGTAGGCTTGCTGGCGCTACGCAAACGGGCTGACCTGACAGCTCAGACAGGGCGCTGCGCAAATGCAGAAGGCCTTCAAAAGGAAAATTTTCTTGCCCAAATTCAAATTTTCGTCCATCCATTCACCTCCAAGTTCTTTAGAAGAGCCAAAAAACTGGAAGTGGCAATGAAGAATCAAAACAAAGATCAGGATGAAGGTAATGATACATTAGTCCACAAATGAAGATGAGTTTGATGGTTATGTTGGAAAACTAAGAGGATCATGTTGAGGTAGAGTGCATAGGAAACAAATGATAAACATGAAGAAAGAAGTAGATGATGAATATGAAATACAAGGACATGAAGAGGGAAATGATGAGATGAAAATAGAATTTGAAGAAAAGACAGTGACAAAGAAGATAACACTGATGGGATAGGCAGTAAGAAACAAGACAACACAGGAGATAGTCACGACAGTCATGACACCAAGAAACCTCCTAGTGATAATGAAGATGTTAGAAGTGCAGAAGATAAAAAAGGTGATAACCCTAATGATGATAACAATATTAAAGAGGCTAGTAGCTCAAAGGAAGGGAAAAAAGGACAATGCAATTTTCAGTAAAGAGGTTGAAAATGATAATAATGTTGAAGACAAAGAGTGTAGTTTTTAAACAAAAAACATGATGACTAATGATTAATGTAAATGAAAGAGGTGATGACAACAACAAGGTTCACAACCATGTCAAGTACACCAACAAGACCACCATCACTCCTCTTGCATTAAACCTATCAAACAGGGCCAGGGCTAGTGTTTGCTGCCTCCAAGAGGCAAGTGATCTTGTCATCTACTTCAACTGAAAACCTAAAGGAGGCAAAAAATCATGACAGCCTTGGATTTTTGGCTGAAGCTTCTCAGAAGTTGTCTAAGACCCCTTAGGGAAGGCCTCCACCAAATTTGAGATAATCTGGAGCAAATTTTTCTTTTTGAGATTTTTGAGCCTCATTTGCGCAGCGCCACTGGAACTACACAAACACATGGAGAATCCCTAAGAGGATAACTTGACATTTTTAGATTTCTCTCAACCTTCATATCATGCTCACCAAATTTCATAAGATTTGGAGAAGGTTTGACCCCTCAAAAGGTAAAAAAACCTCACTTTTTTCACCTTTCTGCCAATGTTTTAGGCCTGGTGTTGCGCAAATGATATTCTAGAGATTTTTGAATTTTTGAACAGGCAACATGAGCTGGATCAAGAAAACAAAAGCATTTATGGAAAGTAGACTCATCAGGCTTTCCAACGAGCCATCACGGAGCCAACTCTGACATCGAGAAGGGGTCCAAAAATTGATCCCAAAAGACCCTATTTTTTACTGAAAGTGGCGCTGGGCAAATGGGCTATGTAGTGTGTTTTGGACCAAAAGTCAACAAAACACACTCATTTATTGCAAAATGATATTTTTGATTTTTTTGAGGCAAAACACTCTAGAATTAGGTGCAAACAGTTATTATGGAATTTATTTCTTAGGATATTATTTGCCTTGGGCCTTGCATGGTCTCTTGGCCATAATGACATTCATGGATGAATTTGGCATTTTCCTACCTTATTTAGGGTTTTTTCCCTCTCTTTCTAAGATAAATAGAGAATGAGGGCTTCATTTTAAATGTTGGCTTTGATGAACTTGGAGAGGAATACATGGTTTTTATGAGCTTGGAGAAGAAATTGGTTTTGTGAAGTCGATGAATGCCTTGCTTCGATTGATGATGGAGAAGCTTGTTTGCAGGATTCCTAAGCTTGGTTAATGGTGATGTATTCTTAATTTGTTTATTTTTTCTTGTTATCATTGTGTTTCACTCTTCTTAGTTTCTATAGAACAAAAAAGTATAGGTTGATAAATTCTCTTTGAAGCACCTTAGTCCTCCTATTAGCTATGGCCTTGATGTTTTCCTCTGCTGGGTGTGTTTGAGGAATTATTAACTGTTTCTCAAACCTCTTCATGCTTGTTTGTTTCAATTATGGATTAATATGTTGGTTAAAAAATATGATTCACGGTAAGCCCTGCTTATTTGAGACTGTCTAAACTCTGTCTTGGAGCCTTTCTTTGAAGTATTGCTTGCTAGGTTAAGTCAAAGAGGTCTTGTTCTGATCTTTCCCTTTGTCCATGCCTATCAGCTTCCCTTAGAGTTCTTTATAGCTTGATCAACAATGTTTAGGAGTTACCTCTTTGCTTGATTAAATTTATTGAGCTATATTATATGTTTTCCCAAATTATGAAGGTGAATTTACTAAAGTTAGAAGCTCTTATGCCTTCTATGTTTCATTGGAATGTTTATCTTGGATATTTATTTGTTTAAAGTACTATCATTGAGTAAATGGTTTGCCCTATCTCATGCTTAATATATTTTTCTTATCATATTTAATACCTTCTTGTTCATTGGTAAATGACAAAGGATACTTCACTACCCTTTGCCCTACCTTGTTTTTCCCAAACTTGATGCCCACCCCACCTCACACATTACCTTAAGGATCCATTAACCTTGCTAGATTTGCCTTGCAACACACTCTGATTCATCATTAAGAAACTCATGACTTTCATTGACTCCATAGCCCAATGATTCAAAGACCTCGCACTCCACCTATTCCACTTGACCATCTTACCAAACCAAAACAATCAAAAAACCCTACACTTAACAACTAGCCTAAAATAAACCATCTAAAGCAAACAAGAACACATCCTTTGCATCCAATAAAGAGATCCCTCTCTGAGTCCAAGAAGGCTAGGTCCTAGGACTCCAAAGACTGTTTCCATGTTGCCCTATCATTTGGTATACCAATCTGCCAAATCACATGACCCCAACATTTTGGTGATCACAGTGGGACATTCTAAGTAAGTTCATGCTTAAATATTCCTTAAAATATTCAGAAACCCTTGACTGATAGTATCTGGTGGTTTATCTACCACCTCATCGCCACACTAACATTCTGGCAATCACGGTGGGACCTTATGAGTCAGTGACAAACTAAGTATCCCTTAAGACTTCAAAAACCTTTGACAAATCATAGAGAACTCAACTGATAGCCAAGAGTAGATTCTGTTTGTTTCAACATCTTATCAAAATGGTGATTAAATCATAGGACACTCTTACAAACCTTAAAACTATAAAAACAAAACTCAGAAAACCCCAAAACATCCCTAGATTTGTTTTTTGTCAGTTATTGGTGGTGGACCATAAACATACATCCTTAAAAACAACAAAAATATCCACCTAGCAACTCCACTAGCCTCCAGTAGGCCTATTACTCCAATAGTCCTCATAGAATCCCCTGGGAATGTATTGAGCAATCCAAATCATGCTGATGGTGGACAACAAAGTTGAAACCTTCCACCTGGCGACTCCACAACTCTCAATAGATCTAAAGACTCCACTGGTAGAGAACTCTAGACTGGTTGAAAGGATACAGTGACCCTTTCTAATTTACAAACATGGATCCAAGGATACAAAGGAGATATGCTCCGATGAGTAGAGATTGTATCCCTGGATTCCCACACAAAATTCCTCAGATAAATTGGGACAAAAACCTGCCTAAATTTCAAGATGAAAAGACTGATGACCCCTTTTTACATCTCATCAAATTTCACATACATGTATGGAAGTTTAAAGTTGAATGGCACGAGGACTGCCTTATGAAAATGTTCATGCTGGCACTAGAAGGAAAAGCTAGGGAATGGTATGAATGGCTGAGATTTGGTAGTTTATTTTCCCTAAAAGATCTCCATAAGGCATTTTATGAGCACTATAAAGAAAACTCTCCATCCTTATCATTGGCTGAAAATTGTTGTGATCAATCTCAGGATATCATACAATACCTTATAGCTATGGATGAAGATTTAGAAACTTTACATTCTGAAGATCTCTTAGTAGAAATTCATGATTTTCATTCTCAAAACATCTATCATGACAACCAAGAAGAGTTGGTTGAGGATGAAATCAATAAAGAGATGGAGGAAGACCCACAGGATCTCTCTGAAGGCACAAGTGATGATTCATCATCTCCTTTGTGTGAGGCTCAAGAAGACATTCAGCCTTAGAATCAGCCTTTACAAGAGAAAGAGAAATGCAGTAGTGCTATCCAAAGAAAGAGAAAAATGCTTCCACTTTTAACTGAAAAGGAAATCAATCAAATGCTAAACATGCAGCCAGCCTCTAAGCCTTTATGTGAAAAAAAAAATTATGTTCATCCTCCTACCAATCCCATCTACCATACATCAGAAATTGAACCAGTAGATCAACTCAAAGAAGAAAAAACTGACAATCCAATATGTTTGATTGGTAATGTTACTTATGTCGATAATTTTCCTAAGTTTGATCAGTCTGATGATGATGTCCTCCAAACAGAAACTAACCTTGCAGAGCAATCAACAGTTGATTTGTGCGATGAAGTTCGCTATCATCCGCTTGAAAAAAGTAAGCAGCCAATACAGGTCACCTATGACACAGATGAGGAAAGCCTTGAGATTTTATAAGTAAGTGAGGACTCTCTAACTCTTTTCTCTTCTTCACTTTAGTCCATCAGAAATAAATTTCATGTAATTGGAAATTAGCAGTCTTTCAGTTTTAATGTTGAGGTTGACGAGGATGATGAACTTCTTGAGCAAGTTGTCAATGAGAAGAATTTTCCTGAAATGGTTGAGGAAATCATTTGGGACATGGAATCCTCCTTAACTCCATATTTGCAGCCACCAAGCTCCTTTGAATTACAAATTGCATATGAAGGCATGAAAATTTATGACCACAAGAAAGTTGTTGCACTTCTTTCTCAAGAAGATTTGTTGCCAAAGAGTGCTTCTGCTCATCAATATCATGGCCTTCACACAGATTTCAGCCCACTCTATCAAAGCACATCAGGTTTGTTAGAAGATAACCCCGCTACATATGATGAATCTACTAGTTCGATGATCATGATGGGGAGGTGGAGTTTCTTTCCCAAAAGAGTCCCAAGCATATCGAAGTGGAAGGAGGAGTAGTCCTGAATGAAGCTCATGTCTCAAATCCTCTAGATCAGGTATTATTCCAAGATCCATTTTTTGTTTTCCTTGAGAAATCTAAAGGAGGAGTGTGTTCTACCAAGAATATTTTGTTGCAAAGTGTGAAAAATATTTTAAGCATTACTGTCCGAAAACAAGTGAGGTGGAAGTGGCCTTTTGATTTCTTCAGCACTCTCAAAGAGCTGAAACAAGATCAATCATGGACTCATCTACTTGATTGGTTATATTGGAAAAGGGAGTTAACCAAATGAATGTATATCATATATAGGTTAGATTAGGATAGATAGGCATGAAAAATAAGCTCAGACTTATGAGCATATTTTTAGTTCTAGATTGTTTGGAAAAAATGAAAAACAAAAAAACAAAGAAAGGTAGAAAAATAGGGAAAATTTAAAGAAAAGGTAAAGCCTGATACCCAAAAAATAGTACTACTTAAATGCCATTGTTGGTTCAAAAAGAAGGTCTTGTTTCAGTGATCTACCCTAATCATGGTTGAAATATGTTTTCAATTTATTGTTGATAATTTAATAAAGGATAGTTGGTCAAATCATTCAAGCTTGACTTGTCAAAAGATAGATTAGGAAAGAAAGATACTGGTTCCACATGCTTAAAATAGAACCAAGGAGAAAAATGGGGATGAATAGCAAACAATGTATCACAACCCTAATTTTTCTAGTTTTATTTTGTACAAAAATAACATTTGTGTACAACTTTTTCTTATGCCACAAACCCATGGTAAGTCAGATTGTCTAATCCTGATTTAAACCATGTTTTAAATTTCATGTCTGTAGCTTAGTGAATGAATCCTATCAAATATTTTAATCTTGACAGTTGAGTAGTCTAGGTAGAGAATAAGGGGGTTCATTAGCATAATCTAAACTCTGGAAGAAATAATATAGAAGTAGATAGTTTGTTTTGCTTTCAAAAGAAGAAAATTTCAAGGGTTTGCTAGTCCAAAAGCTCCCAAAGGAAAAAAAAAAAAATGTTAGGCAAGTAGGTTGGGTAAGTAGAGATGAATTTGAGCTAATCATGTCTTTCATATTATTGAGATCATAACTTCAAAGCAAGCATCAGCAAGTGAAAAGAGGTAAAAATCTGCCCAATGGATGAGGCACTGGTCTCCGGTAAGCCAGAGATATAAAAGTTCTGGACACCTCCTGAAAAGGAGTTGCCCTCCCCAAGTGGATCCACTGTTAGTCATCAGTAATTTTTTCCTTTATAGATGACTAAATGCTTACTCTAGATTTCTAGAAACAAAGTTCATAAACATTGTGAGTTCTAGAAATCTCATTGCCTTCATCATCCTTAAGATAATTTTTTCACTATTTCATCATCCCCATCATGTCAAACTCAACTCACCTATACCGGAAGACCCATCATGGACTCATGTCACTCATTTTGTCTTTGTTTTGTCACCTTTGGCCTCAATCCTCTGTTTTTGTTTTTTCCTAAACCCTCCACTGCTATCTAGGGCCACAAATCAGCCATCTCTCTTACATCTCCAGAAATGCCTAAAGCATCGATGGTCTTAAAACTATCTCTATAGGCTCTTTAGATAAATCAAGAACTTTGGATTTTGGACCTTTAATACATCAGTCTATCAAAAAAATCCATTTTACACTTAGTTGACAAAACAGTGGTGCCAAATCAAGAATCCAGTACAAGGACCATAAGGACAGAAGTCACCTCAACTCCACCAAGTACACTTTGAGGATTTTCAGAAATAATAAATGAATTTTGAAAGGTTATAGAGAACTTAGAAGACAACACTGTTTACTTTTCTCTAACAACCCTAAAACCTAAGAGTTTGGGAAGATAGACAGAACATGTACAATAAAGATGATAAGTCCTCCTTCATAAACAACAAAAAGCATTCAAAATATTTTCAAGGTGGTTTTAGGGTTTGTAAAAAAATAATGGTGCTTCACTACATCAAAGAAATAAAACTGCAAAGAGTATCAGTGGAAAAGAGTTCAGGCCTTCATTAGCAGACAATTGCCTTCAAAATATCAAAGGAATGAAAGTACAGTTTTGGGTTACAAGGTAAAAACTTGACATGAGCATGAGTTTGCTGATATATAGTTGAAGGTTGTCAAAACTCCAAAGAATGGCAATGGGAACAAAAACAATGTGTTATAGGCACCTCAACTATCATTTCTAACTCACTTGTCACTTTGAAAAAAGAGAAAGCCTTCAGGAGAAAAATCAGAGTTTATTATCCATTTTTGAAAAATTTCACTGGCACTATGCAAATAAGTGGCGCTGCGCTAATCCAGGCCAGGGCTGCACTAACCAGCACTTTCCCTGTTCAGTTTAACACAGCACTGTGCTAATCTGAGGTGGCGTTGTGCAAATCCAGGGCATTGCGCAAACGCAGGCCTGACTTCCTCGGAGACTGGCAGACCCTACATGCGCCTGACGATGCGCTAACCATCATGCAATCCTGCTAGCACTGCGCAAACAGGCCGACCCGACAGCTCGGGCAGGGCACTGCGTAAATGTAGAAGGCCTTCAAAAGGAAAATTTTCTTTCTCAAATTCAAATTTTCGTCCATCCATTCACCTCCATGATCTGTAGAAGAGCCAAAAAACTGTAAGTGGCAATGAAGAATCGAAATGAAGATCAGGAGGAAGGTGATGATACATTAGTCCACAAATGAAGATGAGTTTGATGGTTATGTTGGAAAACTAAGAGGATCATGTTGAGGCAGAGTGCATAGGAAAAAAATGATAAACATGAAGAAAGAAATAGATGATGAAGAGGAAATACAAGGACAAGAAGAGGGAAATGATGAGACAAAAATAGAATTTGAAGAAAATACAGTGACAAAGAAGATAACACTGATGGGATAGGCAGTAAGAAACAAGACAGCAAAGGAGATAGTCACGACAATCATGACAGCTGTCATGAAAATCATGACACCAAGAAACCTCCTAGTTATATTGAAGATGTTAGAAGTGCAGAAGATAAGAAAGGTGATAACCCTAATGATGATAACAACAGTAAAGAGGCTAGCAGCTCAAAGGAAGGGCAAAAAGGACAATGCAATTTTCAGTAAAGCGGTTGAAAATGATAATAATGTTGAAGACAAAGAGTGCAGTTTTGAAACAAAAAACATGATGACTAATGATGCCAATAATGAAAATGAAAGAGGTGATGACAATAACAAGGGTCACAACCATGCCAAGTACACCAACAAGACCACCATCACTCCTCTTGCATTAAACCTATCAAACAAGGCCAGGGCTAGTGTTTGCTGCCTCTAAGAGGCAAGGGATCTTGTCATCTACTTCAGTCCAAAACCTAAAGGAGCCAAAAGAGAATGACATCCTTGGAGTTTTGGTTGAATCTTCTTAGCAGTTGTCTAAGACCCCTTAGGGAAGGCCTCCACCAAATTTGAGAGAATTTGGAGAAAATTTTGTATTTTGAGATTTTTGAGCCTCATTTGCTCAATGCCATTGGCACTACACAAACACATGGAGAATCCCCAAGAGGATAACTTGACATTTTTGTATTTCTCTCAACCTTCACATCATTCTCACCAAATTTCAGAATATTTGGAGCAGGTTTGGCCCCTCAAAAGGTCAAAAAACCTCACTTTTTCACCTTTCTGCCATTGTTTTAGGCCTGGCGCTGTGCAAATGAAAATCTGGAGATTTTTTACTTTTTGACTAGGCTACAGGAGATGGATCAAGAAACCACAAGAATTTCTAAAAATTAGACTCATCAGGCTTTCCAACGAGCCATCACAGAGCCAACGCCGACATCGGGAAGGGGTCCAAAACTTGATCACAAAAGACCTTATTTTCTGCTGAAAGTGGCGTTGCGCAAATGGGCTATGTAGTGTGTTTTGGACCAAAAGTAAAAAAAACACACTCAATTATTGCAAAATGATATTTTTGAGTTTTTTGAGGCAAAACACTCTAGAATTAGGTGCAAATAGTTATTATGGAATTTATTTCTTAGGATATTATGTGCCTTGGGCCTTGCATGGTCTCTTGGCCATAAATGACATTTATGGATGAATTTGGCATTTTCCTTACCTTATTTAGGTTTTTTTCCCTCTCTTGCTAATATAAATAGAGCATGAGGGCTTCATTGTAAATGTTGGCTTTGATGAACTTGGAGAGAAATACATGGTTTTTATGAGCTTGGAGAAGAAATTGGTTTTGTGAAGTCGATGAATGCCTTGCTTGGATTGATGATGGTGTTAGCTCCCCGTAATCAGAAATATCGGCAAAAGTCTGACTACTGGGAGAACACCGTTTCAACCACTTTGGGATTCTAGGATCTAGCCCTCCTGAATCCAGAGAGGGATCTCTCCAATAAGTGTAAAGATGGATTTATCTTTAAGGTTTTGGGTAATGATATTAGGCTAGTTATGAAGGCTGAGGGTTTTGTTTTGTTTTGGATGGTTGAGCATGATTATTATTTGAGGGGAAAGTTCTAAATGCAAAGAGTTTCAAAGGTGAGAAGTTGCAAGAAAATAGAACAAGCTTTGGCCAAAAAGATGGATAATTGCAGGTTTTAGTCCATTGGGCTATGGAGTCATAATAGGGTTTAATTGAAACAATCAGGTTCAAGAGTGGTCTATGGGGCAAGTCATCTATGTCTAAGGATATCTTTAAAGTTGATTTATGGAATGAAATGAAACAATAAGAAGGGGAATTAAACAGATGAAGAACAAAGAGCAGCCCAAGATCTGGTAAGTACTTTGAAACTAGCCAGCCTTTGACAAACTCTTAAGAAAGACATAAAAGAAATCCAGGATCTGGTAAGTACTTCGAAACTAGCTAGCCTTTGATATACTTTTAATAGAAAACATTTAAAAAAAAAAGGAAACTTGAAGGCAACCGTTGGAGAAGAAACTAGCGGGCCGGGCTCACCAAAATCCTCTCCTAGCTCTGCTATACTTGGTAACTTTCAAGACAAACACAAAGATAACAAAGAATGGCCTAAGATCTGGTAAGTAATTTGAAACTAGCCATCTTTTAACACATTCCAAGGGAAACTTTCAGACAGTTTTTGGGGATAAAACTAGGACCAGGGCACACCATATCTTCCTTAGTTTCTCTCTACTTGACATGAACTGAAAATAACATTTAAGAATAATATTTAGCTAAGACAGTAGGATGAGGGAATGCCATCATTCCTAACTGCTCAAACTGAATTAAATCATTCCTAAACAACACAATTGGAAGAAAACATTTAGATAAAGATTTTCAGTCAGAGAAGGGTACTGATATACAGTAAATCCTAACTCTATGCATGTTGTTCTTTATAAGAGAAGATGAAAAAAGTGGAAACAAAAATGAAATAACAATTTACAATAATAAATAACGTCACCATCGACATAGACCATGATCCCATAAATCAACATGTATTGATGCTCCAAACCAGTTACAGCTTTAAGTCCAATGCTTTAGTTTAACAATCATCTACACTTCCCAAACTAACTTATCTATCAAAAGCAAAGCTCCAAGAGCCAGTGAACACTACTTACAAGTAGAAATCTCAAGCTCAAGTATATTTCAAAGTTCAGCAACCAACATTTTCTCATTTTCTACAGAAGTATTTATAGAAGAATGAGGAGGTGAGATCTGATAAAAGATCTCCCAGGGAAATTAATACAGACTAATGACTTCTCGGCCTTTGAGGGGCTCGATGAAGAAGCTTACATATGTGTCCTATGTATTAAATGTTTTACAATTAAGATTAAAGTTTGATGGGAGCTTTTATTGACTTTTAGGCTCTGTTTCAGGATGTAATAACTCTGCTGATATTTTTTGCATTAAGTTCCCTTAGCAGAATTAAATCTTTGGCTGCGTTGAGGCAAATATCTTCATTTGATTAATAACTTCAGCCTCTGTTTGAATGCTTTGAGGCACAGGTGGCTTTGTGGTAGCTGAGAGGAATAAATTTGCCTCTGATGTGGCGGTGGAGGCCTTTCTGTTTGATGATCCTTTGATTTGTCTTTAATTCTGTTTTAATTTGGAGGATTAGGCTTTTGATAATCAATCTTAGCCGTAATCCCCAAACTGTCTTCAATCTTCTATTCTGCTGTGTTTTGTCTTCGACACTGATACTCTCTTAATTATTTAATGCATTTTTGTGTGTCTTTTTGATGTGCAGGGCCGCACAGGGCTCATATGGCATCAATGCCCAGCATACCAGACAGACGGGATGTTGAACCCTTGTAGCTCCTTTTTCCCTCGATAAACGTAAGTCCTAGAGATAGTCACCCCTCGGCTTTTCCTATTATTATGGAAACATTTGAAACCTGCAAAAATACACAATGTCATGAAATCCTGTTTGCCCATCAGTTTCCGGTAGGCCGTGAGATACATATTGGATGGCATCATCCAATGGTCATTCGTTTGAGAGGTCAAGGGGAGCAGGGAGAAAATAGTTTTGATCCGACTGCAAGTAGATCATCCATTTATCCATTGATTGAACGGGAGAGAATAAAGCGAGGGAGTCACAAAATGGAAAAAATTCGATGAGACAAGGTTAAAAACCTTTTTCCAGAGGTAAAATGATTAAATGTGGAGCCTAGGGTCTGGGACGATCGTGGGCCGTTGGATGAGATCGGCCCATGTGCTCAATGGTTGAGATCACACATTAAAACCCTTTGGTAGAGGCGGAGGGCGATATGTAATGAAGCTTTAAATATGAACCGTTGATCTGTAGAGATCAACGGTGGAGGGCGCGTGCGACAATGCACAAGGGAAAAAGAGGGAAAGTGGTTTCGGGGAACGAAACAACAGTTTTTGCGCGGAGAAAAGCAGGTAGGCAGTTTTGCCTTTTGGAACGCGATATGCATCCTCGCATGACACGTGGAGTTCAAATACCACCCATATCGCGTGATTTTTGAAAATTATCCACCGTGCTTGAAGTTGTGCGATTTGGAGTATGGCGGAGAATGAGCGCGATACAAGATAGATGCACGGGTGGTAAGATGGTGGGTGGTTTTAATCTAGGCCGTAGGATTTGAGATGAACGGTGAAGATTAGCTCTGGAGGGAGGCAGGACCCACAAGGGTCAGGCTCGGCGAGGTTAACATGAGCCGTCGGATAGAGAAAATTTACGGCCAGGATTGAATCTGGGGGTTGGATGAAATGATAAAAAAGTGGAGAAAGGGTTAATAATGACCATTGATCTGCAGAGATCAATGGATGTAATGGGATGAAAAAACATTATGAGCAGGGTTGCATAAGAATTAACCAAAGTCGAGAGAAGGATACTAGACCGTCCGATCTGGACACGTGGATGGTCCAGATGCATTCGGAGGCAAGGGCATCGGTGGAGTAATGGACGGAAGAGGGCCGATGTGATGGGTTGTAGATCGTCGATCTACAGATCAGATCGACGGCAGAAAACGTATCAAGGAATCGCCAATCGAGGGGGGGTATGAAATGTTAATTCACCAATGGGAACTCCCGATGTGATTTTGCACGGGCCATTGGATTGGCCAACGATCAACGGCGGAGGATAGGTCCCGGCCAATGAACGAGCGGGACTCTTTATTTTATATGAGAACCCAAAAATTTAAATGAAAACAAAGGTTTTATTGCATCAGGTAGGTTTATATTTATGATATGGATAGGCGCCCAACTGCGAGGCCTTTGGACTTTGTGGAAAACAAAAAAGGGCACAGGGCTTATATAAGAGGGTCAATCGCAATCAAAGGTTGGGGCTCGGTCTTTCAATCTACCCATTGGACTTTTGCGATGCGATTAGCGCCTTGGGACTTAAAATCTTGGTCCCAGGTACAGGCTATATGGAATAAAAAGCGGAGGGGGCGGGGTTTGAACAATAGGGATTTAATCCCATCGGAATTTTTAAAACATGGCAAATAAACTTGCACGCTGGGATTTTGCGATGTGATTAGCACTGAGAGGTGTTAGCACTTGGTCTCAGCACCATGGGCATACGGTGGGGGAGTGGTTTGGATTTAGCCCAAAGGGGCTTAAACCCGTAGTCAAAATACTTGTTTTTTATGATATTTTCAAGATGTTTAGATGGATTTGGGGATTTCGGCAAAGTTTAGAAAGGATTTTTAAACTCTAAAAAGAGGATTTTATGAAGGGAAAAAGGGGAAACAAATGGAAAATAGAGGAATTTCATGGGAATAAAAGGGGAAAAAATGGAGGTTATTTTTGAAGTGGAAGTAGGGAAAAATGGTGTTTGCAGGAGTATTTTGTCTTTCAAATCAACAGAATTTCTGAGCTTTGAAATGGGAACAGCAATGAAGATTTTGACAGAGGAGATGATGTCTTCAAGAGTCTTCAAGAGATAACACTTTTTATCAATAAAATTTTTTCCTTGAAGGCTCCAAAAATGTTTTATCCACCATTTGATATGACAAATTTTATAGGTGGCTAACAGTGGCTCCACTTGGGGATGGTGCCTTCTTGAAGGCATCAAGAACTTCAGACTTGCATTCTCTGGGAGGCTGATTAGTGCCTAATCCATTGGGCTGCCTTTCTTTGCTTGGATGATCTTCTTTTGCTCTGGAAATGCTAGCAACGATGGAAAATAATGGATCTTTCATCAACAAGCTTTCTACCTACCCAATCCTACTGATCTAACAGTTTTTCTTCTTTAGAGTGCACTTTGATTGGCAAACTCTATTCACAACATTTTATTCTTTTGAAAGCAAAAAAATAATCTAATTCTACTCCTTATTTCTCCATGAACTCAAATTAAACAGTTGAGTCCATATGATTCTCTACCTAATCTATCAATCTATTAGGATTAAACAGTATAATAGATTTTTATTCTCTAAATTCTACAATAGAAATTTAAAAGCATACAAGTCAGGATTGAACAGTCTAACTTGATGCTAATCTATGGCATAAAAACAAGTTACACATATACATTATTTTACAGAAAATTAAATCAAAATGGAAGGCTTGAGATCTGAAAGTTCAAAGCACTTCCTTCATCTTTTTTACAGCTCTATTTTGACTCTTGTTTGAGTTGTTCTTCCTTTATTGTCTGTTCAGATTTTGAGCTGATTAGAACCAGTTATTCCTCTGTTTTTTACTTAGAAATTTTAAACAGATTTGAGTCATTCATATCTTGGAAACATAGGTTCAGATTTTGAGCATGTTCGAACCTTTAATTTCTAGCCTAATCTACCTACTGATAAGCCAAGATTAAACAATTTGGAAAATCGAATTCACTAATCCTATCAACGGTAAATTTAAAACTAATTAGTCAAGATTAGGCTGTTTGACTAACTAGAAGTGTGTCTTTCAGGAGTGGCATTTAAGCTTGCACACTTTTAGATTTGTTTCTCTTTTTGTTGGTATGGGGCTATACCTTTATTGTTTTTACAATTTGCCCTCTTTTCTTTCTTTTACTGTTTTTGAATTTTTCTTTTTTTTTTATTCTTCAAAGCAGAAAACAACAACTAACTAAATGCTCAAAGGTTGAACTTTATTGACATTCCTATCTAACCTATTATAACTTGGAATATTTACATTTTTAACTTACAAAATCTCTTTTCCAATACATCCAGTCAATCAAATGATTCCATGACTGGTCTTTGCTCATCTCTTTGAGCATGCTGGATAGGCAGGGCCACTCCCATGCTTTCTTTTTCTTGACAACAACTTTGAAAATTTTTGCACTTGGTGATATACTGCTGTCTGCAACTTTTATCCCTTCTTCAGATGTCTTTAGGAAATCTACATAGGGATCTTGAAATAATGCCTGGTTATGAGTATTTGGAAGATGTGTTTCAACCAAGATCATTTCTTCCTTTTCCACTGGATCAAGACAAAGATTCTTTTGAGGAAGACAAACTTCCTCATCTTCATTATTATCTGAACTGGAGGACTCATCATATATTGCAGGGTTTTCCTCTTGTAGTCCTGGTAAGATCTAGTTTAGTGGACTGTACTCTGTGAGGAGGTTATTATATTCTTGAGCAAGGGTATGTTCCATTGCTTCCTCTTTTTCAAGAGAAGGCTCCTTGGTTACAACTTGCTCAAAAATTTCTTTGTTTATTTCCTCCTCATCCTTTGAGCTGAAAGTCTACTGATTCCCAATCACATGTAAACTATTACTGATGATATGAAATGAAGCAGAGCAAAGATCCCATGAATCTTCACTTACTTCCAGGATTTGAAAACTTTCATCATCAATATCATAAATATTTTGTACTGGCTCATTACTTCTTTGAAGGGACTGATCTTCCATAAATCTGCTAATGATGGTCATGCAATATTAACTTCTGTTTGGGAAGCATCATCACTAGATAGATCTAAGTTAGGAAAATCACAAATATAAGTAATACTACCAATCAAACATACTAGGTTATCAGCAAGCTCTTCTTTATTCTGATCTACAAAAGAACTTTCCAAATCTGTACAACAAAGCTCTCTATGTGAATGGGAAAGAGTATTTGTTTTGTAAAAAGTTTCAGAAACTGACTATTTATTAATAGTCTGATCTATCTCTTTTTTTGTCAAAGGGGAAGATGTTTCTATGTTTCTTTGAACAGGAGTACAACAGTTCTCTGTCTCTTGTGAAGACTGATTTTGAGGCTAGATGTCTTATTGAGCCTTAGCTATAAGGGATGATGAATCAATATTTGAGTTTTCAGGGATATCTTGAGGAATGTCCATTATTTCTTGTTTGTTTTCTTCCTCAAGTGATTCATCTATATTCTTATAAATTTTCAATAAGATTTTAAACTCATGAATGGTTGTTAAAATATCTTCAGGATGCATTTCTTCCAAAGCTTGATCATTATCTATAATGTGTTTGGTGATGTTTTGTGATGGATCATAATATATTGCACCCCATGATAATGATGTATTGTTTTCTTTATAGTTCTCATAAAAAACATATTCAAGGTCCTTTAAATAAAAAAAATTACCAGATCTCAAGCGTTCATACCAGTCCCTAGCCTTTTCTTCTAATGTTAACATAAACATTTTCATAACGCAGTCTTCATGCCATTCTACTTTCAACCTCCATACATGTATATGAAATTTGATGAGATGTAATAGAGGGTCATCAAACTTTTCACCTTGAAAAATAGGCGAGTTGTCATCCCAATTCACCTGGGGCATCTTATGTGGAAACCCAGGGATATGATCTCTACTCATTGGGGCATATCTTTGTTGTATGCTTGGAATCATGTTTGTAAATTAGGAAAGAGGTCACTGTGTCTGGTCAATCAGTTCAAGGTCTTCTACCAGTGGAGTCATTTGGTCTTTTGGGAGTTTCAGAGTGTGGAGTCGCCAAGTGGAAGATTTTTAGCTCGTAAGGAGGTAAAAGGTTTAATGGTCCACCAACATGCACCAATCTAAAAAGATTTTGGGTTCTTAGAGCCTTATGAGTATTTAAAATGAAATTGACTCTTCGATCCCCTGTTAAGTCGCCAGAAATGTTAGCTCCCCGTAATCAACAAGATTGGCAAAATTCTGACTGTGGGGAGAACACCGTTTCAACCACTTTGGGATTCTAGGATCTAGCCCTCCTGAATCTAGAGAGGGATCTCTCCAATAAGTGTAAAGATGGATTTATCTTTAAAGTTTTGGGTAATGATACTAGGCTAGTTATGAAGGCCGAGGGTTTTGTTTTGTTTTGGATGGTTGAGCATGATTATTATTTGAGGGGAAAGTTCTAAATGTAAATAATTTCAAAGGTGTGAAGTTGCAAGCAAATAGAACAAGCTTTGGCCAAAAAGATAGATAATTGCAGGTTTTAGTCCATTGGGATACGAAGTCATAATAGGGTTTAATTGAAACAATCAGGTTCAAGAGTGGTCTATGGGGCAAGTCATCTATGTCTAAGGATCTCTTTAAAGTTGATTTATGGAATGAAATGAAACAATAAGAAGGGGAATTAAACATATGAAGAACAAAGAGCAGCCCATGATCTGGTAAGTACTTTGAAACTGGCCAGCCTTTGAAAAACTCTTAAGAAAGACATAAAATCAATCCAGGATCCAGTAAGCACTTCAAAACTAGCCAGCCTTTGATATGATTTTAATAGAAAACATTTAAAAACAAAGGGAAACTTGAAGGCAACCGTTGGAGAAGAAACTAGCGGGCTGGGCTCACCACAAATCCTCTCCTATCTCTGCTCCACTTAGTAACTTTCAAGACAAACAAAAAGATAACAAAGAATGGCCTAAGATCTGGTAAGTACTCTGAAACTAGTCAACTTTTAACACATTCCAAGGGAAAATTTCAGACAGTTTTTGGGGATAAAACTAGGACCAGGGCACACCATATCTTCCTTAGTTTCTCTCTACTTGACATGAACTGAAAATAACATTTAAGAATAATATTTAGCTAAGACAGTAGGACGAAGGAATGCCAACAAACTGAATTAAATCATTCCTAAATAACACAATTGGAAGAAAACATTTAGATAAAGATTTTCAGTCAGAGAAGGGTACTGATATACAGTAAATCCTAACTCTATGCATGATGTTCTTTATAAGAGAAGATGAACAAAGTGGAAACAAAAATGAAATAAAAATTTACAATAAGAAATAATGTCACCGTCGACATAGACCAGGATCCCATAAATCAGCTTGTATTGATGCTCCAACCAGTTACAACTTTAAGTCCAATGCTTTAGTTTAACAATCATCTACACTTCCCAGACTAACTTATCTATCACAAGTAGAGCTCCAAGAGCCATTGAACATTATTTAGAAGTAGAAATCTCAGGCTCAAGTATATTTCAAAGTTCAGCAACCAACATTTTCTCATTTTATACAGAAGTATTTATAGAAGAATGAGGAGGTGAGAACTGATAAAAGATCTCCCAGGGAAATTAATACAGGCTAATGACTTCGCAGCCTTTGAGGGGCTCGATGAAGAAGCTTACATATGTGTCCTCTTTATTAAATTTTTTACAATTAATATTAAATCTCGGTGGGAGCTTTTATTGACTTTTAGGCTCTGTTTCAAGATGTAATAACTCTGCTGATGTTTTTTGCATTAAGTTCCCTTAGCAGAATTAAATATTTGGCTGCGATGAGGCAAATATCTTCATTTGATCAATAACTTCGGCCTTTGTTTGAATGCTTTGAGGCACAGGTGGCTTTGTGGTAGCTGATAGGAATCAATTTTCCTCTGATGTGGCGGTGGAGGCCTTTCTGTTTGATGATCCTTTGATTTATCTTTAATTTTGTTTTAATTTGGAGGATTAGGCTTTTGATAATCAATCTTAGCCGTAATCCCCAAAATGTCTTCAATCTTCTGTTCTGCTGTGTTTTGTCTTCAACACTGATACTCTCTTAATTATTTAATGCATTGCTGTGTGTCTTGTTGATGTGCATGGCCGCACAGGGCATATGGCATCAATGCCCATGAAGCATTGACAAGACGTGGAGTTTGAACCCTTGTAGTTCTTTCCCTTTGATAAAAAGAAGTCCAGAGGATCGTCACCCTCAGATTTATTTTCCTTTATTATTATGGGAAAAACATTTGAAACCTGAAAAATACACACAAATTTCATGAAATCCTACGTTATTGGGTTTTACTGCTTAAGAGGGTGTGGGGAGGAGCGTGGCCATTGGAGGAATCATCCAACGGTGAGGATTTGTTTGAGGAGGTCAAAAGGAGAGCAGAGGGAGAAAATGAGTCGGATCCGTCGATTGTGCAAAGATTGACGGTCGGGATTGAACAGGAGAGAATAAAGCGAGGGAGTAAAAAAATAGCAAAAAATCAATGAGACAAGGTTAAAAACCTTTGTTCAGAGGTAAAATGATTAAATGTGGAGCCTGGGGTTCGGGACGATCGTGGGCCGTTGGATGAGATCGGCCCACGCGCTCAATGGTTGAGATTGCACATTAAAACCCTTTGGTAGAGGTGGAGGGCGATATGTAATGAAGTTTTAAATCCGAACTGTTGATCTGTAGAGATCAACGGTGGAGGGCGCGCACGACAATGCACAAGGGAAAAAGAGGGAAATTGGTTTCAAGGAACGAAATAGCTGTTTTCGCACGGAGAAAAAGCGGGTAGGTAGTTTTGCCTTTTGGAATGCGATAAGGGTCCTCGCATGATACGTGGAGTTCAAATACCACCCATACCGCATGATTTTTTAAAATTATCCACCGTGCTTGAAGTTGCATGATTTGGAGTATGGACTGTCAGATCTGGGGCCTTAGATCCGAAGGCAGAGAATGAGCGCGATACGAGATAGATGTGTGGGTGGTAAGATGGTGAGTGGTTTTAATCTGGGTTATAGGATCTAAGATGAACGGCGGAGATTAGCTCTGGAGGGAGGCAGGACCCATAGGGCTCGGGCTTGGCAGGGTTAACATGAGCCGTCAGGTAGAGAAAATTTACGGCCAGGATTGAATCTGGGGGTTGGATGAAACGATAACAAAGCGGAGAAAGGGTTAATAATGAACTTTGATCTGCAGAGATCAACGGATGTAATGGGCCGAAAAAACATTATGAGCAGGGCTGCATAAGAATTAACCAAAGTTGGGAGAAGGATCCTGGACTGTCCGATCTGGACATGTGAACGGTCCAGATGAAATCAGAGGCAAGGGCATCGGTGGAGTAATGGAGGGAAGAGGGCTAATGTGATAGGCTGTAGGCCGTCGATCTGCAGATCAGATCGATGGCAAAAAACGTATCGGGGAATCGCCAATCGGGGGGGGGGGGTATGAAATTTTAATGCACCAATGGGAACTCCCGATGCGATTTTGCGCGGGCCATCGGATGTGCCAACGATCAACAGCGGAGGATAGGTCCCGGCCAATGAATGAGTGGGACTCTTTATTTTATATGACAACCCAAAACTTTAAATGAAAACAAAGGTTTTATTGCATCAGGTAGGTTTATATTTATGATATGGATAGGCGCCCGACTGCGGGGCCTTTGGACTTTGTGGAAAACAAAAAAGGGGTCGGGGCTTACATAAGAGGGCCAATCGCAATCGGAGGTTGGGGCTCAGTCTTTCAATCTACCCATTGGACTTTTGTGATGCGATTAGCGCCTTGGGACTTAAAATCTTGGTCCCGAGTACAGGCTATATGGAATAAAAAGCGGAGGGGGCGAGGTTTAAACAATAGGGATTTAATCGCATCATAATTTTTAAAACATGGCAAATAAACTTGCGCGCTGGGGTTTTGCAATGCGATTAGCGCTGAGTGGGGTTAGCACTTGGTCTTAGCACCATGGGAATACGGTGGGGGAGTGGTTTGGATTTAGCCCAAAGGGGCTTAAACCCATAGTCAAAATACTTGTTTTTTATGATATTTTCAAGATGTTTAGATGGATTTGGGGGTTTCGGCAGAGTTTAAAAAGGAGTTTTAAACTCTGAAAAGAGGATTTTATGAAGGGAAAAAGGGGAAAAAAATGGAAAATAGAGGAATTTCATGGGAATAAAAGGGGAAAAATGGAGGTTAGTTTTGAAGTGGAAGTAGGGAAAAATGGTGTTTGCAGCAGTATTTTGTCTTTGAAATCAGCAGAATTTCTGAGCTTTGAAATGGGAACAGCAATGAAGATTTGGACAAAGGAGATGATGTATTCAAGAGTCTTCAAGAGATAACACTTTTTAGCAATAAAATTTTTTCCTTGAAGGCTCCGAAAATGTTTTAGCCACCATTTGATATGACAAATTTTATAGGTGGCTAACAGATGGAGAAGCTTGTTTACAGGATTCCTAAGCTTGGTTAATGGTGATGTCTTCTTAATTTTTTTATGTTTTCTTGTTATCATTATGTTTCACTCTTCTTAGTTGCTATAGAACATAATAATATAGGTTGAGAAATGTTCTTTGAAGCACCTTAGTCCTCCTGTTTTCTATGGCCTTGATTTTTTCCTCTGTTGGGTGTGTTTGAGGAATTCTTAACTTCTTCTCAAGCCTCTTCATGCTTGTTTGTTTCAATTATGGATTAATATGTTGGTTAACAAATATGATTCACGATAATTGGAGCTTATTTGAGACTGTCTAAACTCTGTATTAGAGCCTTTCTTTGGAGTATTTCTTTCTACGTTAAGTCAAAGAGGTCTTGTTATGATCTTGCCCTTTGTCCATGCCTATCATCTTGACTTAGAGTTCTTTATAGCTTGATCAACAATGTTTAGGAGTTCCCTCTTTTCTTGATTAAAGTTATTGTGTTATCTTATATGTTTTCCCAAATTCTAAAGGTGAATTTACTAAAGTTAGAAGCTCTTATGATTTCTATGTTTCACTGGAATGTTTATCTTGGATATTTATTTGTTTAAAGTATTATCATTGAGTAAATGGTTTACCCTATATCATGCTTAATTTCTTTTTCTTATTAGATTTAATACCTTCTTGTTCATTGGTAAATGACAAAGGATACTTCACTACCCTTTGCCCTACCTTGTTTTTCCCAAACTTGATGTCCACCCCACCTCACACATTACCTTAAGGATCCATTAACCTTTCTAGATTGGCCCTGAAACACATTCTAATTCATCATTAAGACACTCATAAATTTCATTGACTCCATATCCCAATGATTCAAAGACCTCTCACTCCACCTATTCCACTTGACCATCTTACCCAACCAAAACAATCAACAAACCCTACACTTAACAACTAGCCTAAAATCAACCATCTAAAGAAAACAAGAACACATCCTTTGCATCCAATAGAGAGATCCCTCTATGAGTCCAGGAAGGCTAGGTCCTAGGACTCCAAAGACTAGTTCCATTTTTCCTTGTCATTTGGTATACCAATCTGCCAAATCACGGGACCCCAATAGATGGAAATAATACTCTAGGTTGGAATGGTTTTTTAGGAATAAATGGATCTGTGGAATGAAGTGTGGTGGATATTATGGATGATGTGGTAGTAAAAAGAGATGAACCTTGGGATTCTAAAAGGCTGGTATTTAAATGAGTGGTAGAAGGCTTAGGGGTATAAGCTGATAAAGTAGCTACTTCAACTGAATGCTAAAAAATAGCTTCATCTATTTCCTTAAGTATAGTAGCATTTATTTCATCAATTTTATCATAAGCCTCAATTTTTTTTATTCACAATCTATTGAAACAGATTCCTATTTAATTTCAAGAGATGAAATAAAATTAGGATCTATAACAGTGCTATTTAAATCACTTTCTGATTTGTTTCTAAATAAATAATGTTCAAAATTTAAGTCAAAATCAATGTCTTGTATAGTTGCTAATTGTTTTGGAAGGGAATTTTCTCTAACTAATGAAACTTTATTACCTAAATCTTCTACTTTTTTATTCTTTTTCCCAATTTTGTTAGGATTATCTACTATGACAACAGGTTGTGGATCTGGTTTTGACCTGGTATAGCAGACTCTTTTGGAAGCCAAAATTACAATTTTTAATGAAAATATACTCACAACTTATTAAAATGGTCTTTAAGGTGAAAAGATAATAAAAATATTTCCTTTAAGACCTATTTAAAAACTGAGGATTGATTAGTTCCCCAGTGAAATCGCCAGTATGTTATCACTCTAAAAATTCCCAAAGTTGTGAGATTTTGATTTTATAGTTTTAAGAATATTAGAGGTAACCACAGACCTACTTTCAATCTTTAGGATCTAGCCTTCCTAAGACTCAGAGAGGGCTCTCTCTAGAAGATTTAACTTTATTTAATGTTTGATTTTAGGCTAGTTATATGGGGAAATTTGGTTTTGATATTTGGTTTTCTTTGGTGGAAAAAAAATCACTTAATGATATGGATAGTGATAGATCTATTTTTCCAATGGGAAAATGGAGTTAATGTGTCAAGCAGACAACTCAAGATCAAGGTCTAAAGTCAAATATTTTCAAGGCAAGATAGCAGAGTCACCCAAGATGTTTGAGGCTGATTGGTGAAGTGGTTTAATCGGGATAAAGAGAAATCAAGGATTCTTTGATCTAGATAAGGAGTGAAGAGGACAGAGGTCATTCGAAAGAGGGAGAAATTAAGGGTTCCCTACTCTAGAAATCAGCAAAAAACATTAAAATGAAAACCAGTAAATAACAGAGTGCTTTTAACAAATTATGATATATCACTTCCTGATTTCATATTAAAATTTAGAACACATTTATGTATGAATGGAAAACATAAGAATATTTAACAAATAACATAAGAAATTACTTCACTTAAGTGGCCCAACACATTATTCCTAAAAATATGATGCTTTATTGATTTGATCCAGCCTGCTAACTTGAAACTTGATACAAAAACCCTTCATGTACAAAAAAATTGACTATAGAAATCTTCAGCAATTTATTCCACACTAATACTTCAAAGGATGAAGTATTTATACAAAAAATCATACAAAATATCCTAGAATAATCATAGGATTTTCTAAGGAAAATAAAATATCTATTACAAAAAGATAGTGACAATTGCATAACAAACTTGCAAGTTGTCCTATTTATTAAATAAAATATTTTTCTTGTTGGACTTAGGCTGTAGCTGGCTGTTTGAGGTGTCTTATGTTAGGGTCCTATAATAATAGGGTTCATAAATTTTTAATTTACTTTGATAGTCTTGTAAATATGTACATACCTTGCGTTCTGCAATTTGTTTTCCCATATTTTGAAAAAATTAAAAAATAATAAAAAAGCCAAAAAGAGGGTAAAAAGTCCTAAAAGAAAGATCAAAGGACTTAGAAAAATGTAGACCCCAAAAGAAAAAAAGAGATATAAATAAGACCTAAAAGTGGGCAAGTCCAAATGCCACGAGTTTTACTTTTTACTGCAAGAATAATGATTATGTGCAGAGTGTCAATAAATGCCATAATCCATGATCAGTTAAACAGTTTAATCTTAACTTTTCATGTTTTCAATTTCATGTTTTAGATAGTGAATAAATATTTTTCAAACAGTTTAAACTTGACAAATCAGTAGATAGGTAGAGAATAATGAGGAGCTCAATGGTTTAATCTGAGCCCTTGGATGAAATAAGGTAAGATCTAGATAGTTTTATGCTTTGAAAGAAAAATGTTTAAAGGTTGCAAGCGTAAATGCACCTACAAAATGAAGAAAAATGTTATAAATAGAGTTGGGTAGGTAGAAAGCAGTTGAGAAATCATGTAAATAAGACATCATCGGGAAAAATCACTAATTTCCCCTCCCCTATAGGTATTCAGTATTCTAAACTTGCATTCAAAGAGGCTCAGAGCATTTCTCTGACTTTTGTTGGGACCGGACCCAAGGCTCGATGACTGATAAGTTAAAAATATTGAATTCCTACCTTAAACCCTCATTCATCAACATTTAACCTTCATTCATACATCAAAACCCCTTTTTCCTAAGTAAAGACACATTCATACCTAGTAAAATTATAACCCTAAAATAATTAAGTTCATTCCTTTCAAAAAAATTCATAAAACCCTCAAAATATATTTATCATAATTATTAGTGGAGTAATAAAAAGATGACTTATGCTTTATTTTTTCACTTTACTTAGAGACAACATGTGTTGTATTTTCATTTTCACTACCCTTTTCATATTAACATCTAACCTATTGTACTAAATCCTTAAAAATACCCTCCCATATATATTAATTCCATTATATTTAAATAAACCCCAAAAAACCATTATTTTAAGATTATACCAAAGTTAAATATCCCCATGTGCGCAAATATATAATACCCTACCCCATTACCCATTGGTCTAAACCTATCCTTAAATAAATATCTCACCCCATTTAGTTTTAAAAAAGTGTGTAGTGCATTTGATAAAACTATATAATATCTAATAAGCCTGCTCACATATGTTTTTATTTGAAACATTTCATAAATGTTTTAAATTAAAAAATTATATTCGCCATATAACAATAAACCTTTCCTTTCCCCATCGTATAACCCAAGTTTTGAATTAAACCAATGTCTATTTATAAAGTCAAAACCCATTGCGCGCATATAATAAACCTCGGTCCCACCTCTTATCCCGACGCAGCTTCTGAAATGTTCTGGACCGTTGACTTATGAACTCCAAATATGACGATTGATATCCAATATCACGCAGAATAGATGCACGTTCATCCCCATGCCAAAGTTGTGTGAAATGGATGGTTTCACTATAACCTCTCTCCTCCACGTGCCCTTCAAACACTGGATCTTGTGGGTTGAGTATAAAACCACTTACCACTAAAACTCCACGTGATAACCAGTCTGTTTTTCATCCATTGAATTTCCAAAACCGCTCCTCCTGCCCGATGCGACCTGCATTAAATTCCAGACTAATACAACCGAAATGTTTAATAAAACCTTTGGAAATGCATTTATACATCTATCTTGCACATTTAACCCACTGCATTGCCTCTCCTGATTGTAAAACACCCTTATCAAGCCTTTTCTGCCATTTTCATGCCCGCAACCTGCAATATTTTCCCTACAAACCTTTGAAGACTAATGAGGAGCTGCACATTGCTCCAAACAATTCACAGAAGTTTCCAACTTGTTCAAAAAATCTCAAAATAATTCAAAAGCCCGATACCTGCATTACAATAGGTATTTTTCTAAAATTTGAACCTGCAATCAAGTTGAAAAACCTTTTTAAAGAAAGCAAACACATTTAAAGTTAAAAAATCGATTAAAAATTGCCTAAAAATCCCAAAAATAGGCCAAACTCTGGCAATTTTTTCCCAGAAACCATGTTTCTCTGCTGCGCATCATCTCTGAAGAAATTTGTGAGTTTTCATCGTTTAATGATCTATTTCAAGCTTTGAAATAAGCCAGAAAAACTCTGCAGGTAACCTAAGCCTCTGTGATCCTTATTAAAAGAGTTTTCAGCCCTATTTCTCAGTCAGAGACTCAGGAAACCCTTGTTTTCTGTTTCAAACTAGTTTTAAAGTTTCAAAACATCTTTTACAGGCCTAATTGAACAGAAAGCCCAAAAAAAAGCCTATACTTTGCTAAATTTTCCCAATTAAGCCTCTATTAAAAGTAAATTTCCTCTGCAAACTGTCTAAACTTGCAGAAGTAGATCAAAATGCCTAAAAAACAGAGTGCAAGCAAGCATGAAGGTTCTAAAGCACCTAAACCTACACCTGCCATGACTTCAAGTGCTGCTATTGTTGTCAATCCATTACAACCACCTGTTGTTGATATTGAACATATTCCCCTAGCTGATACTGTTTACAAGATAGCAGATCCCATAGTTGAATTTAACCTGCTAGATATCCATAACTAGTGCTATGAGAAGTATTTAGATGATCATGAAGAAGTTCATATTTGGGAATCCCATTTGCCCAAATATGTGGTCCCATTGACTCACCCATGTTAGGAGATTATTAGATTGTGTCAGCAATACTATGTTCCAGAACAAACAGCTATTGTAAATGCCAATAAAGAAGTCCTTTTTACCATCACTGCAGAATCAATCAACCAAATGTTTTAGCTTCAGCTTGACCCCCAAGCAGTCCCTTTATCTATAGAGGCCCTCACCAAGCTATATATTGGCCTAGATTTTCCTAAAAGGTTCATGATTTTCAGACTTTTATGCCTTTGCATGTAGAAATTCCAAAGTTAAATCCTCCATATTCTACTGCTAAATTCCCTGAAGGATCAAGACATGTGATTTCCATGCTTTCCTTCATCCTTGGGTGTTTCACTGATGAACACACTGATGAATCCATCTTGGGATTCGTCTCCACCTTTTGTCCAGGTCAACCACCTTCAGTAATATTATTTGATTATGTTGGTTTCATTGCTGATAGTATTCATTATCAATTGAAAAATTTGCAAATAGAGGGAGTGTTTAGATATACCTCCTACCTTTTTCATATTTTCTTGTACTTCCAATCAGATAATTTTCCAATCACTCTTCAAAAACTTGACATAGAGGCAAATCCTTTATCTGTCATTTTTTGGACATCATTGCTAAGAAAGAATGTACATATTTCAGTTATTCGTAGTTTTCAGAGATATTTTTACATCCAGTGATCACCATGTTGACCAAAACAGAGCATCCTAGAATAAATGAGGAAATGAAGAAGATATTGCAGTTATCAGAGCAGAGTAAGGTTGGTGACTGGTGTTGGGGTCCTATGCTTTAGCTGATTGGCAAACCAAATGACAAGGAAACATTCAAACCAAGCTTTAGAGCTCTAGGATCTAGCCCTCCTAGTCTCAGAGAGGGATCTCTCAATGTGTGCAAAGATATGTCTTGTTTGCTTTTAAGGGTTGATTTTAGGCTAGTTATGAAGTGAAAATTTGTTTTTTTAGGTTTGGTTGGTTGGACATGAATGATCTAGGAAACATAGATAGACAGGGGAAATATCAGAGCCATTGAGTAAAGGAGTCAAGAAGAAGTTATAACAAGCTCAACCAATGGATATGGGATATCAAAGGGAAAATCTAACTTGGCCAGTGGAGCTTAGGTTTGGTGGATGAAATGAAATGAACATTAAGGATTTAGAAGGAGAAGTAGAACTAAGGGCAGTTGAGAATCCTTAATTATATGTACTTCTCAACAAAGGGACTTAAAACATCATTTGAACATGAAGAGGCATTCCATAGACAGGGCTAACCATAAATTCTAGAATCACACTTCAGCAAATAATCATTTCAAGACAAAATTTTCAAGTGAAATCTAGGAGTCGAGGAATGCTCTATTTCATCCAAAGATTTCACTAGCAAGGAATTTAGAAAACATAAAAGATTCACAAATAACTGTATCATTGAAGAGGGAATGCCTAAACATCTCTGATTACAATTATAAATACCTTCAAAACAATTATCTCGGCAAGAACAAAGGGTATGATCAAAACAGACCTCTTTGGAAGACTGTAAACAATGGTACTTTAAAGGGAGACTTCAGAAACATTTTTCAAGTGGCAGCAAGTAAGTAGGGAAAACCATAAATCATTCTTGAGACCAACTGTTTGAACTATATTTGAAATAAACAAGCATGAGGGTTCAAGAGAGCAATTAAGAATTCTATAGAATGCCTCAACAGAGGAAAACATAAAACAATGAAGAGTAAACAGGTCTAAGGTGCTTCTATGAGACATTTCTTAGCCTAAACTTTTTACTCTAATGTAAGTATAGAATGATGGAACAAAATGGAAAACAGGAAATAACAATTAACAAATTATAATACATCACCAACAGCCATGCTCAGGGATCCAATGATAGAGCCTTCTCATTAACAAAGCATGTCAAAACATCATCAATCTTCCACTACTTCAATTTCTTCTTTAATCTTTAGCCAGACTATGTACAACTTCAAAGAGTTCGAATGCCCGCAACCAACCCCTAACAAAGAGCTCCTCATAGAGTACTTATAGAAGAATGAGGAGGTGGAACTCTTTTTAGGGTTCAAAATGTTATTAATTACAGAGTAAATGCATTCCTAGCCTTGAAAATCATGCAAGGCATAAGGTAGGAAGATGTTCAACTACTCCTCTGCTTCAATAACTCTGCCTTAACTTCTAAGGAAAGGTGGGTGAAAATTTTGATTTTGTAGCCTATCTATGTCTTTTACAATAACTACCTGACAGCTTAAAATATCTTCTATCTATGTAATAATTGCTAGTTTGTCTTTGCAGGTAGAATAGTAGGCTATAGGTGGCTTCAGATATTTCGATGAATTAACTACTTTGTCCTAATGTGCTCGGGGCTGCTTTAGCCTAAGTTTTCCTTTAATTTCATCATTAAACTGTGTTAAGGCTTGATCTCGCTTTTTTCCATCATAATCCATCATGATGTCCTTAACTCTTTTCTGATTTATTTGAAACCTTTGTTCATTTGTCTTTCAACTGTGCTTTCATCTTTTAATCTTCATTTAATCCTTTAATCACTGTCTTCTGTACAGGTGGCTTTTTGTGTTGAAGATTTTTGCTGGAGAAATCGATGTTCATGACACATTGATTAAACGTGGAGATTCAACCCTTAACATCCTTTTTCTATGATATTAGACCTCAGAGGATCGTCATCCTCATCCTTTAATTAATTTCTTTGACCATCGGATGGTTGTTTCGTTTAACCACCATGAAACATGCACAAACCAAACAAATGTCATAAAAAACCTGCGAATATTGGGTTTAACTTATTCAGAGGCTCGGCGGAGGTGAAGGAGTTGTGCAGAGGAGGAGAAATGCATGGAGGGTGGGTTCCATGGAGGAAATCCGAGAACCAAGGTTTGAACTGGGGTTTTGGGCGCGGAACAGTGAAATTTGTTTTGGGGAATACCGGGGTAGTATTCATGTGACCAGAAGGTGGTAAGTGGTTTAGGCCCATATGAATGCGATATGGCTCTGGAGGTGATACGTAAACCCGGAAAAACCACCTATTTCGCGTTAAAAACGCATAGAGGGGGGGGGGGGGGGGGGGGACGAGTTTGTGCGCGATACAATCTTGACCATCTGATCTATGAGGAGACGTGCAGATCGATGGTTAGCACATCGCGCGATACAACACTGAGGCATGGGGAGAGGATGGAGTGGGGCTAAGGCATGACAAGCTCTGGGCCGTTGGATCTGGGGGGGCCAGATCAACGGTTGAGATTAACTGTGGGGGGTTGGGTGGTACGGAAGGATCTCGTCGACAGGGTGCCTCCACAATGAATGGGGAAATACTGGACATCAGATCAGGAGAAAATCAACAGTGGAGATTAACTACGGGGGGACTTGGGAGTACGAGCCACTTTGGTCGGATGCCTCCGCAGTGAACCTGTGATGTTGATCTGGGAGGAATGGACGGTCCAGATTGAATCGGGAGATAGGAGATTAAATATGGTGGATGAGGGGTCAGGGGGATGGCGAAGTTGCGAGGAAGCGAGGGCCGTTAGATCTCGAGGATAAACGACGGAGATTAAATCGGAGAATGGCAAGCAGAAGAGGCTTGGGAACGAGGAAACAGGGATCGTCGATGTGCGATGCGATGGCCGATAGAGCGAAGCGCGGAGGGAAATGGCCGTCATATCTTGGGGAATGGATAGTCCAGATCTCATTGGAGGATCAGCCATCAGAAGAAAAAGGAAAAGGGAAGCGGAACTGGGGAAAGAGCGATTTGCGATGGGCGATTCACCGATGGTCGTTGGATCTAGCGGACGATTAATAGTTGGGATCAAATCGAGGAATCGGTCATCAGCGGGAGAGGAGATAGGGGAGCAAGGACTTTGGGAAGTGCAATGCACCGATGAGCGATGGACATTTGGTCGCAGGGCTGGTTTACATGGAGAAGAGGGGCTGAGGGCTTAAGCCAAAAGGGGCTTAAGGCCTTCTTTTAATAAAAGGTTGGAAAATAGGCCGAAATGGGGTTTTTTAACCTTTTTGAGGAGTTCTGATAGGTTAGAAAAGGTGAATTTAAACCAAATAAATGGGATTTATAAGGTTTAAAAGGGAATTTTGAGGAATTGAAGGAATAATAAGGGAAAAAGGGAATTTTAGGAGGGAAATTATGGAGAAGATGTTTTTGAAACAGTCCTTGTTATAACAACAGGGCTTCTTTGAGAAATTTCGAATTGAAAACATCAGTGAAAGTAGGTTTCTTTGGACAGAGAGAAGAACCAGGCTTCAAGAACTAACATATTAACTTGAAATTGTTTCTTGAAGGCTTCAAAATGTATCTAGCCATCATTATGTATAACAGAAATTATAGATGGCTAACAACTGGTATTTGTATGAGAAATATACTGAAATCATATTTTTTGGGACAAATTTGTTACCTTACAAGTTACCCAAACATCCTTCAATGAGTATCTTTGCCTTGGAGTATATCAGGTGGATCATAAACTATGATTCAATCAATTTCATGGCAGCTAAGAAGAAGAAACAATTCAAACCTAAAAATAAAATTGGGCCATTCATATGCAATCACAGGGATGCAGAAAAGGAGGCATCAAATCAATTATTAGAATATAAATTTGAAGGGAGTTTCTCTTGGAACTATGATCCACAAGGGATCTTGACTAAGCTAAGGGTAAAATTCAAATTAACCCCCTTTATACATGAAGCTAAAACATAAATAGAAAATTTTTCCAATCAACTTGAATGGACTGAAAACACATTAATAGATGCAATAAGCAAAGGTAATACTAGTCATACCTTAGAGACTACAAATCAACTAGAGAAGTAGACCGAAAGAATAAGAGAAGAAGGAGCCTATGTGGCAGAGACTACAACAGAAACAAAGTTCAATATCATTTATAAGAAAAGGCCTAAATTAGATACAGTGGGAAAAGGAAAAGTGACAATAGATGTTGAAGAAATAGAGCCTTTAAATACCAACACAGGTTTTCCAGAGACTAATCTAGCTACTGTAATTATCAATGAGCCAAATTAGAATGAAGAAAAACTCAATAAAAAAGACACACAGTTAATGGAAATACAACAAAGCATGGAGGCTTCTTCCTCACAGGCAGCTGAGGAAAAGGATTTGGAAATTAAGGAGAAATATAAGCAAACTAAACTGAAGAATGTAATATCCCAAATGGGAACTATCAGCAAGACATGACTGGAAAACGCAATTTCCAGGAATGGCTGCTACAAAAATGGAAACCAACAGTTGGATCCCTTAGATATGGCTATATAAGACTAAAATCCAAGAGGGGATCAAGAACAAATCACTCTAGGTGGGTTAAAAAGATCTCCCCACACCTAGTATGGCTAGAAATTTCCCAATAAGGGACTGCAGCAAGACTGCTCAGAAAATAACGCAGCTTCAATAGAGCAGGAGTAGGAGGCCAATAAGATATCCTTCAATAGTATTTAAAGAAACAAAACATATGTATAAGAAGCCCATGAGATGTATCGCTGAAAATATAAGACATATACAGAAGAAATTCCCTCAAAAGAGGTGTTGCAACCACATGAATGACTGAAACTACCTTGGCAACATTATTTTATTAGGTTGCAACTGCTGATGATTACATATCAGATCTAGAGCAGATGTATGTACAAAAAGTTAGATCCATATCATATATATACACTAGAAAGGCTCCTCTCTCAGATCCCCTTGGGGTTTTCAGCAGAAAATGAAGTACATGGAGTAGATCTGAGATCTACTACAGCAGATATGCAGAATGATTCAGAATTTATGAAGAAAATACATCTATGAATAGATCAGATATGAAACATAAATGGATTATATGGTTAATCCATGGATCACCACAGTGTAAGGAAGGCTCCTTTACACCAGAGATATCTCCTCCAATTAGTTGCCAAAACACCCTGCAACTCCTCACTTGAAAATAATGCAGTCCAGGGACATAAAATGCGCTGTAGGCTTGATGTAGAGTTTGGCTTGTATATCTGAAGCTCCAATCAGCTAATACACTCTTGCCAATGGAATAGATGACTTTCCCACTGAAAAGAGGCACTATTATGGCCTAGATCTGAATATATCTAGCCTCCACTTGCTGCAGCTTGCAAAGACAATCACACCCTAAATAGGATATGGATTTTAGTTGGAAGGAGAAGCTTGGTCTCAAACTAGATAGTGGACTTTGTAGTACAAACTCTTCCAAGAGCTACTCAATGGAAAGAGGTGGAACTCCTAAACAGGAAATTCCAATGCTAAACAACATTTGCAATCTAGGCTAAATAGCCAAAGAAAGCTATATGTCTAAACAGAAAATATATCAAAATATCATATCATGAACAACCTCAACATGTTGCCCTCCTCTTCCTTTTATAAGATCAAAATATTGTAAAACCTAAACCACCTTCAATGATTTAGCTCCATTCACATGTGTAGCCTCCAACTTGAACTGCGTTGTCCCTCTAGGAGATTCATTGAATATAGATAGCATTGTTGATTTGGTCCTAGTTGACTTGGTCAATTGATTCAGTCTTTTTCACACTCAAGTGTGCTTATACAAATGGCCCAGATTTAGCCTTGTTCACATTGGGCATTGATTTATTCTTTTATTAGGAGTTTTATGAACCTCCTTTACACATTTATTCTTTAAACAAAGAAAGAAAAACAAAATCAATATTCCTAATAGCTTAGGACTAATTAGGAATATTACATTCCTCCCCTCCAAAATTTTTCTTGTCCTCAAGCAACTCACAAGGACTTTGAAAAATCTTTAATGGAATTGTCTCCTCCTAAGAATACAAGTTTTCCTTTGGTGGATGAACCAAATAGCTGTCATCATGAAGTAGTGGGAGATACATAGAAAGAATCATATGTTGTCCATTGGTCTTATCAAGGCATGATAGATGGTAAATATTGGGTGCTTCAACCCCCATGAGAAACTTCAATCTCCATGCTATTATCCAAACAAAGTGAGCCATCCTTGGTAGCTCAAAGAAATAGTCACCAATCCCGACCATATGCAATGTGTAAGGGCTCCATGGCTGGAAATGAGAGATAAGAATACCCAACTCATGCTATCTCTCCCTCCATTTATGATAAATACGGAGCTGATGATCCTGGGATGCAATAATATAGTCCTCATGAAGCCAAAAGAGACTTGGAACTTCATGATTCTCTTCATTGATTCTAGTGAGCCTCCTTGCGCAATCTTCCATGCATATAGTGAATAAAGTATCTTCACCATATGTGCTCCAAAAGAAACATGGACTAAGTTTCATATGATATATTGGATGGTGACAATAGTCCCTCCCTTGAGACCAGTGTTGTCCTTCTTCTTGCTACCTCAAATTATAGTACAATAAGTGGCCAACCCACCACATTCTTGTTGCAATAAGCTTCTTCAAAGCTTGAAAATATTATAGTATAATAGGTGTTGATTGAATATGATTCAAGCAACACATGTCTTGCTCCAAATTCTCTCATATGAGAGACTCCTTCCAATGACATAAGCTCAACATATGGCTCTTTGCATAAGAGAACAAATGATATAACGTAGTAGCCATACAATGTTCTATCCTCCTCTTGAAGCATGAATGAATATGGGAGATTTCATTCCCAAAGGACACACTCAACCAATGTGTCATCCCTCCTCTCATGTTCCCAAAAAAGATCAGAGCATCATCATCATCATGATATAAACAAGCTCTCTTATGCCACCTCATGAGAGAGTTACATTTTCTCCCAAACCCAAGTACATACATGATCATGAGATACATTCCAAACAGAAATACATGTACATACATGAGACACATCCCAATCACAAGAAAATACATGGACATGAAATTTAACATGGGATGTCCAAACTCTCTTCTTGTCAACCAAAACAACCATGCCTTCTTCTTCTGCATCCTTTCATTGAGATACAAGGCATGATACAAGAAAATATGAAACCTTGGGTAGTACCCATACTCACCCAATAGAAACCAGCGCAGTGCATCTCCTGCCTGCCTCAGATCCAGATGTGGTAAGTGTTTTTCCCACCACTTACTTGCTGCCCATAACATATCTCCCTGGCTGAAAGTGGAAGATCTATTTGGTGCCTTAGGAAATCACCCATCATGCTGCATAATCTCCCTTAGTCCATCAAGGGAGTGGCCATGTGCAGAAATAGTTTTGGCCCAAAGTTGGCCATGAAGTTTATAAGGTATGACACTCCTCTTTGGAGTCATGACCTGCATATATAATGAAAAAGAGTGCATACAATCAGAAAATAAAACATGATTTTCATAAGTATTCTCTTCACCAATAGTCCTCCTCCAACAAGTGCAGAGGTGCAAAGATATATCTTCTTCCTCAAGAGGAGAAGAAGAGGGCTAAACTAACTCTTCCATAGAGTTATATTGCTGCTCCATCTTCATGTGATACATGCATCTTTGATAATGCTGATATAATTCTTCTTCAAAGCCTTCCCACATGAATCCTTTTGAGATAATATGGTGGGTTCTAATGAAAACAGTGGGGGTAGAAAGCAAGATATCATAGGCTGCACATAGTAGTTGGTCTTTGAGTTTTGACTCTTTAGCCAAATAGATTTGATCATGAAAGTAAATGACTCCATCAACCACCTTATACCTCCTATCTTCCATTTTCCCATCAAGAAACTTACATGTGAAGAGGTTCTTGGAATATTCTACCAAGAGTTGGGACTCCCAATATGGATCTAGGCTCCTCAATAAAGACAACGCTGTAGAGTTATGAAATGAAGTATCTTTCACATCATCTCTTTCTTATTTGACATGTTTAATGCCAAAGTCACATGGGGAAGTATTGAAGCTCCATCCTTGTTGTCTCCCTTACAGCTGATCTTGTGTAAGACAATATTGAAGAACAGGAAGATCAATCTTCTTTTGAAATATATCTCTCTTCCAAAATCTCCATAGTTTAGCCCATACACACAAGAGTGTTGGTACCCTCTTGCTTTATTTAGAAATATCCTTTGTATGGAGGGATATCATTTTCTGCCCCAAGTCTATGGAGTGGCCATTTGACATCATGCTAGTGTCATCATGGATCTCTGAATTCTTCTTTACTAGCGCAAATAGATGAGTGAGAAGTAGAAAAATCAATTTCAGAAATTTTTCCAGCTCTCCTTGGAATCTATCAATAGATCTCAGTGCTATGGTAGCTCCCCTCAAGGCTACCTCCTTAGCCAAATTTTTCACTGATGCAAAAAGTTGAGAGAACACTTTATTATTCTTCTCATCAGGGGGTCTCCTTGGTGGAATGCCTCCATGTAAAGAGACATCTAGATCTGAAGTAGACTGTATGGATGGTTGGACTGATGTGTCCCTTCCCTTGCTGCATAGTTCAGTCTCCTTCTCATGAATAGAAACCCTTTGAAATAAACAAGGGTGCATGATCCTCATCATAGGATGTTGATCCATCCTTCCTCCTCTTTCTTGGAGTAAGGTATCACTTCCCAATAACGCTGTCACATAATGCTCCTTGGGAATTACTTGCAAAGATACACAATATCTCTCCCTTGAAAAAATAGCTTCATCTCCATTCCCATGTGGTAATGGGTCTTCTTTTGAAGTGACAGGGTTGATACTGTCTTCTTGTTCTTCCTTCTCATCAATATTTGAGAACACCTCATTATCAACAAGAGACCTTGGATCTTGGTCTTCTTTTGAAAGAGGAATCTCCATGACTTCTTTTTGAGAAGAAATCTCTTCATGCAATGGGGATCTTGCCCTTGGCAAGGTATCACACAAGTTTTTATCCCCTTCAATAGAAATATGAAGTGGAGTTTACATAACAGATCTTTCCAACTCATGCAATGGTTTTGCATGCTCATCCTTTGCTAGCTTTTTCAAAGAATTTTTAGCTTGTTCCTCATCAAATCTCTTCACCATTCTCCTAGTGAACTTAGCATAAGTAGAAATATTTGCATTCTTCAATGAAAAGGATTCAAATAACCACCAAGCATAAGCTTTACCTTTAATATGTAGCGTTGCTACCTTAAGGGCTTATTTTTCTGAAACTTGATGTAGATCCAAATATGAGTCTAGCTGGTCTATCAATTCTTCAGTTTTGCATGTGGAGGATCCATCAAAGTTAGGCAGAAAGAATCTACCTATTCTTCTTCTATTGCTAGATCTTCTCTCCTCCTTAATCTGGCAGAATTATTGGAAGCTCAAGTGCTCCTTGATTTTCCAATATTTAGATTCATACTCCTGAAGATAATCACTCAAAGTCTCCTCCTTTGGTGCATCTTCTTCCCTGATTTCTCTTGCAGTAGATCTGGGCATAGAAAAACACTTTAGATCTAATGTAGCTAAGTGCTTGCACATATAATATGAAGAACTATGGTTTTCTTCATGTAAATTTCTTCTTAAGGGACCTTCATGTCTTGCCCTCTTTATTTCTTTGATTTCTCCTTTAAGCGCATGCAGAGTTTGGAACAGAGTTTTTGAGAACTCTTTCCCTTTCATTCTTCCAAATAAAGGGGTTTTACCCTTTTCTTTTGTGTCTTCTATGTAATCAATCTTCTTCTTCTATCTTTTCTCTCCTTGAAAAGACATATTGGCTAAGCCAAAGATCATGCTCGAATATCACTATAATATCCCAAATGGCAACTATCAGCAAGGCATGACTGGAAAACGCATTTTCCATGAATGGATGCTATAGAAATGGAAACCAACACTTGGATCCCTTATATCTGACTATATAAGACTGAAATCCAAGAGGGGATCAAGAACAAATCACTCTAGGTGGGTTAAACAGATCTCCCCACACCTAGTATGGCTAAAAATTTCCCAATAAGGGACTGCAGCAAGACTGCTAAGAAAATAATGCAGTTTCAATAGAGCAGGAGCATGAGGCCAATAAAATATCCTTCAATAGTATTTACAGCAGCAAAACAGATGTATAATGAAGCCCATGAGATGTATAGCTGAAAATACAAGACATATATAGAAGAAATGCCCTCAAAAGAGGTGCTGCAACCACATGAATGACTGAAACTACCTTGACAACGTTATTTTATTAGGTTGAAACTGGTGATGATTACATATCAGATCTAGAGAAGATCTGTGTACAAAAATTTAGATCCATATCAGATATGTACACTAGAAAGTCTCCTCTCTCAGATCCCCTTGGGGTTTTCAACAGAAAATGAAGTACATGGAGTAGATCTGAGATCTACTGCAGCAGATTTGTAGAATGATTCAGAATTTCTGAAGAAAATACATCTATGAATAGATCAGATATGAAACATAAATGGATTATATGGTTAATCCATGGATCACCACAGTGTAAGGAAGGCTCCTTTACACCAGAGATCTCTCCTCCAATTAGTTGCCAAAACACCCTGCAACTCCTCACTTGCAAATAACGCAGTCCATGGACATAAACTGTGATGTAGGCTTGATGTAGAGTTTGGCCTATAGATCTGAAGCTCCAATTAGCTAATACACTCTTGCCAATGGAATAGATGACTTTCCCACTGAAAAGAGGCACTAGTATGGCCTAGTTTTGAATATATATAGCCTCCACTTGCTGCAGCTTGCAAAGACAATCACACCCTAAATAGGATATGGATTTTAGTTGGAAGGAGAAGCTTGGTATCAAACCAGATAGTGGACTTTGTAGTACAAACTCTTCCAAGAGCTACTCAATGGAAAGAGGTGGAACTCCTAAACAGGAAATTCCAATGCTAAAAATCATTTGCAATCTAGGCTAAACATCCAAATAAAGATGTATGTCTAAACAGACAATATATCAAAATATCATATCATGAACAACCTCAACATGTTGCCCTCCTCTTCCTTTTATAAGATCAATAGATTGTAAACCCTAAACCACCTTCAATTATTTAGCTCCATTCACATGTGCAGCCTCCAACTTGAACTGCGTTGTCCCTCTAGGAGATTCATTGCATCTAGACAGCGTTTTTGATTTGTTCCTGGTTGACTTGGTCAATTGATTCAGTATTTTTCACACTCAAGTGTGCTTATACAAATGGCCTAGATTTAGCCTTGTTCACATTGGGCATTGATTTATTCTTTTATTAGGAGTTTTATGAACCTCCTTTACACATTTATTCTTTAAACAAAGAAAGAAAAAAAAATGAATATTCCTATTAGCTTAGGACTAATTAGGAATATTACAAAGAATGAGGAAATAAAAACTAAAATTTACTCTCATCTCTTGAAACAAAAGCTAGGTAACCAAAACAGATTCCTATCAGCATTTGATTACTCAAGTAAAAAATTGATTATGTCAGTATTACAGCCCATAGTATCAGTTCCAAAGACAGTTGCTGACTATAAGAAAGTTGATCTATAAGTAGCTACAGACAGTATCCTTGAATTAGATCAAATAGAGTTTCACAGGAAAAGCTCAGAAATGTTGTATTCCATAGTTACAACAAAAGCTATGAGTGCTCAAAAGCTACAAAATACCATCTCCAATATGCAAGATCAAATGAAGATGGACAAAGCTTCATTGTATGCCAAATATCTACGGATAAAAGCCTTAGAAGAATTAGTATTGCAGGTAGTATATGATCCTACAAATATCAAAGCATTAGAAGCATTGGTAGAAAATAAAAATAAGGATATAGCAACCTTGAGGAAACAACTCAAACTTCCTCAAAGTGAGCATCCTCAGACAAAAGAAGTCATACAGTAACAGAAAGAAAAAGATGAAATGATGAGCTTAATTCTTCAGTTGACAACCCAGGTTAAGGAAATGGAAATACGGATGGACCAACTTGTCCAAGAAAAGGAGACAGTAAAATAACCAGTGATTCCTACAGTCATCCCATTTATCACTGCAGCGGTGCCTTCCACTTTAGGAGAAAAGTTGGCACCCAAAGAACCACTGGCCACTGCAGTGCCAGTGACTTCTTCCACTACATTAGCCACTAAATCATCTACCACAGTAGTACAACCTATAGATGATGCTAACAAGATAGTGAAAGCAATGGAAAAGATGTCTTTGAAGACAAATGAGATTAGCAGATTGACAAAAATGGTTGAAAATCTTGAAAATTCAAATATATTAGCTCAAGTAAATGCTAAGACACATGAACAAAATGTCAACAGATTGAGTGACGAGTTAAAAAAGTTGCAAAAGGAATTAACTTTGAAGGATCAGATATCATAAATAAAAAATTTCCTTTGGAATAATATCTCATTGAAGCCATCCATGATGTATGGCCTTCAATTCAGGTAATTTTTTAGCAAAGAGAGTTATTATTGGCAGCCCAAGCAGAAATTCAAAAGACTCAAACTAATTTGGCCGATAAACCAAAGCAAGCAATAAGGCTAATCAATTTCCTTAACAACAAAAATAGACAGGAGTTGGAAGAGCTCAAAATAACAGACAGAACCGAAACTATCCTAGAAATTAGGAAAGTCACAACAAAGAGAAATTTGATGAGGCAACTTGAACAAAAATGTGAAGGCATGAATACTGCCATAACTAGACTTATGGTTAAGTTCACAAATTTGAGACAAAAAGGACTTCCTAATATCATGGTCATTAATGATAAATTGATGCCTCAAAATGATTATGATAAGAAGATAAGAGAATTTTCCAAGAAACGGGTAAATACGTCAACAGGTCAAGGCATCCCCACAGGAAAAGTTTTACTGAAGAGTTTTGAAGATTTATTTTATTTACAGTATGAGATCAAACACTTTTTTGTCATCAAGCCAATCTTTTCTAGATATACAAAAGCTGATAAGAATTTTAGGAAATTAAAGAACATTCAAATTCCTAAAAATTAGGATTGGCAGTCACTTAATGATTTGTTATAAAGGATAAAAGACAAGCAGGTGAAAAGAAGGAAGAAAGTTATTTTCTAAATTACAGTCAAAACAGATTTTATTTACAGCAGTAAACAGTTTTTGACTAAGGGTTAAAGAGTATTAGTTAAAGAGTATCAGTGAATAAAGAGTATCCGAGAAAGAGTATCAGACAAGGTAGATCATATTCAGAAAATATCTAAAGGCCAGCAAGGAGGACACCAAGGCAGCCACCTGCTTTATCCTCAAAACTGTTTCTATTTCTTATGGATAAAATAGGAGAGCTTGCTGATTTGTTAAGCAGTTGTCTCTATTTTTATTGTAAAGATATTTTATTTTCCTAAGATTATTCCTAGAATTCTTCTAGAATATTTTGTAAAACATTATGTATAAATACTTCATCTTTAGAAGTATTTTGTGTGGAATAAATATTTTGGGATTGTTATAGTCACTTCTTCTTGGACTTTAAAGCTTTTGTGTGTCAAAACTTCGAGTAGCATGCTGGACAAATAAAATTGGCATCATACTTCAGGATTCCTGTGATGAGCTATTTGGAGTGAATTATTTTCTTCACTTGTCATTGTTTCCTTTCTTTGTTACATGCATCCATTTATGTTTATGCTAAATCTGAATGTATAACTAGGAGTATTAGTATATGATAATTTAATAGCACCCTGTTTTTAATTAGTTATCATTTATATGTTTTCCTCTGATTTCCAATGTAGTGAACCCTTAATTTCTCCCTCTCTCTTTGACCTCTTCCTACTACTTCCTTTTCCAGATCAAAGGATTCTTAAGTGCCCTTTATCCCGATAATACACCTCACAAAAACAACTTTCCAAAATCTCCAAGGGTTATCTATCTTGCCCTGAAGACATTTAACCTTTTTTTCCCTTGATCCTAGTCTTGTTTACTTGATTTTGACTCCATAGCCCAATGGACAAATATATTTCCCACTATCCTTCCTTTCAAGTGATTTTTCCCCACAAAATCTATCAAAACAAAACCAAAACTGTACTTTCATAACTAGCCTAATATTCACAAATTAAAACAAAGTTAAACTTTAAAGAGAGAGCCCTCTCTGAACCCTAGGAAGGCTAGATCCTAGAGTTTGAAGTAGGTTTGTGGTTACCTCTACAATTCTTTGACTAAAAACCAAAATTACACAACTTAAGAATTACTAGAGTGATAACATTACTGGCGACCATACTGGGGAACTAACCAATCCTCAGTCTTAAAACTAGTCTTAAAGAAAAAAAAATTATACATCCTTTTACTTTAAGATTGCTTTTATAAGCTGTGTATATTGAAAATAGTAATTTTGGCTTCTAGGAAAGTTTATTATATCAGGTCTAACTCGGATCCTAAGCCTGCAGTTATAGTAGACAACCCAGATCGAATTGGTAAAAAGAAAAAACAGTTAGAAAATTTAGAAGCTGAAGTATAATTAAAAAGAGTCAATTCATTACCATAAGAGTTAGTAAGTCTGCAAGATATTGATATTGATCTGAAATTTGAGCATTATTTATTTAGAAGAAAATCTGAAAGTGATCTTAAAATTATTGTTTTAGACTCTGTTTTCTCTTCGTTCTTGAGTACAAAATAGAAAAATATTACAACAAATTCTAAATCACAAAAATTTCAAGATCAGACTAAAATTGAAGAGCTTAATGTTACTATTCTCAAAGATATTGATGAAACTATTGAATTAGCTCAATTTTTAACCTATGCAAACAAACCTCCAGTTTCTCAATTGCATACCACAATAATACCAGCTAGAGATTCAACTCTTTATGTTGTTACATGATTTATAGATTCCACTACCAGCTCATCTACAAATCCATTTATCCCTATATTATCTTTACAACCTAGAGTATTATTTCCACCACCCCCTTCATCCACTATATCCATCAACTCACATTTTGATTTCCTAAACACATCATCCTCATTTCCTAGTAGTTCCATATACATTCCAGTTTCATTTCCCAGCACTTCAACTACAACTTTTAGTTCATCATATATCATTTCCAGCACAGCTCCAAGCAGTTCTACCTTACCTCCCAGCCAAGCTAAGATTCCAGCTATGGCTGCTAGATATGCTCCCCTAGTCTTACCACAACAGCTTCATGACATGCCTCAAGACTATCAAAATAAAATACCATTATTTGATGGCACTACCCAATATACTGCTCAGCAACATATTACTAAGATGACAAACTTCTTTGAAATTTATGCGATTGATGACTCAGATGTTCAAATGAGGCTGTTTGCACAAACTTTGACTGGAGAAGTTAAGAGGTGGTTTAAATATTTAGCTGTTGGTAGTGTAACTGATTTAATTGTGTTTCATAGATTTTTTTAAATAAATGGGAAAATAAAACGAATCCCCTCCAAATATTGTCTGAATTTGATTCCATGAAAAGAGCCCCAAATGAGTCAGTCCAAGATTACTGCACCAGATATAATAGTGTCTATAATTCTATCCCTACAAATCTTAAACCCAATACTTATTCTGTTCTGCTCAAATTCCCTGATGGATTTGATGCAGATATGGCTTATCAATTAAGGGAAAGAGATGCAGATACCTTAGAAAAAATGCAAACAGATGCTGCTAGTGTAGAAGCAAAGATTTTAGCCAAAAAAGATAGACTCAGAAATGAAAGAAGAGTGACCATTAAAGAAGAAACTACTAATTCAGGCACAAAAATAGATGTGATAGATAAAAACTTAGAAAGGGTGATGGATAGACTAGATAATATAGAGAGAATACCTTAGTGGGATAACCAACAACAAATTAGAAATCCCAATTTTAGAAAAAACAAAAATTCTGGAAAAGCAAAAGAAACAGCCCCAGACCAAACAATAAGGCCCCCATTCCAAGAGAAATATGTTGAAAGCTATTAGAATAATGATGATGATGACGATTCTATAAATCTAATGGGAATATATGACAATAATATTATTTTCCTTACTCAGGAAGATCAGGAATTGTTTGAACTCCAACAACTCAAATTAGATTCTAGTGAATCCTTTGATTATAAACAAGGTTATGATTATGCTATAAATTAAATACACAGACAATATAACCTTAGAAACAATAAAAATAATGAGTCTTCTACCAAGAAAACTTCCCAAACTCAGAACTAGAAAACAGTAGAAGCTCCCAAAACAAAGGTTCTGCAAATTCTCCCAGGGGAAAATAAGCAAAACTCAAGTTCTTCCCAAAACAGTTCTAGTGCTAAAAAAGCATCAAGCCCTAAAATTGTTGAAATGATTGATGAAGTTGCTCAAGCTGCAAAAGATTAAAAAAAATCTACTGCTGCTAAAACTTCTAATTCTGTTAAAACAACAAATTTAGATCCTAAAAAAACCTTCTGCTGATCCTAAATCAATAGATCCAAAAACTGATACTTCAAAAACATCTACTGATAATTCTAAGTCTGAAAGAACATCTACTGCTTCACAAACAATCCCTAAAAAGAAATTTAGGAGTAGTAAAACACAAGAAACACAAACAGAGAATGTCAAACCACTTGAAAATGAAAAAATAACTGTAGAAAAATAAGACAAACCAACACAAACTACAGTTAGTAAAGAAGAATTGATTCAAATTAGTAAAACTCAACCAACATTCAACATATAATCAGAAATTGCAAAGCTTAAAATACCAATTCCTTTGACTGAATTGGTAAAAAATGACTTGTATAAATAAACCATAACTGAAACATTAAATATGAATGATGGAGCAGATTCCATAAATCTAAATGATGATCAGACATAGTTGATTTTTGGCCTAGATTTAAATGGAAAACATGCAGATGGATTAGTTCCTCCATTTTATATCAGTCTTACCATTCATGATCAAATTTTACACAATGCCATGCTAGATTCAGGAGCTTCCCATAATCTAATGCCTAAAGACATAATGGAAACTCTCAATCTAGAAATTACAAGGCCATACAAAGATTTGTTTTCTTTTGATTCAAGTAAAGTTAAATGCCTAGGTTTAATGAAAGATTTGTGTGTAACACTAGTTCAATATCCTGGTAAGAGTATATTAATCGACATTGTAGTAGCTAATATCCCACCTAAATATGGAATGTTACTTTCTCGCTCATGGGGAGCAAAGTTACAAGGATCTCTACAATTGGACATGTCTTATGCTACTATATCAGCTTTTGGCCAACCTAAAAAGTTATATATGGAAACTTTGATGAAGTACATGGTCAGTATTACTGAAAGATCTATAAAATACCCAATTTACTCTACACCAACTGACCTTGATTCTTTTATCCTATGCAACTCTAAAACTAATGAAATCCAAACTGAACTAGTAGAGAAAAGAGAGTACCAAATAATGATAATATTTTTCATGAATCTTTATGGAATTTAGACTTTGATGGTTCATTAAATAAGTTAGGATCAAGAGCAAGAGTTTGGATAACCAACATGGAGACTAATCACTCAGAAGGCCATGCTTTCAGGCCAATTTTAAATGTACCAATAATATGGCTGAGTATGAAGCCCTCATTCTAGGACTCCAAATCATTAGGAACTCGGGAGGAAAAATAATTTTAATTATGGGAGATTCAGAGTTGATCATAAAACAAGTAAATGGAATTTATTCTGTTTACAATCCTAGACTAAGCAGATATAGAGACACTGTCGTAGATTTGACTGATGATTTATTGGAATGTAAGTTTGTTTCTATACCTAGAAAACAAAATAAACAAGCTCATTGTCTTGCAACCTTTGCTAGTACATGCAATTTACCCTTCAACCTAATCACAAATATACTACTAAAGTCAAACATATGCCAATAATTCCAGACAATATTAAGTATTGGCAAATTTACTCTTAGGATAAACAGATTTACAAGTTTATGAACAATGAAGGTGAATTTCAGAACTGTAAGATAGGCACAGATTGTACTATAAATCAAGATTTAGATTGTGAAATAGATTTGAAAAACTTAGATGTAAATAGAATAAAGTTTGAGAAACCAACTATATTTAGTCAAGCTGATATAGATAGCTTAGAGAAAGTAGAGATTGAAGAAATTATTGATGATGAATCAAACATATTGAATCATAAGGATAATTTCTTACGTAAAGGTTTCACTCTCTTAGAAGATCTTTTTTACTCAAATGATGTAGCTATAAAACCAAAAATAGAGCCAGTTAGATCTGATATAGAAGAATGCAATATTGGAACAGAGTTAAAACCCAAAAAAATCAAACTTTCTAAAATTTTACTTCAACAAGAGAAAGAAAAATACATTACCCTTTTAAGGGAATATCAAGATGTTTTTTCCTGGAGTTATGAAGATCTCAAATCCTATGACACCAGCATAATCCAACATAAAATTCCAATAAAAGAATATCAGAAGCCATTTAAACAAGGTTGAGAAGAATTAACCTTGTTTTATTCCCTTTGATAGAAAAAGAAGTGAAAAGAATGTATGATGCATAGATCATTGCACCAATTAGATATTCTGATTGTGTTTCCAACCTAGTTCCAACAAGGAAGAAAACAGGAGAGATAAGATTATGTGTTGACTTTAGGAATCTGAACAAAGTGTCCTTGAAAGATAATTACCCTTTACCTAAAATGGATCATATATTACAAAGGGTAGTTGGCTCTTCTAGGATGTCTCTTTTAGATGGTTTTTCAGGATACAACCAAATCTTAGTCCAAAAAGAAGATCAAGCTAGAACAAAATTTACTACTCCTTGGGGCACTTTTATTTATGTAAAAATGACTTTTGGTCTAATGACATTACTGTGTTTTCCAAAACAGATAATGAACACTTGGATCATTTGAGACAAGTTTTTATTAAGTGCAAGAAATTTGGCATCTCTTTAAATCCTAAGAAAAGTCTATTTGGACTAGAAGAATGCAAGTTACTTGAACACAATTTCTAAAGAAGGAATCAGAATAGATCCTACTAGGATAGAAGAAATTCTAGACATCAGTCCACCAAGAAACATCAAAGAATTACAAGCCTTTCTAGGTAAGATTAATTTTTTGAGAAGATTCATAACTAATTTAGCTGAGATAATTAGAGAACTAAATAACATGCTCAAAAAAGATTCAATACTTAAATGGACTGTTGAGGCTAAAAAATCATTTGACTCCATCAAACAAGCCTTAAACAAAGCTCCATTCCTAATAAGTCCTGACTTTAAGAAATATTTCATAAGTTTTTCATTTGCTTCAGAACACACCATTGTTGTAGTTTTACTGCAGAAAAATGACCAAGGATTTGAAAAACCTATAGCTTTTTTCAGTAATACCCTTAGAGATTCCCCTTTGAATTACAACATTATAGAGAAACAAGCCTTATCTTTGGTTAAGGCCATTAAAGACTTCCGAGTTTATATTCTCTACTCTCATATCATTGCCTATGTCCCATATTCTGTAGTAAAAGACATTCTTACTCAGGATGGTCCTAATGGAAGAAGAGGGAAGTGGATTGCCACTATATTAGAATATAACATAGAGATAAAACCCACAAAACTCATCAAAGGTCAAGGATTAGCCAGAATTATGGCTGAATCTAACCGCAATGCCCTAGACATAAATTTTATTGCCCAAGTAGATGATCAGGAAGAGATGGCGACTCCAACGATCAGTGAAGCCTTCTCAGACTCACCTTGGTATACAGATATCATATTTTTATTACAAAACTTACAAGCTTCTCCTGGATTGTTAAGAACTAAAGCCAAATTCTTAAAACTAAAGGCAGTAAGATTTTGTATTTTAGTTAATGTCCTTTTTTGGAGAGATCATAGTGGAATTTTATTAAATTGTTTACTAAAGGAATAAGATGACAAAATACTTGAATAATTTCATGTAGGTGACTATGGAGGAAACTTATATTGGAAAACTACAAAAAATAAGATCCTGAGAGCTCGTTTTTACTGGCCTACCTTGTTTTATGATGTCAAAAAGTATGTAAATCCATGTCATAAGTGCCAAATTTTTTAGGGTAAGAAGAAATTATTACCCCTCCCCTTAAAGCCTATTTTAACAGAAATTCCATTTCAACAATGGGGTTTAGACTTCATTGGTTAAATTCACCCTACTTCTTCAGGCCAACATAAGTGGTTTTTGATAGCCACAGATTATTTTACGAAGTGGATTGAAGCCATACCCTCCAGACAAGCCACAGATACTGTCATTATTTCCTTCCTAGAAAACAACATTATTTCAAGATTTGGATGTCCCCAAAAGATAATTACTGACAATGCAACAACATTCAAATCCAAGAAAATGATTGAATTTTTCCACAAATACCATATTACCTTTGGTCATTCTACTGCATATTATCCCCAAGGTAATGGCCTAGCTGAATCCTCAAATAAAAGCCTTGTAAATATCATCAAAAATTTACTTGAAGACAACAAAAAGACTTTGAATAAGAATTTAGTCAATGCCTTGTGGCCAGATAGACTTACTACTAAAAAATCCATTGGTACTTCCCCTTACCAACTAGTTTATGGAATGGATGTTGTTTTTCCATCCTCCCTAGGTGTACCAGTGATGAAAATTATCCAAGAGTTACAAGTGGAAACAAATGACATTCAAAGAAGGATCAATCAAAATATTCCCTTGCAACAAACAAGGGAAGAAGTTTATATCAAATCTTAAGTCATTTAGGATAAGATCAAGAAAAATTTTGATAGAAAGACAAAAGAAGATGATTTCTACATAGGATATAAAGTGTTAAAGTGGGATTCCAGAACAGAGGATAAAGGAAAACATGGAAATCATCATTTTCTATGGAAAGGACTTTATGTGATTTATGGATATAGAGGTAATAATGCTTTCTTCTTGAAAGAAATGGATGGAACAGATCTGCAAGAAGGACCAGTAAATGGCAGAATGTCAAAGCACTACTACTCTCCTGAGTTAACAAATAGTTAGTTTTTATTCACTTTGATCATTGTACATATTCATTGCAGAGTTTAGATTGGATTGGATGTTTCCCTAGAAAATTTGAAGCCCGAAGAGAAGGCCCTAAGCTTTGAGAGGTAAATATCATAAGTATGAATAAATTGCAGATATCAGAAAACATTTATAGGGTCATCACAGTCAAATTCTAAAGGCTACTAGTCTCAAAGTTCTTGATATTTCATCAGGAAATGTCATCCCCATGTGGAGCCACTGTTAGGGTCCTATAATAATAGGGTTCATAAATTTTGAATTTACTTTGATAGTCTTGTAAATATGTACATACCTTGCTTTTTGCAAGTTGTTTTCCCATATTTTGAAAAAATGAAAACATAATAAAAAAGCCAAAAAGAGGGTAAAAAGTCCTAAAAGAAATATCAAAGGACTTAGAAATAGTAGACCCCAAAAGAAAAAAGAGATAAAAATAAGACCTGAAAGTGAGCAAGTCCAAATGCCACTACTTTTACTTTTTACTACAAGAATAATGATTGTGTGCAGAGTGTCAAGAAATGCCATAATCCATGATCAGTTAAACAGTTTAATCTTAACTTTTCATGCTTTCAATTTCATGTTTTAGATAGTGAATAAAGATTTGTCAAACAGTTTAAACTTGACAAATCAGTAGATAGGTAAAGAATAATGAGGAGCTCAACAGTTTAATCTGAGCCCTCGGATGAAATAAGGTAAGATCTAGATAGTTTTATGCTTTGAAAGAAAAATGTTTAAATATTGCAAGCCTAAATGCACCTACAAAATGAATAAAAATGTTAGAAATAGAGTTGGGTAGGTAGAAAGTAGTTGATAAATCATGTAAATAAGACATCATCGGGAAAAATTACTAGTTTCCCCTCCCCTATAGGTATTCAGTATTCTAAACTTTCATTCAAAGAGGCTCAGAGAATTTCTTTGACTTTTTTTGGGACCGGACCCAAGGCTTGATCACTGATAAGTTAAAAATATTGAATTCCTACCTTAAACCCTCATTCCTCAACATTTACCCTTCATTCATACATCAAAACCCATTTTTCCTAAGTAAAGACACATTCATACTTAGTAAATTTATAACCCTAAAATAATTAACTTCATTCCTTTCAAAAAAAATCATAAAACCCTCAAAATACATTTATCATAAGTATTAGTGGAGTAATAAAAAGATGAGCTATGTTTTATTTTTTCACTTTACTTAGAGACAACATGTGTTTTATTTTCATTTTCACTACCCTTTTCATATTAACATCTAACCTATTGTAATAAATCCTTGAAAATACCCTCCCATATATATTAATTCCATTATATTTAAATAAACCCCAAAAACCCATTATTTTAAGATTAGACAGAAGTTAAATATCCCCATGTGCGCAAATATGTAATACCCTACCCAATTACCCATTGGTCTAAACCTATCCTTAAATAAATATCCCGCCCCATGTAGTTTTAAACAAGTGTGTAGTGCATTTGATAAAACTATATAATATATAATAAGCCTGCTCGCATATGTTTTTGTTTGAAACATTTCATAAATGTTTTAAATTAAAAAATTATATTCGCCATATAACAATAAACCTTTCCTTTCCCCATCGTATAACCCAAGTTTTGAATTAAACCAATGTCTATTTATAAAGTCAAAACCCATTTCGTGCATATAATAAACCTCGGTCCCACCTCTTATCCCGATGCAGCTTCTGAAATGATATGGACCGTTCTCTTATGAACTCTAGATCCGACGATAGATATCCAATATCGCGCAGAATAGATGCATGTTCATCCCCATGCAAAAGTTGCACGAAATGGATGGTTTCACTATAACCTCTCTCCTCCACGTGCTCTTCAAACACTGGATCACGTGGGTTGAGTCTAAAACCACTTACCACTAAAACTCCGCGCGATAACTAGTCTAGTTTTCATCCATTGAATTTTCGAAACCGCTCCTCCTGCCTGATGCGACCTGCATTAAATTCCAGACTAATGCAACTGAAATGTTTAATAAAACCTTTGGAAATGCATTTATACATCTATCTTGCACATTTAACCCATTGCATTGCCTCTGCCGACTGTAAAACACCCTTATCAATCCTTTTCTGCCATTTTCATGCCCGCAACCTGCAATATTTTCCCTACAAACCTTTGAAGATTGCCGAGGAGCTGCCCATTGCTCCAAACAATTCACAGAAGTTTCCAACTTGTTCAAAAAATATCAAAATCATTCCAAAGACCGATACTTTCATTACAACAGGTATTTTTCTAAAATTTGAACCTGTAATCAAGTTGAAAAACCTTTTTAAAGAAAGCAAACACATTTAAAGTTAAAAAATCGATTAAAAACTGCCTAAAAATCCCAAAAACAGGCCAAACTCTGGAAAATTTTTCCCAGAAATCCTGTTTCTCTATTGCACACCATCTCTGAAGAAATTTGTGAGTTTTCACAATTTAATGATATATTTCAAGCTTTGAAATAATCCAGAAAACCTCTGCAGGTAACCTAAGCCACTGTGATCCTTTTTAAAAGAGTTTTCAACCTTATTTCTCAGTCAGAGACTGAGGAAACCCTTGTTTTCTGTTTCAAACTAGTTTTAAAGTCTCCAAACCTCTTTTACATGCCTAATTGAACAGAAAACCCAAACAAAAGCCTATACTTTGCCAAATTTGCTTAATTAAGCCTCTGCTAAAAGTAAATTTCCTCTGCAAACTGTCTAAACTTGCAGAAGTAGATCAAAATGCCTAAAAAATAGAGTGCAAGCAAGCCTGAAGGTTCTAAAGCACCTAAACCTACCCCTGCCATGACTTCAAGTACTGCTATTGTTGTCAGTCCATTGCAACCACCTGTTGTTGATATTGAACATATTCCCCTAGCTGATACTGATTACAAGATAGCAGATCCCATAGTTGAATTTAACCTGCTAGATATCCATAACTGGTTCTATGAGAAGTCTTTAGATGATCATGAAGAAGTTCATATTTGGGAATCCCATTTGCCCAAATATGTGGTCCCATTGATTCACCCATGTCAGGAGATTATTAGATTGTGTGAGAAATACTATGTTCCAGAACAAAGAGCTATTGTAAATGCCAGTAAAGAAGTCCTTTTTACCATCACTGCAGAATCAATCAACCAAATGTTGCAGCTTCAACCTGACCCCCAAGCAGTCCCTTTATCTATAGAGGCCCTCACCAAGCTATATATTGGCCTAGATTTTCCTAAAAGGTTCATGATTTTTCAGACTTTTATGCCTCTGCATGTAGAAATTCCAAAGTTAAATCCTCCATATTCTACTGCTAAATTCCCTAAAGGATCAAGACATGATTTCCATGCTTTCCTTCATCCTTGGGTATTTCACTGATGAACACACTGATGAATCCATATTGGGATTATTGTCCACCTTTTCTCCAGGTCAACCACCTTCAGTAATATTTGATTATGCTAGTTTCATTGCTGATAATATTCATTATCAATTGACAAATTTGAAAATAGAGGGAGTGTTTAGATATACCTCCTACCTTTTTCATATTTTCTTGTACTTCCAATCAGATAATTTTCAATCACTCTTCAAAAAATTGACATGGAGGAAAATCCTCTATCTGTCATTTTTTGGACATCATTGCTCATAAAAAAATGTACAGATTTCAGTTATTCAGAGTTTTCAGAGCTATTTTTACATCCATTTTTCACCATGTTGACCAAAACAGAGCAGCCTAGAATAAATGAGGAAATGAAGAAGATACTGCAGTTATCAGAGCAGAGTAAGGTTGGTGACTGGTATTTGTATGATAAATATATTAAAATCAGAGTTTTTGGGACAAACTTGTTACCTTACAAGTTACCCAAACATCTTTCAATGAGGATCTTTGCGTTGGAGTATATCAGGCAGATCCTAAACTTTGATTCAATCAATTTCATGGAAGCTAAGAAGAAGACACAATTCAAACTTAAAAATCAAATTGGGCCATTCATATGAAATCATAGGGATGCAAAAAAAGAGGAAGCAAATTAGTTATTAGAATATAAATTTGAAGAGAGTTTCCCTTGGAACTATGATCCATAAGGGATCTTGAGCAAGCTAAGGGTAAAATGCAAATTAACACCCTTTATACATGAAGCTAAACCAGAAATAGAAAAGTTTGCCAATCAGCTTGAATGGACTTAAAACACATTAATAGATGCAGTAAGCAAAGGTAATACTAGTTGTTAGGAATCTGTAATTTTAGCAGATTGGTAAGACTAAAACTGCAGAAGCAACATTATTTCAACCAACTTTGGGATTCTAGGATCTAGCCCTCTTGAATCCAGAGAGGGATCTCTCTATGAATGTGTTTAAAGATGTGATCTTTAAAATCTGAAATAGTGATATTAGGCTAGTTATGAAGAGCTTGGGTTTTGTTTGTTTTGGTTGGGCAAGGACATGATGAAGGTGAAGGCAGTTTCAAAATGAAGGGTGAAGGTGTCTGCAGGTGAGGAAATGATTTGGCTGACAGAAAGGCAAAGACAGTTTTAACCCATTGGGCTATGGAGTCATAGGAGGATTTTAATTGGACATCAAGGTTCAAGCAGGATCCATGGGGCAAGTCACTTATGTCAAAGGCTCTCTTAAGGTGAATTTATGGACTGAAACAGATAGGAAATGAAGAACAAACAAATGAAGATATAGTGAAACAGCCTGAGATCAAGTAAGTTCTTTTAAACTATGTTGCTTTAGCATGTACTTAAAGAAAAACATAAGAGCATTATGAGATCAGGTTAATGTCTTTAAACTAGCCTGCTTTGAAATACTTTCAGTTAGAAAACATTGAAAAAATAGTTGAAAAGTTTAAGATCAGGCAAGTGCCTTTAAACTATCCTGCTTTCAGCATATTCAATAAGAAAAACATAAAAGTATTCTGAGATCAGGTTAGTGCCTTTAAACTAGCCTGCATTGAAATACTTTTAATTAGGAAACATTAGAAAAAAAATAGTTGAAAAGCTCAAGATCAGGTAAGTGCCTTTAAACTATCTTGCTTTCAGCATATTCAATAAGAAAAACATAAAATTATTCTGAGATCAGGTTAGTGCCTTTAAACCAGCCTGCATTGAAATACTTTTAATTAGGAAACATCAGAAAAAACAGTTGAAAAGCTTAAGATCAGGTAAGTGCCTTTAAACTACCCTGCTTTCAGCATATTCAATAAGAAAACTACAGATAACAGTGACAAAGAGAAATTTAGATCAGGCAAGTGCCTTTAAACCAACCTGCATTAATGTACTCTTCAAAGAGAACTTTCAAATGAAGAAAACATAGACAATAAAGCTTTCAGTAAGAGTAGGGTACTATTGAGAGTAAATCCTAGCTCTATGTTTGCTGCTCTTTATCATAGAAAATGAACAGAATGAAAACATTAAGCAAAATAACAATTGACAGCGAGGAACACATCACCATTGACACAAATCAGGATCCCATAAATCAGCAGCTTGTATTTGATGTTCAAACCAGTTACAATCAACAAGCCCGGTGGGTCTCTACAACTTCAAACTTCCCATATCAGCTTATATATCTTTGAATTGCAAACAGGGCATCAATAGCTTCAGAATAACTATTACATACATTCAGATGTCCAGAGACCAACCTTTTCTCATCTTCTATAGAAGTATTTATAGAAGAATGAAGAGGTGGGAGGATTTCCCAGGGGTCAAGTATCATTAATTATGTAATCAATGCAATTTCTGGCCTTTGAGAACCAGGAAAGGCATAAGGCGGGAATGTAATCATTTCTAACTCTGCTTCCTAACTCTGTTTCTGCCTTTCGAGGCCTAATGATTGAAAAGATCTTCTTCTGGACTGTTCTTTAATCTTTTAAAATAGTTTTGCCGACAATTAGAGATAAGATCCTTGAGTAACATTAATTGTTCGACTGTCTTTGGGCAAAAAACCTTGTGTTTTTAATAATGACTAAGTCTTCTTTGTTTACCATGAGCTTGCAGTTGCCCTTTGGGAGCTGGAGAGGTTTATTCACTTTAGTTCAGCGTTTTTGATCTTCTGCTCTGGTAAGAACTGATACTCTTTTAACTGTGATTTAAGAACACAGTGTCTTGTTGATGTGCAGGGCCACACAGGGCCTTTATAGTATCAGCACCCATGAAATGTTGATAATCGTGGAGCGGAACCCTATTTTAATCGTTTTCCCTTTGATAACCAAAGGTTGAAAGATAGGGGCCTTTGGCTTTCTTTCATTCGTAATATGGACAGAACCTTCGGGACTTGCAAAACAAACAAAATGTTACGAAATCCTGTGAAAATAGGTTAAACTGCTTCAGAAGGCAGGGAAGGAGCGTAGCCGTTGGATGAAAGCATCCAAAGGTGGAGATATGCTCGGAATAGGCAAAAAGAAGAGCGGGAGAAAAACAAAGCAGAGTGATTTTGGGCCGTCTGATCCGGACACGTGGACTTTCCGGATTCAATCGGCAGATCGCAATCGGGGGTGGCGAGCAGATGGGCCGATCAAAACATGCGATGTGATGAATTGGAGGTCGTCTATCTACAAATTAGATCGACGGTGGAGGAAAAATCGGGGGAGAGGCCAATCGGTGAAACAAAAAAGTGGATGCGATGTGAAAGTTGCGATGCGATTGTGCGATCGGGAGGGCAGAAGCGATTAGGCGATGGCCGTCGATCTGAGGATCAGATCGACGATGGGAAATGAATCGAAGGACTAGCCGATCGGAGGGACAAACAAAACACATGCAATTTAAACTTTTCGATGCGATTGAAATCGCCGATGCGACGGAGCGATGACCGTTTAATCAGCTTTCGATCAACGGCGGAGATTAGTCTTTAGAATGAAAAGCAAAAACCCTTATAATATAAAAAAAACCCAAAGTTTTTAATACAAACAAAGTTTTAATGGATTGGGGCGGAAATAAAATATATATAAAGGATAGGCGCCCGACTGCGGGGCCTTTGGATATATGAAATGCAAAAGGGCCCAGGGCTTAATAAATCAAAGGTCAATCGCAATCGGAGCTGCGGGCCTGGTCTTTTTAATCTACCCATTTGAAATCTTGCGATGCGATTTAGCACCTGGGGTTTTTAACACTTGGGCCCGGGGAAAGTCACATGAAACAGTGGTGGGGTGGATTTATAATACGTAAGACCCAATCGCATCGAAACTTTGGATGCGGGTCTTTTTGATCAACCCATTGTGAATTCTCCGATCGCGATTGTGCGATTGGGTCTTTTTAATCTACCCATTTGAAATAATTAACACGTGCTTTTGGTTTTTAGTTCAAAATTTTGGATAAATGGTTTTTTGGCTTTATAAAAGAAAAAAGGTGATCAGGAAGGTTTTTACAAGGCTTTAAGGGCGGAGGCGGGCCCACAGGATATATATATATAAATTGATGCGATCGGGAGTTTTTATAATGCAAAGGATCAATCGCATCGGGGTTTTTATGCAACAAAACATATGCGCTGGTTTGATTTATTCCGATGCCGATAAGCGCCAATGGGACTAGCGCCTGGTTCCAGGGAAAGGGCATGTGGGGGAAGTGGTTAGGACTTAGCCCAAGGGGCTTAAGTCCATAGGAATAAAACTTGGTTTTTTATGAAATTTTCAGAGTTTTCAATGGTTTTTAGAGGTTTCGGTAAAGCTAAAGAATGGGTCTTTAACTTTATAAAAGTGATTTTCATGAGGGGGGAGAAAAGAAATCATGAAAACAAAGGGGATTTTATGGAGAAAAAGGGGAGCGAATGAAGTTAATTTTGGAAGAGGGGGAGAGGAAGAATGGTGGTTTTACAACAGTTTCTTCTTATGAATTTAGTAGAATTTTTGAGTTCTGGAGGGAATCAGTAGTGAAGAATTTTTAAACATGAGCATGAGATCTCCCACAGGCTTCAAGAGATAACATTTTGGCCATGAAAGTGTTTCTTGAAGACTGAACAATGTTTTTGCCACCTTTTGATAGGACAAATTTTTACAGGTGGTGGCCAACAGTGGCTCCACTTGGGGATGGTGCCTTCTTGAAGGCATCAAGAACTTCAAACTTGCTTTCTCTGGGAGGCTGACCTGTGCCACATCCATTATGTTTCTCTGGGAGGCTAACCTGTGCCTGATCCATTGGGTTGTCCTTCCTTTGCTAGGATGATCTTGCTCTGAAAACATATTAGCAGCTATAATAACAATGGACTTTCATCTACAAGCTTTCTACCTACCCAATCCTACAGATCTAACATTTTTTCTTCTTAGAGTGCACTTGGATTGGAAAACTCTCTTACAACATTTTATTCTTTTTGAAAGCAAAAATCTAATCTATCTCTACTCCTTATTTCTCCATGGATTCAGATTAAACAGTTGAATCCATATAATTCTCTACCTAATCTACTATCTGTTGGGATTAAACTTTCCAACAGATTTTTATTCTCTAAATTCTACAACAGAAATTTAAAAAGAATTCAAGTCAGGATTGAACAGTCTAACTTGATGCTAGTCTATGGCATAAAACAAGCTGCACACAGACATTTATTTTGCAAAACATTAAATCAAAATGGAAGGCTTAAGATCTGAAAGGTTTAAGCACTTCCTTCATCTTTTTATAGCTCTGTTTTGACTCTTTTTTGAGTTGTTTCTTCCTTGTTTTCTGGTTCAGATTTTGAACATGTTTGAAACTTTAATTTCTATCCTAAACTATCTACTAATAATCCAAGATTAAACAGTTTGGCAAATCGAATTCACTATCCTATCAGCAGAAAATTTAAAAGCTAATTAGTCAAGATTAGGCTGTTTGACTAACTAGAAGTGTGTTTTGCAGGAGTGGCATTTAAGCTTGCACACTTTCAGATTTTTTTCTCTTTTTGGTATGGGGCTGTACCTTTATTGTTTTGTCAATCTGCCCTCTTTTCATTCTTTCTTTGTTTTTGTATTTTTGAATTCTTGATTTTTCTTCAAAGCATAAAACAACAACTAACTACATGCTTGGAACTGAACTTTATTGACATTCCTATCTAACCTATTCTAAAAATGGAGTATTTGCATAATCATATGATACAAAAGTGCCAATGAAGCCAGCTGAGTAATGTCAAGAAGAAGAAGAAACTTTGGCTGCTTGTCAGGGGTATCCATAGTATATTTTGAAGATTAATCTTCAAAATAAAAGCTATCACAGAAGATGACATCTTTTCATGTCTATGGCTCTTGCAAAGGATTACTGCTTGATAATTCGAGCCAGTTGGAATTTCCACACACTCTTCCAAAGGATCAACAAATAAAAGATGAAGGTTCTCTTCTTTTTGGTCCTCCATGTCTGGTAGATTGTCTGCTTCCAAGACTTGAGCTTTGAGGAGCATATCTTCAGGAAGTTGCTTGGAAGCTTCATCATTCTTAACAGAAAAGGAAGAAGATTCTTCTTGAGAAGATGGTATGTCCTTAGTAGGACAATCTTCTATTTGTTTCTCTCCCTCTTCTTCATCATCATCTGAACTGGAGGACTCATCATATTTGGCAGTATTGTCCTCTTGTAGCCCTGGTAAGCTCTGGTTTAGTGGACTGTAATCTATGAGGAGGTTATTATATTCTTCAGTAGGGGTATGTTCAATTGCTTCCTCTTTTTCAAGAGAAGGCTTCTTGTTTTCAACCTGGTCAAAAATTTCTTTGTTTCTTTCCTCCTCATCCTTCGAGCCGAAAGTCTGTTGAGTCCCAATCACATGGAAATTATTACTGATGATCTGAAATGAAGTAGAGAAAAGATCGAATGAATATTCACTCACTTCTAGGCTTTGAAAACTTTCATCATCAGTATCATAAATATATTGCACTGGCTCATTACTCCTTTGAAGGGACTGATCTTCCTTGCATAAATCTGCTAATGATGATCCTGCAAAATTAATCTTTGTTTGGGAAGCATCGTCACTAGATAGATCAAAGTTAGGAGAATCATAAATATGAGTAATACTACCAATCAAACATACTGGGTTATCAGCAGGTCCTTCTTCATTCTGATCTACAAAAGAACTTTCTAAATCTGTACAACAAAGTTCTCTATGTGAATGGGCAAGAATGTTTGTTATGCAAAAAGTTTCAGAGACTGACTGTTTATAAATAGTCTGATCTATCTCTTTTTTTGTCAAAGGGGAGGATGTTTCTACGTTCCTTTGAACAGGAGTACATCAGTTCTCTGTCTCTTGCGAAGACTGATTTTGAGGCTGTATTTCTTCTTGAGCCTTGGCTATAAGGGATGATGAATCAATATTTGAGTTTTCATGGATATCTTGAGGAATGTTATTTACTGCTTTGATCATCTCTTCCTCAACTGATTCATCTATGTTCTTATAATTTTTCAATAGGACATTAAACTCATGAATGGCTATTAAAAGATCTCAAGATGCATCTCTTCCAAAGCTTCCTCATTATCTATAATGTGTTGGGTGGTGTTTTGTGATGGATCATAAAATATTGCACCCAATGATAATGATGTAGTGTTTTCTTTATATTTCTCATAGAACACATATTCAAGGTCTCTTAAAGAAAACAAACTACTAGATCTTAAGCATTCATACCAATCCCTAGCTTTTCCTTCTAATGTTAACATGAACATTCTCATTAGGCAATATTCATGCCATTCAACTTTCAACCTCCATACATGTATATGAAATCTGATGAGATGTAATAGAGGGTCATCAAACTTTTCACCTTGAAAAACAGGCAGGTTGTCATCCCAATTCACTCGGGGCATCTTATGTGGAAACCCAGGGATATGATCTCTACTCATTGGGGCATATCTTCGTTGTATTCTTGGAATCATGTTTGTAAATCAAGAAAGAGGTCACTGTGTCTAGTCAATTAGTTCAGGGTCTTCTACCAGTGGAGTCATTTGCTCCTCTGGGAGTTTTAGAGTGTGGAGTCGCCAGGTGGAAAAATTTTGGCTCGTAAGGAGGCAAAATTTTTTATGGTTCCACCACCATGTGTTTCTTGTAGAGCTGCAAGGTTTTCAGGAACTGAATTAGCTCTCAAGGGTGATCTGAAAACAGTTGAAAATTTAATCTTAGGAGACTTCCTAAGGATGCTTTCTGGGTTATCAACTATCTTAGGTGGATCAGGGTCAGGATAGGCTCTAGTGTGAATCTTTCTAGAAGCCACTATGCTGTGTTTTTTGGATCCAAATAAACAAGATAAGTTCAACTAGGTATGACAATATTTAAAAGGTTAACTAGTCTGTTTTGGAAAAATTTCAATCCTACAGTATTGTGACTGAGTTTGAAAGATATTACAATGATAAGGGTTCTTCCCAGTGGAGTCTTAAGGTCTGTTCAGGATTGTGGAGTCGCCAAGTGGAAGTTTTTAGCTCTTTTCAAAGGTAAAAGGTCTTATGGTCCACCACCATGTTTATTGAACACCAATCTGAAATATTTTTAGGTTTTTCTGAGTTGTGGTTGTATGGAAAAATAAATATTTTATAAAAGCTGGCCAAGCAACTATGAACTCAAAAATGTCCCCAGCGGAGTCACCAGAAATGTTAGGAATCTGTAATTTTAGCAGATTGGTAAGACTAAAACTGCAAAAGCAACATTATTTCAACCAACTTTGGGATTCTAGGATCTATCCCTCCTGAATCCAGAGAGGGATCTCTCTATGAATGGGTTTAAAGATGTGATCTTTAAAATCTGAAATAGTGAAATTAGGCTAGTTATGAAGAGCTTGGGTTTTGTTTGTTTTGGTTGGGCAAGGACATGATGAAGGTGAAGGCAGTTTCAAAATGAAGGGTGAAGGTGTCTGTAGGTGAGGGAATGATTTGGCTGACAGAAAGGCAAAGACAGTTTTAACCCATTGGGCTATGGAGTCATAGGAGGATTTTAATTGGATAGCAAGGTTCAAGCAGGATCCATGGGGCAAGTCACTTATGTCAACGGATCTCTTAGGGTGAATTTATGGAATGAAACAGATAGGAAATGAAGAACAAACAAATGAAGATATAGTGAAACAACCTGATATCAAGTAAGTTCTTTTAAAATATGTTGCTTTAGCATGTACTTAAAGAAAAACATAATAGCATTATGAGATCAGGTTAATATCTTTAAACTAGCCTGCTTTGAAATACTTTCAGTTAGAAAACATTGAAAAAACAGTTGAAAAGCTTAAGATCAGGCAAGTGCCTTTAAACTATCCTGCTTTCAGCATATTCAATAAGAAAAACATAAAAGTATTCTGACATCAGGTTAGTGCCTTTAAACCAACCTGCATTGAAATAATTTTAATTAGGAAACATTAGAAAAAAAACAGTTGAAAAGCTTAAGATCAGGTAAGTGCCTTTAAACTATCCTTCTTTCAGCATATTCAATAAGAAAAACATAAAAGTATTCTGAGATCAGGTTAGTGCCTTTAAACCAGCCTGCATTGAAATACTTTTAATTAGGAAACATTAGAAAAAATAGTTGAAAAGCTTAAGATCAGGTAAGTGCCTTTAAACTACCCTGCTTTCAGCATATTCAATAAGAAAACTACAGATAACAGTGACAAAGAGAAATTTAGATCAGGCAAGTGACTTTAAACCAAGCTGCATTAATTTACTCTTCAAAGAGAACTTTCAAATGAAGAAAACATAGACAATAAAGCTTTCAGTAAGAGTAGGGTACTGTTGAGAGTAAATCCTAGCTCTATGTTTGTTGCTCTTTATCAGAGAAAATGAACATAATGAAAACATTAAGAAAAATAAAAATTGACAGTGAGGAACACATCACCATTGATAAAAATCAGGATCCCATAAATCAACAGCTTGTATTTGATGTTCAAACCAGTTACAATCAGCAAGCCCGATGGGTCTCTATAACTTCAAACTTCCCATATCAGCTTATATATCTTTGAATTGCAAACAGGGCATCAGTGCTTCAGAATAACTATTACATACATTCAGATGTCCAGAGACCAACCTTTTCTCATCTTCTACAGAAGTATTTATCGAAGAATGAAGAGGTGGGAGGATTTCCCAGGGGTCAAGTATCATTAATTATGTAATCAATGCAATTTCTGGCCTTTGAGAACCAGGCAAGGCATTAGGCGGGAATGTAATCATTTCTAACTCTGCTTCCTAACTCTGTTTCTGCCTTTCGAGGCCTAATGATTGAAAAGATCTGCTTCTGGACTGTTCTTTAATATTTTAAAATAGTTTTGCCGACAATTAGAGATAAGATCCTTGAGTAACATTAATTGTTCGGTTGTCTTTGGGAAAAACACCTCGTGTTTGTAATAATGACTATGTCTTCTTTAATTACCATGAGGTTGCAGTTTCCCTTTGGGAGCTGGAGAGGTTTATTCACTTTAGTTCAGCGTTTTCGATCTTCTGCTCTGGTAAGAACTGATACTCTTTTAACTCAGATTTAAGAACACAGTGTCTTGTTGATGTGCAAGGCCACACAGGGCCTTTATAGTATCAACGCCCATGAAACGTTGATAATCGTGGAGCGGAACCCTGTTTTAATCGTTTTCCCTTTGATAACCAAAGGCCGAAATATAGGGGCCTTTGGCTTTCTTTCATTCGTAATATGGACAGAACCTTTGGCACCTGAAAAACAAACAAAATGTTACGAAATCCTGCGAAAATAGGTTAAACTGCTTCAGAAGGCGGGGAAGGAGCGTAGCCGTTGGATGAAAACATCCAAAGGTGGAGATCTACTCGAAATAGGCAAAAAGAAGAGCGGGAGAAAAACAAAGCAGAGTGATTTTGGGCCGTCCGATCCGGACACGTGGACGGTCCGGATTCAATCGGGGGATCGCAATCGGGGGTGGCGAGTAGATGGGCCAATCAAAACATGCGATGCGATGAAGCGAAGGCCGTCAATCTACAGATTGGATTGATGGTTGAGGAAAAATTGGGGGAGAGGCCAATCAGCGGAACAAAAAAGTGGATGCGATGTGAAAGTTGTGATGCGATTGCGTGATCGGGAGGGCAGAAGTGATTAGGCGATGGACGTTGATCTGAGGATCAGATCGACGGTGGGAAATGAATCGGAGGACTGGCTGATCGGAGGGACAAACAAAACCCATGCGATTTAAACTTTGCGATGCGATTGAAATCGCCGATGCGACGAAGCGATGACCGTTTGATCAGCTTTCGATCAACGACGGAGATTAGTCTTTAGAATGAAAAGTGAAAACCCTTATAATATACGAAAAACCCAAAGTTTTTAATACAAACAAAGGTTTAATGGATCGGGGCAGAAATAAAATATATATAAATTATAGGTGCCCGACTGCGGGGCGTTTGGATATATGAAACGAAAAAGGGCCTGGGGCTTAATAAATCAAAGGTCAATCACAATCGAAGCTGCAGGCCTGGTCTTTTTAATCTACCCATTTGAAATGTTGCGATGCGATTTAGCACCTGGGGTTTTTAACACTTGGGCCCAGGGAAAGTCACATGAAACAGTAGTGGGGCAGATTTATAATACGTAAGACGCAATTGCATCGGAACTTTGGATGCGTGTCTTTCCGATCAACCCATTCTGAATTCAATCTACCCATTTGAAATATTTAACACGTGCTTTTGGTTTTTTGTTCAAAAGTTTGGATAAATGGGTTTTTGGCTTTATAAAATAAAAAAGGTGATTGGGAAGGTTTTTACAAGGCTTTAAGGGCAGAGGCGGGCCCACAGGATATATATATAAAAATTGATGCGATCGGGAGTTTTTATAATGCAAAGGATCAATCGCATCGGGGTTTTTATGCAACAAAACATATGCGCTGGTTTGATTTATTCCGATGCCGATAAGCGCCAATGGGACTAGCGCCTGGTTCCGGGGAAAGGGCATGTGGGGGAAGTGGTTAGGACTTAGCCCAAGGGGCTTAAGTCCATAGGAATAAAACTTGGTTTTTTATGAAATTTTCAGAGTTTTCAATGGTTTTTAGAGGTTTCGGTAAAGCTAAAGAATGGGTCTTTAACTTTATAAAAGTGATTTTCATGAGGGGGGAGAAAATAAATCATGAAAACAAAGGGGTTTTTATGGAGAAAAAGGGGAGCGAATGAAGGTAATTTTGGAAGAGGGGGAGAGGAAGAATGGTGGTTTTACAACAGTTTCTTCTTATGAATTTAGCAGAATTTTTGAGTTCTGGAGGGAATCAGTAATGAATACTTTTTAAACATGAGGATGAGATCTCCCACAGGCTTCAAGAGATAACATTTTGGCCATGAAAGTGTTTCTTGAAGACTGAACAATGTTTTGGCCACCTTTTGATAGGACAAATTTTTACAGGTGGCCAACACTAGTCATACCTTAGAGACTGCAAATCAACCAGAGAAGTCCACCAAAAGAATAAGAGAAGAAGGAGCCTATGTGGCAGAGACTACAACAGAAACAAAGTTCAAGTTCATTTATAACAAAAGGCCTGAATTAGATATAGCAGGAAAAGAAAAAGTGACAATAGATGCTGAAGAAACAGAGCCTTTAAATACCAACACAGGTTTGCCATAGACTAATGTAGCTATTGTAATTATCAATGAGCCAAATTAGAATGAAGAAAAACTCAATAATGAAGACACACAGTTAATGGAAAGACAAAAAAGCATGGAGGCTTCTTCCTCACAGGCAGCTGAGGGAAAGGATTTGGATATTATGGAGTAATATAAGCAAATTAAACTGAAGAATGAGGAAATCAAAACTAAAATTTACTCTCAGTTCTTGAAACAAAATCCAGGTAATCAAAACAGATTCCTATCAACATTTGATTACTCAAGTAAAAAATTTATTATGTCAATATTGCAACCCACAGTATCAGTTCCAAAGACAGAAGCTGACTATAAGAAATTTGATCTAGAAGTAGCTACAGACAGTATCCATGAATTAGATCAAATAGAGTTTCACAGGAAAAGCTCAGAAATGTTGTATTCCACAATTACAACAAAAGCTATGAGTGCTCAAAAGCTACAAAATACCATCTCTAATATGCAATATCAAATGAAGATGGACAAAGCTTCATTGTATTTCAAATATCTAAGGATAAAATCCTTAGAAGAATTATTATTGCAGGTAGGATATGATCCTACAAATTCAAAGCAGCAGAAGCATTGGTAAAAAAGAAAACTGAGGATATAATAGCCTAGAGGAAACAGCTCAAACTTCCTCAAAGTGAGCATCCTCAGACAAAATAATTCATACAGGAATAGAAAGAAAAAGATGAAATGATGAGCTTAATTCTTCAGTTGACAACCCAGGTTAAGGAAATGGAAATAAAAATGGACCAACTTGTCCAAGAAAAGGAGACAGTAAAATAACCAGTGATTCCTAAAGTCATCCCAGTTATCACTGCAGTAGTGCCTTCCACTTTAGGAGAAAATTTGGCACCCAAAGAACCACCGGCCACTGCAGTGGCAGTGACTTCTTCCACTACATCAGCCACTGAATCATCTACCACAACAGTAAAACCTACATATGATGCCAGCAAGATAGTGAATGTAATGGAAGAGATGTCTTTGAAGACAAATGAGATTAACATATTGACAAAAATGGTTGAAAATCTTGAAAAGTCAAATAAATTAGCTCAAGTAAATGCTAAGACACATGAACAAAATGCCAACAGATTGAGTGAAGAGTTAAAAAAGTTTCAAAAGGAATTAACTTTGGAGGATCAGATATCATACATCAAAAATTACCTTTGGAATAATATCATTGAAGCCATCCATGATGTATGGCCTTCAATTCAGGTAATTGTTTAGCAAAGAGAGTTATTATTGGCAGCTAAGCAGAAATTCAAAAGACTCAAACTGATTTGGCTAATAAACCAGAGCAAGCAGTAAGGCTAATCAATTTCCTTAACAGCAAAAATGGACAGGAGTTGTAAGAGCTCAAAATAACAGATAGAACTGCAACTATCCTAGAAATTAGGAAAGTCACAACAAAGAGAAATTTGATGAGGCAACTTGAAGAAAAATGTGACGGCATGAATACTGCCATAACTAGATTCATGGTTAAGTTCAAAAAATTTAGACAAAAAGGACTTCTTGATATCATGGTCATTAATGATAAATTGATGCCTCAGAATTATTATGATAAGAAGATAAGAGAATTTTCCAAGGAATAGGTAAATAAGCCAACATATCAAGGCATACCCACAGGATATGTTTTACTAAAGAGTTTTGGAGATTTATTTTACTTACAGTATGAGATCAAACACTTGTTTGTCATCAAGCCAACCTTTGCTAGATATACAGAAGCTGATGAGAATTTTAGGAAATTAAAGAATATTCAAATTCCTAAAAATGAGGATTGGCAGTCACTTACTAATTTGTTATAAAGGATAAGAGACAATTAGATGAAAAGAAGGAAGAAAGTTGTTTTCTAAAATACAGAAAAACAGATTTTATTTACAGCAGTAAGCAGTTTTTGACTAAGGGTTAAAGAGTATTAGTTAAAGAGTATCAGTGAATAAAGATTATCCGAGAAAGAGTATCAAACAAGGCAGATCAGATTCAGAAAATATCTAAAGGCCAGCATGGAGGACACCAAGATAGCCACCTGCTTTATCCTCAAAACTGTTTCTATTTCTTATGGATAAAATAGGAAAACTTGCTAATTTGTTAAGTATCCGTCTCTATTTGTATTGTAAAGATATTTTATTTTCCTAAGATTATTCCTAGAAGTCTTCTAGGATATTTTGTAAAACATTATGTATAAATACTTAATCTTTAGAAGTATTTTGTGTGGAATAAAATTGTTGGGATTGTTATAGTCATTTCTTCTTGGACTTTAAATATTTTGTGTGTCAAAAATTCGAGTAGCAGGCTGGATCAAAGAAAATTGGCATCATACTTCAGGATTCCTGTGATGAGTTATTTGGAGTGAAGTATTTTCTTCACTTGTCATTGTTTCCTTTCTTTGTTACATGCATCCATTTATGTTTATGCTAAATCTGAATGTATAACTAGGAGTATTACTACATGATATGTTAATAACACCCTGTTTTTAATTAGTTATCATTTATATGTTTTCCTCTGATTTCCAGTGTAGGGAACCCTTAATTTCTCCCTCTCGTTTGACCTCTTCCTACTACTTCCTTTTCGAGATCAAAGGATTCTTAAGTGCCCTTTATCCCGATCATACCACCTCACAAAGACAAATTTCCAAGATCTCCAAGGGTTATCTATCTTTCCCTGAAGACATTTGACCTTTTTTTCCCTTGATCCTAGTCTTGTTTACTTGATTTTGACTCCATAGCCCAATGGACAAATATATTTCCCACTATCCTTCCTTTCAAGTGATTTTTCCCCACCAAATTTATCAAAAAAAAACCAAAACTTTACTTTCATAACTAGCCTAATATTCAAAAATTAAAACAAAGTTAAACTTTAAATAAAGAGCCCTCTCTGAACCCTAGGAAGGCTAGATCCTAGAGTTTGAAGTAGGTTTGTGGTTACCTCTAGAATTCTTTGACTAAAAACCAAAATTACACTACTTAAGAATTACTAGAGTGATAACATCTTCAATGCTGGCATTTGATCTTCAATCAGTTTTTTAGTTTTATCCTCTCATCTGATACTCTTTAACCATAGTTTGACTATTTTTCTATCATTAAAAATTTGTTTTTATTGTGTAAAAACAACACTCTATTTTTTCATCCTCTTTCACTGTAAACTGTCTTTTTACAGTAAATCTATGAGCTTTTGCCAAAACTCTTCAGCAGGCAACTTAATCTTGGTAAGTTTTCTGAAATTCTCATCAGCCTCTGTGTATCCAACAAAGGTTGGCTTGACTACAAAGAGATGTTTTATCACATGCTATAAATAAAACAAGTTTTCAACACTCTTATGCAACACTTTACCTATGGGAACTCCTTGCCAATCTTCCTTGTTCACTTGACCTCTAGCAAAGTCTCTTATCTTGTTGTTGTAATGTTCTTGCTTCATCAGTTTATCATTGATAACAAGAATCTTTGGCAAGCCTTTTTGTCTTAATGTGTCAAACTTAACCATGAATTTAGTTATGGCCAAATCCATGTTTTGACACTTCTCTTCTAGTTGCTTCATTAAGTTTTTCTTTGTAATTACCTTTATTACTTCAAGAATTGTTTCAGTTCTGTCAGTAATTCCTATCTCATCCAATTATTGCTTGTTTTTATCGTTGAGAAACTTGATTATTTCTTGGGCTTCTTCAGGATTGGCACCAAGCTCTTCCTGTCTTCAAAATTTCTTCTTTGGTTGCTTTGATTAAGTCCTTTTGTTCATAAATAACCTGAATGGAAGGCCAAGTATCATTGATTGGCTCAATGATTTTGGACCACAACTAATTTTTTATGTAGGCCATGGTATCTTTTAAAGTTAACTCTACATCAAACTTCTTTAACTATTAACCTAACCTTTTGGGCTTTTTCTCCTCTGTTTAGCATTTATTTGCACTAATTTCTTGGCATCTTCCAATTTCTTGATTTTTTATTTGAATAAATTAATTTCATTATTCTATATAGACATCTCTTCCATGGATTTAATGAGCTTGTTGGCCTCATCTGTTTGTTGCAATGCTGAAGTGGAAGATTCAGTAGCAGAAGTAGTGGAAGAAGTAATTGGCACATCTGTGGCCAATGGGACTTTTGGTGCCAACTCCTCTGCTAAATTTGAAGGAATTGCCGTTGTTACCATGGGAATGACTATAGGAGGAACACTTTGAGTTTTTGCAGCTTTTTTTTCTTGGAAAATCTTGTCCATTTCTATTTCCATCTCCTTGATCTATGTTGTCATTTGTAGTATGAGACTCATCATCTCATATTTTTTATTTGTCTCTTGCACAATCTCCTTAGCCTGTGGATGTTATGTTGGAGGCAGTTTCAGTTGCTTTCTAAGTGCTGCAATATCAACATTTTTCTTCTTCACCAATTCTTCTGCTGCTTTCACATTTGAAGGGTCATACCCTACTTCAATCACCAGTTCTTCTAAAGACTTGATTCTTGTGTATTTAGCATAGGAAGAAGATTTTTCAATCCTAATCTGTTCTCTCAAATTTTTTACAATGTTTTGGAGTTTCTGGGCACTCATTGCCTTTGTGGTCATAGTAGAATAAAGCATTTCTGAGCTTTTCTTGTGAAACTCATTCTGATCCAAGGGATGAATGCTTTCTACTGGTACTTCAAAGTCAACCTTCTTATAATTTTATGTTGTTGTAGGTTTAGGCATTTTTTGTTGTAGCACTGTCATTAAAGACTTTTTATTTGTGTAATAAAAGGCTGAGAGTAGCCTGTTTTGATTCCCTGGAGTTTGCTTTAAGTACTGTGAATAGATCTCATTCTTGATCTCTTCATTTTTTGCTTTGATTTGTTTGTACTTTTATTTGATATCACTGTCTGTATCCTCTTCTTTCTATGATGAAGATTCCTCCATACTTTATTGTTTTTCAAACATCTAAGTGTTTGAATTATCAGGTTCTTGTTCATTTTCAATAACTGTAGTAGTATTTGTGTTCTTCTCTAGATTTTATTCATCTAAAACCTCAATTGTTTCCTTCTCTTTGTCCACTGGATTAATCTTAGGTTTCTTGTTGTATCTGATCTTGAATCTGGTTTCTATTGTTGTTTCAGCTATATATGTGCCTTCTTCTCTGATTCTTTTTGTGGTTCTGTCCAACTGATTTACAGTCTTCAAAGTGTGACTAGTATCACCCTGTTTGACTATTTCTATCAATGTATTTTCTAGCCATTTTGTTTGGTTGGAAAATTGTTCAGTCTCAAGCTTCTTATCATGGATATAAGGGGTTAATTTTCATTTTACCCTCATCTTACTGTGTATTCCATGAGGATCATAGTTCCACAAGAAACTTTCATCAAACTTATATTCCGATAACTGTTTTGATGCCTCTACACCTGCTTCCCTGTGATTGCCAATGGAAGGACCCACCTATTTTTTCAATTTGAATTGAGTTTTCTTTTTAGCAGCCAAAAATTTTATAGAATCTGAATTGATATTTTTCTTATATATTCTAAGGCAAAAACTCTCATTGGCAAGTATTTTGGCAATTTATAGGGCAAGAGGTTTGACCGATAGACTAATCTTTGTGTGATTTTGGTAAAGGTACCAATCTCTAGTTCTGCTATGCTCTGATATCTGTAACACTTTATTTATCTCATTACTTATCCTTGGTTATACACTGTTTGTAATCATGTTTATCAATGGGTAAACAAAACAATCTATGAAATCTGCATAAGTGAATTCAGTTGATTCTTTTCTGATTAGGGAAGTCCAGAAAATGACTGACAGTGGATTTCCTTCTACATCCAACTTCTGAAGGGCTATTGGAAATTTATCTTCTTGGAAGTAAAGGAACATATGAAAGAGGAAGGAGGTGTATCTAAAAACTCCTTTAGTGGGAAGTTTTATAAGCTGATCATGGATACTATCAGCTATCTACTCAACATAGTTATAAATGACTGTGGGAAGTTGAATAGGCACAAAAGTAGATAGAAAACCAAGTATAGACTCATAAGTGTGCTCATTAGTAAAATAACCAAGAATAAAGGACAAAATTGAAATAACATGTCTTGATCCTTTAGGAAATTTGGAGGATAAGTATGGAGGGTTAATATTTGGGATTTCAACATATATAGGCATTTAAGTCCATCTGAAATCTGACATATTTTAGGGAAATCTAAGTCCAGATAAATCTTGGTAAGAGCTTCTATAGACAATGTGGCTGCATTAGGATCTGGTTTCATCTGAAGCATTAGGTTTATAGATTCTGCAGTAATAGTGAACAATACCTCTTTTTCAGTATTAATAATAGCTCTTTGGTCAGGGGAATAGTGGGCTTGAGACAGTCTAATGAATTTTGGACACTGATGGGTATGGGGAACTACATATTTGGGCAAATTGGACTCCCAAATTTGAACTTCATCTCCCTAATCCAAAGATTTTTCTAGACTCGAGGAGTGGAGATCAAGAAGATTGAATTCAATTACTGGATCAGTTATCTTATAATCAACATCAACTAAAGGAGTATGCTCAACATCTACAACATGAGGTTGTGTTGGATTTATGACAATGGTGCTTTCAGAAGCCATTACTGGATTTGTCTTGACAATTTTGACCTATGGATCTTATAAACTTTGTTTTTAGGTTTTTTATACTCTTCTGTAATCTTCGACTATTTACAGAAGGTATTTTTGGTTTGACAGAGGTCTTTTTGAACAACAATAGGTACAATTATGGTTTCTTCTGGTTCAAACTTTCAGTTTCTGCTCCAAAATCAATCTTTTAAACACTTTACAGACTCAGGAAAGGTTTAACAAGGGTTTCCGGTTATTTTTTTGATAAAACATACCAAAAGCCTTTTCATTTATGAAAAAAAGGGGTTATGAGCATTTATAAAAGGGTTTTAGCCATTCAAAGGGTTTCTAAAGGTATGCAATCATTAAATCAATCAAATTCTGCTTAAAATTAACTTATAGTTTTCAGAAATTGTAAATTTATCAAGGTTTTTGCAGAAAATATGACTTTTGAAGGCAATAAAGGTATTTCCATAGACAAACAAGCTTTATGAGGCTCAAATTCGCAAAGTATAGCTCTTTCAGATGTAATATAGGTATTTTTCTTGAAAAATACCTGTTATTTTGAGGAATTTGACTCAGAAAAGGGTTGTTTGAGGTCTGGAATATTTTGGAAGATTTGATGAATTCCTTTGAATGTAGGCTAGAGGCTCTAGGCGGTCACAACAACAATTTTAATGGATTTATGGTTCTTTGAGTATGAAAATAGGGTGGTAGCACTTTTTCCTTCAGTCAGGAACATTCACATGAACAGAAAATGCAGCAAAAATGTTAAAAACACGTGGATTGGCATTTTTATAGAAAATTTGGGTTTAAACAGTAAATTCATTCAATGCGGGTCAAGTTGAATGGAGGCGATTTGGCGTGGGGAGGATAAAATATCGCGAAGCAGTTATTGCAACATGAGAAGGCGGTAAATGGTTTTTGGCAAATGAATGTGATCCAATTGTTTTACACATCGTGGAGGAGAGAGGGGAGGGAAATACCGCCCATATCGCAAATCCAAAATGGATTAACGATCGCGCTCTTTAATTTGTGAAATGGGTTTTGGACTATCGGATCTAGCGGAGGAGATGTGAACGGTTTTGATTTGTCGATGGATTTGCTCAGTGTATGGGGCGTGGGGCCCATGAATTTTTATGTGGCGGGGTTAACTTTATATGTTAAAACATGGTTTTAACATATAGTTCATATGTTTAATGGGATAGGTGGATAGGTGATTTAAATAGCAAATAGGTGATATACAGGTGTATTACAACCTTTGGGTAAATTTTAATACAAATATATGCTTTAAACCTATGGGGCAAGAAAATATCACGTGTGTATTAAAACCATAGGGTAAACATAAATAAGATGGGTTTGGGATATTTTTATAAAAAATGAATTAATATAACTACGCGATGGGGTTTTATAAGGGAATTAATAAAATAGGTTAAATGTTAATATGAAAATGAATATGATGAGCAGAAATACATATAAACACTAAGTAAAGTGTGTTTTGATTGTTTTGGTACATTTTTCATAATGATGGCCCCTTTTTACACTTACACTTAGGATATATAGTATTTTGTGGATTTTTTGAAAGTTTTGTATGAAATGAAATTAATTAAGTGGATTTTTACTTTCCCTCAGCAAAAAAGGTGTTTTACCTTAGGAAAGGGGATTTTATTTTAGGAAAAGGGTGATAATGTTGAGGAAAAGGGCTTTTATGAAGGGAATCTAATACTTATTTCCAATCAATCATTAAGCCTTGGGTCCAGTCCCAACAAAAGTCAGAGAAATGCTCTGAGCCTTTATAACTAAAGGTTTTTAATACTAGAATACTTTGAGGGGAGGGAAATTAGTAATTTACTAGATGATGTTTTAATCATGCCTTGTGTAACTGCTTTCTACCTACCCATAATTTATTCTACCATTTTTTTTCATTATTTGCATGGGTGCATTTGAGCTTGCAACCCTAAATCCATTTTTCTTTTAAAGCATAAAATATCTAATTCTAACCTTATTTCATCCGAGGGCTCATATTAAACTGTTGAGCTCCTTATTTATTCTCTAACTATCTATTGATTTGTCAAGTTTAAACTGTTTGACCGATATTTATTATCTATCTATTAACATGAAATTCAAAGCATGAAAAAGTTAAGATTAAACTATTTAAATTATCATGGATTATGGCATTTTGAACAAGCTGCACATAATCATTATTTTTGCAGTAAAAGTAAAAAGTAGTGGCATTTTGACTTGCATCACATTCATGTCTTATTCTTATCTCTTTTTTGTTTGGGGTCCATTTTTTATATTCCTTTTAATCTTTTTCTTTTCAAGTCCTTTGATTTTTCTTTTAGGACTTTTACCCTCTTTTCATTTTTTATTATTTTTAAATATGGGAAAACAACTTGCAGAAAGAAAGGTATGTACATATTTACAAGACTAATCATATTCAATTCAAAAATTATGAACCCTATTATTATAGGACCCTAACACTGTGCTAGCTTCTCCCAAGGCTTCTTCCCTAGCCAAATGTATCAATGTTGCACCATGTTGAGAGAACTCTTTATTTATCTTCCAATCAGGGGGTCTCCCTGGTGGAATGCCTCCATGTAAAGAGACATCAAAATCTGAAGTAGACTGTATAGGTGAGTGGACTGATTTGTCCCTTCCTTCACTGCATAGTCTCCTTCTTTTTTATATAAACCCCTTGAAATAAAGAAGGGTGCATGCTCCCCATCCTTTGATTTTTATCCACCTTTTCTTCTCCTCCTTTGATCAAGAAGTTACTGCCCATCACTATTGCCACATGATGCTCCTTGGGAACCTTTTGCAAGGATGCAAAAGCTCCTCCACTTGAAGCAGTAGCTTCATGCCCAACTCCATGTGGTGATGGTTCTCCTCCCCAAGTGACAACATTGTTACTTCCTTTCTGCTCTTCCTCCTCATCAATATTTGATAATACCTCATCAACAATGAGAGACCCTAGATCTTGGTTTTCCCTTGAAGGAGGAATCTCCATGTCTTCCTTTTGAGAATAAATCTCTTCCTGCAATGGGGATCTTTCCCTTGTCAAAGTATCATACAAGTTTTTATCCCCCTTAATAGAAATTTGAAGTGGAGTTGGTGCAATGGATCTTTCCAACTCATGCAAAGGGTTTGAATGTTTATGTTTTGCTAACTCAACTAGAGATGTTTCCGATTGTTTTACATCAAATCTCTTCACTAATCTCTTAGTGAATCCTGCATAAATAGCTATATTTTCATGATTAAATGAAGAAGATTCATAAAACCACCAAGTACTAGCCTTACCTTCAAGATGTAGTGCTGTTATGCTGAGGGATTCCTTTTCTGAAAATTGATGTAGCTACAAATATGAGTCTAGATGCTCTATCCAATCCTTGGATGTGCATGTGGATGTCCCATCAAAATTTGGCAGAAATAATCTACCTCTTCTACTTCTGTTGTGATTGTTGGGTCTTCTTTCCTCCTTGAGTTGGAAAAACCCTTGGAAACTCAAGTGCTCCTTGAATCTCCAAGATTGAGATTCATACTCCTGAAGATAGTCACTCAATGTCTCCTCCTTTAGTGCATCTTCTTCCTCCATCTTTCTTGCAGTAAATACGGGCATAATATTGCACTGTGGATCAGATTGTGTGGCTGCATGCTCACACCCATCATGTAAAAATCCAGGGTTTTCTTCATATTCAAACCCCCTTGGAGATTCTCTACACATCTCCCTTTGATATCTTCATGAATGCTCTACATAGTTTGGAAAAGAAGCTTTGAGAGCCCCTCTTCCTCCCTTCCTCCAAATAATGGAGATTTGTCTTTATTTCATCTGTACATCTCCTCTTCTTATGAGAAGCTTCTCCTTATGGTGACATATTGGTTGAATGCATAGGCTGAGCCAAGATTATGCTTCGATACCACTGTAATATTCCCAAATGGGAAAAGTAGGAATATAGTGCAAAATGTTGGAACAATATTGCAGATCATCATCTATAAAGAAAGAGGCTAATATGGAGACCTTTCATATGTTATTACAGTAGAAATGTACATAATAAATGGGCCATAAGATGAATAACATGAAATACAAGCCTCCAATGGAAAAAATAAATCAGTAAGAGGTGTTGCAACCATGTATAAAAGCTGAAAGACCCTTACAGTGTTATTTTATTAGCTCTACTACAGAAAATGATTATACATCAGATCTAAGGCTGATATGTGCCTCAAACGATAGATCTATATCAGATTTGAGCACTATACAATCTCCTCTAAATAACCCCTTAAGGGTTTTCAGCAAAACACCAAGTAAAAGTTGTAGATCTGAGATCTAAGACCGCAGATCTACTGAAAAATACAGATCTAGAAAGTGTGTCTGATATGATTTGATCAATACAATAGCCTCCTCCAATAAATCCTCAAAGTGAAAGACAGATCCCCTTCACTAGAAAATAAGCTCTCCAAATGGTGTACTCAACCACCTTGCAACTCCTCCTATATAAATAACGTAGATCTGGAAGTAAATTGCATTGTACAGATAAAAATATGGTTGGCCTGATGCTAAGATCTGAAAAATATGCTAAATAGACTTTAATATTGTCCTCCCAATGGAAAGGAAGCCTCCTCCACTGAAAATAAGCAATGAGATGGCCTAGATCTAGAGATCTAATCACCACTTGCTGCAACCTGCAAAAAAAACCAAACTCTCAAAAGGATTTGCGCTGTAAAAGAAAGATGAAGCTTGGCCTTAAGCCTGATAGTGGACAATTTAGTGCAAGACTCCTCCAAGAGCTCCTCAATGGAAGAGGTGGGATTCCCGATGAGGAACACCCTGTGCTAAACAACATTCTATCTCAGCTAAATAGCCAGAGAAAGATATATGTCTAAACAAACCATATATTCATAAAATCATATATCAACATACACAATGAATATGGCTGCCATCCTCTTCCTTAAATAGAATATGTGCTTGCAAACCCTAAGTCCCATCCAAAAATATCACTACATTCACACAAAGCATATCCATCTAAAACTGCGTTGTCCCTCATTGATGACCACTCCTCCATGACAACGATGTTGATTTGGTCAAGTTTGACCCAGTCAAAGTGATCCATCCCCTTGCATACCAAAGGTGCTTTAATTAAGCTGCCAAGATTTGTCTTTTTCACATTTGGCATTGATTTATTCATTATTAAGGAGAATTATGGACCCCCTTTTCCATCTTATTCTTTAAACAAAGAAATAAAACAAAATTGAATATTCCAATTATCTCATAGCTAATTTAGGAATATTACATATTCAAGATATGAAGTGTGTGGAAACGAATGAGTGGAAGGAAAAGAGTCAAGCATATTCACTTCATATTCCTATGAGGGATACAAATAACCAGAAAACTATCTTTATAAAATATGTGACTTTGGAAGGGAAAAAAAAGTGTTAGAGAGTTGGAGAATGTGAGAGATATAATTGAGATGCTATGCATTAATTACCTGGAACATATGGACCTTATGTGAAGAAAATTTGAAGGGGAGAAGAGGCAGAAATGAAGATGGAGAGATGCAGAATTTATGACCAGGTAAACCAACACATTGTTGTTTCTTATTTGCATCAGGGGATTGTAGTCTCCTCTCAAGTTGTGGCTTGATAAATGTTTAGTTAGAGCTAGTTGAGGTAGGAGCCTCTTGTGGGTTGTAGCCTGCAGAAAACATATGGTAGTAGGAGCTCCCCTGCATGTTGTAGCTTGCAGAAATTTCGAGGTAGCATCCTCCTGTAGGTTGGAGCCTACAGAAAATCAGATGTAATAAGGATTGAGAGCTTTATTTTACATCAAAACAATAATAAAATTGTGGTTTCCTCCCTTATGGTTTCCACTTATATCTGGTGTGCATATGCATTATTATTATGTGTTGATGTGATGTATTAGTCTACTTATTACTTGTTGTTCACATATTCAGTTTGTTGATCATTATTTATTAAGCTGCTCATGTAATGGTTTAGTTAATGATTTTGATGAAAATAATTTTAATGTTCATGAATGGACTAAACTGATTCACCCCCCTCCCAACCTTCCCCCCCCCCCCCCGATCTCAATTTAGTCAAGCTTTCATCAATTGGTATCAAAGCAAGTTCCTTCTGTATAAGCCTAACATCTTGAAGGTTGGTATGGTCGATTCATGGACTATCAAAGTGTAAATTCTTTGAGTATATCAAAATTTCATGAATGGATAGATAAGGTTAAAACAGATTTAATGGATTATGAACCTAATGTATAGAAGATTTTATGTGATGGCTATTGCAAAGATTGTCCCTCTTCGCAAATACAATAGTGGAATGCTAAGGAAAAATGTGTAATGTATAACAACCTTCATAACAGGGATCTTGATATAGTAATAGATTTAACTTCTGCAAAATAAATCTGGAATAGATTGCATCTCATGCATGAAGGAGACACTAGTGGTTGCACTGTAAAGAAGGATAAGATAAACATGAAGAAGAAAAATCCATTTCAAATGGAAAAGGTTCAGTCAAATGAGGTCTATGCTAGTGTGCATGGACATGATTTCCATGAAGAAAAGAAAGTTGAAGAATAAGCAAAACTTGACATTGCTTTGACTAAAATAGAAAGATTGAAGAATGAAAACAAATATCTTAAGGCACTAGTGCAAATATGTGATGAGAGAGAATATGAGCTTAAGGAAGAAATTGTTGGTCTGAAGGAACAGTTGAATTAGCAAGGAGACAAGAAGAGGTATTGAGCAGACATCAGAAGGAGAAAGATATACAATGTGAAAGGTTAGAGATTGAGGCTACTTGAACTAGACTTGAGTTAGAAGAAAAGAACAGAGTGTGTAAAAAGTTAGAAGAAGAGAATGTATCCATGAAGAACTCACAAAAATTAGCCATTAAAGAGGACATAGCAACCTTGAAAATACATGTAGTAGAATGAAAAAAGCATAATGAAAATGAAAAGAATGAGCAGAATAAAATGCATTTTGCAAAAATTTCGTTTGATCTTGTTGATGAACTGAGAAAATTCGGAATATCTCAAAGACTATTATTTGTTCCTGTCAAAGATAAGTGTTTTTCTTGCCCTAGACTTGGACATGTAGCTACAGAATGTAAGAGAAAGTGAATCAAAGCCTATCAACAATAGATGCAGCAAACTAGAAGGCTCCCTCATGCATGAAAATAGAGAAGACACTCATACACCAGGTACATAAATATTTTCTATGGCTATTTCCATTTGTACAATGAATTTGGACATAGATTCATTTAATGTAAATTGTATTTAGAGAATAACACAAGAGTACACACACCGTTTTCACCATAACTTGGTCAAATAAGGTGTTATTTATGTAGTAACCTTGGACACAGAGTGAATGACTGCAAGCTCCCATATATACTAAAGTACTCTAAGCAGAAGACAAAATCCAATTCAAGCAATCAAAACTATAAGTCGAAAGTAAATACAGACAAAATAAGGAAGAACACTAAGTCATGGTAGAGAAAACAAAAGGAGAATCTTGTGTCTTTTATGAAAAAATGAAGTCAATATTGCCTCGGAGTAAAGATGAATTCATAGCCATATCTCAGGGGGAGTGTAGCTCAAATAGGGTCTTGAATATACCTCAAGAAAACATGTTCAGAAGGAATTTGAGAAACAAACTGTCTCGTAGTGGCATCTGTGTCAAATCATGTGCACAAACTAAGACTATTCAAGAAGTTATTTATACCTACAAAAAAAAAATAGGAGGAGAGGGAGCACAAAGTAGTTGAGTGGCCTGAACATTATCAATATTCCAAAGGTTTCTTCTATTGAACCATGTATGGGGCCGCACCATGCTATGAAAATATCTGAAAAATTGTACACACAATGCCATAAGTTCTCTCGCATATTTTCTCTTCTTGTATCAATTAGTCTATGGTTTTGAAAGGAAACCCACTTGTAAAAGATATTATGGGCATAAAAGCATCCAATGTAGCCTACACCTCCTTGGAATTGGCTTGAATCAATAAGAAGATTTAAGAGTTTTTCAATGAAAAAATAAATGATGCTACAGAGAAGGTTTAGATAATCATCCAAATGCTTGGTATCGAATACTAGTATGCTCATGTTTTCCTAACCCTTGAAAGTGCAACCTGGAGTTTTTAGATGAATCATATAGAATATATTAGAAGAGATATTGAGGGTAGTGATCTCGAAACAAGAAGGTGAATGGATTTTGAATCAATGAAAGGACTTGCAGCTCATTATAAGGAACATGTAATGACTATGATTTCCATGCACATACAGAACATGTAGGCCAAATATGTCACCAATCCGACAGAGAATTGGAAGGAGAAGGATTGTATTATCACCAAAATCGTACCTGATTGGTTGTTGATCAAACAACTTCAGTGTAACTATTTCAAACCAATATTATGACTGAGGCTTAGCCTCCTCAATCTTAGAGGGCTCTCTCAAGGGTTAATGATATGGAATAAAGATATAGATGGATAATTCTATTTAGGAAATAAATTGGTTATGATGAATGTAGGTTGAAAAGGTCAGAGCTTAATACCATTGGGCTATGGAGTCAGTGAAAGGGATCTCAATAACAAGGCTTTCCTTGTGGAAGCTGATGCTTGTAAATATTTCAATGAAAGAGCAATACATACAGGATGTTTTCAATAGCTTGAGGTTCAAAGGAAGTAAGAGCATATGATACACGAATTTTGAGTAATGAGACATCAAGACATTGGAAGAAAACTATTAAGAGAGATAAATCATGGCTTAATACTTAAAGGAAGTCAGAGCATGAACAATCATTAGTTATAAGTAATAAGCATTAAGACATTGAATAAAACCTTTCAAAATATAGGATAAAAACTCATTGAAATATAATAAGAATCTCAAGTGAAGAAAAGTTGTGCTGTTACTGTATATAGCAAAAACTCCAATAGCTTTACAATCAAATAGTCTTATGAGATAACATCTCCAACCTGATGAGTATAGATTGAAAATAATATCAGTATGTACGCATTGGCTTATGGAGTCAAAAATTTCAGTGATTTAGTGAGTTACTTGACATGGAAGTTGAGGCTGTTTATAGTTTCTATAAGTAGGACACACACAAATAAAACATGAGTATACACAATCAATTCACATATAAAGGAAGTCAGAGCATCTCATAGATGAATTCTGTGTAATATAAGTGAAAACCACTGCAAGTGAGATACATAAGAGGTACAAATATAATAGGAAAGCACTAAAAACTCCTTCAGAATCTCAAGTTGTTCAAGTAACAAATCTCTGTATTCGCTGAAACAGTCAATTACAATAAGCTTCTATTTTGCCAAAAATCTTCCAACCCTTGAAAAATTCGACCCCATGGCCTTTAATAGACATGTTACATCATCATATGATCTATCTCTAGGCTATATACATCGAATTTTTTCCTAATGACACCTTTCATAACCATAAAACATCAACCTTTATGATAAACAGACACCTATCCTACTTGATAGTCCTATTTCAAATAAGACTTAAAATACTCTTTATTATATTTAACAACATTATCTACTAAAATAAATTACATATTTGACAAGTATACATTCACATGGTCAAATTTATATGATGGGCTTCATCCCTTTATGACCACTTAGTTGACCTCCTCAAAAGTAGGAAACAAGACCCTGTTTTTTAGGTAAATGGTCTTCTTCTTTTTGTAACATTTTTGGCTGTCATTTAATATTCAATTCATGGTCATTGGCTGTTGAAAGTTGGCTTAACATGTCCCATAACTCTTTCCTAGCCTCCATTTGTCTAAAACCACTTCAAAAACTGCTCAAAAGGATGTAATGTATTGCGCTACAAAAATACAACAGTTTCGTAGCGATTTTTGTAGCACTTCCATTACAAGCCTTTGTCCTCCAAAAATTTGACCCTTTCCTCTTGCATCATATTTATCACCCTTCAACACATCTTTCATAGCAATTTTAGCTCTTAACTCATCCCTTAACACCTTAAAACTGATCAAAAGAAGCAAAAAACGCAGCTACATCAATTTCGTTGCGCTTTTTTGCTTTTTAAGCCTGGAGGCGCTACGAAACTACTGAGTATGTAGATTTTTTCATAAATTTGTAAAATTAAAATTGTATTTGCTCAAAAAAATAGAATAAATAACCTATATTCATCATTTACAAACTATACAAACCATAAACCAACTTCATTTTAGTTTCCTTGAGGCATTTCTTCTTCATCATTTAAGACATCCTTATAGATTTTTCCTGTTTTTTCCTGAAAAATAGGTCTTGGAACAGAGACTATATCTTCTAATCCATGATGTATTTTGAGAAAATGAGGGATATTTTTGTAGGCGCTTATGTATTGAATAAAAACCTCTCTTGGTGTTTTTCAAAACATCTCCTGCTGTCTAGAAACTGCATTTTCAAAACATGTGTAAAACAATAAAACTCTGTTTCTGAAAATAGGGCTTCAATGAAATCCTTGTATCTCCCAACGAATAACACTAGTGAGAATATTGAGAGAGGTTTTTGTAGCTGGGGTTGTGATGAAGACAAAAATATTTTATAATTTCAAAAAAACATTTTCTTTTGGCCAGAAATGGAACTTTAAGTTGACTGCTAAATAGTCATGTGCAGGACAGTTTAGTAACAACAATTTCATAGCGCATTTTAATTTATCAATTTCTACCACCTCCTAATGAATTTGAAGAAACTGAGAGAGTTTTTGGTATTTAGTTCTGATATGAAGAAAAATCTCTTTCAAATTTCAAAAATTATTTTTCAGTTGCTCAGAAAACGCCTTTGAAGTCGACTGATCCAAACCAGAAAACAGAGAAATGTTTCACATTCGCTACGAAACTATTAGCCAGTTTCATAGCGTTTTCTGCCTATTTTACACTGAATGCGTTACAAAAGTAGGGATTCTTGGATAAAATGGAATTTTCGGTACAAAAATCTTGAAAATTGAAACCAGTCAGAAAATGATGAGTGATGTGACATGAGAGAGTTTGAAAGTGAGTGGGTTTAGACCTTAGGGTAAGATTTAAACAAGAAAAATTCAAAATTTCCCTTGACCAAGTAATGAGAAATGAATTATATGACCCTACCATTGACACATGAACCTCTAAGACTTTGTCAACTGATGCTTCCTTTATGAGTGATAACATTGGCTCCACTTGGGATGGTGTGCCCCTGTGCTACACCAAAGAACCAGTAGTTCTAATGCTGCTATCCATCTTCTTGGAAATAAAAACTATAAAATTTATGAAAACTTCACCAATTTTTTATGGCCTACACCTCAGGCTCAAGCTTGATGATCACTGCAAAAGAACCAAATCTGTACCTACTGAAAATATTCTCATTCAACTTTGAGCTAATTCACACACTCCTACCTACCCTAACAACTGCAATCTCCATTTTTAACTCAAGCAACATTAAAATTCCAATGAAGCCAGTCATTGATCTGATCTGACACTTGAACCTATTGAATACACTTAAACCAATAGTAATCATGATACTCAAATGACCAAGGCAAAATAAAATGGATCTGTTCCTCATAATGAAAATATAATTGAAAATCTAGACTGTAGAACTCTTCCATGTAGTCAGCTATAGGATCAAAGAAGATATGATTTTGGAAAACTGAAGGAGGCTTTTGTAGTTAAGTATTTATTGAAGAATAACCTCTTCTTCTTTTTTGAAACATATCTCCTGTTGTCCAGAAACTGTATTTGAAAAACATGTGTAAAATAGGAAAACTCTGTTTCTGAAAATAGGGCTTCAATGAAATCCTTGTATCTCCCAAATTATAACACCTGCGAGAAACTTGAGAGAGGTTTTTGTATCTAGGGCTATGATGAAGACAAACATATTTTATAATTCCAAAACACTTTTTGGATTAGAAGATATAGGCTCTCTTCCAAGGCCTATTTTTCAAAAAAAAAAAAACAGGAAAAATTAGCAAGGATGTCTTAAATATGAAAGGTGAGATTGAGGCTAATGATATGTTAGATACATTTTTTTTCCTCTTTCAGGTTTCAATTTTCAAATTTATGCAAAAAATATGCATCTAGAGCAGTTTCGTAGTGCCTCTAGGGTTAAAAAGCAGACAAGCGCTACAAAATTGTTGTAGCTGCGTTTTTGTCTTCCTGGTCAGTTTTAAAGGGTGTTACGAGCTAAAAATGATATGAGACATGTATTTAAGGATTATAAAGCTGATGCAAGAGGAAAGAGTTAGAAATTTTGAGGATAAAGGCTTGTTTTAAGGCACTACAAAAGTGCGCTACGAAATTGCCTTACTTTCGTAGCGCACTATGTTTCTGTCTTTTTAGCAGGTTTTGGAGCAGGTTTTGGATAGCTGGAGGCTATGAAAGAGTTAAATACCATGTCAAGAAATTATTAAACACTCAAGGACCACTAATTCAGGACCAGATGATCGCCAAAAAATTCAAAAAAGAAGAAGACCATTTACCTAAAAAACAGGTTTTTGTTTCCTAGTTTTGAGGAGGTCAATTAAGTGGTTACAAAGTGGTGAATCTCATCATCCAAATTTGACCATGTGACAGCATACTATTCAGAGATGTAATTTATTTAAGTAGATAAGGTTGTTAAAGATAATAATTTTTACACAACATTTTTTCAATGTCCCTGCAATCCCCGTCCAGCACATTGGAGGACCATTTCTGTGACCAATAAGCAGTTTCATGCCTTGAAAATACCATCATTGCATCCCTTTCCATGAGAAAAATATTCCTTCTGTTAAAAATTTCCTGAACAGATCATCAGAAAGCCCTGTTTTTGCCTTGGTGCTGGTAGCCCATTATGCCCTCGCGCCAATGAGGTAGATTAACACTGGCCCCCGTGCCAGCTGGCACTCTGTCTCAATTAGCCACCCACGCCGATCTGTTTATGGAAAGTTTTTTAAAAATAGAGGTGAAGTTTCGATCACAACAACTTCGTGGATGAATCATAGGGAGTGGTTCGATTGAATAACCATGGCCTTCCTCCTTTGGCCTCTTGTTTCCACCTTTTGGGGAAACCTCCCAAGGGATAAGGCTTCCCTTCCACTATTGTATGGATCCCAACCTCCTCCTCTCCTCTATAAATATAACCATCTTACATTGATGTGCTAGTTGAATAGATAGCTAAAAATTTAGCATATAAATAAGAAGCAATCATAGCTTAGAGAGAATAGTGCATAGTGCGATTGTTTTTGTGTGTTGAGAACATAGTGAGATCTTGGACCTTTGTTCATGAGGGTGTGGCAAACGTGCTTGGATATAGACCTACCGAAGGAGAGTCTCAACATCAAATCTTGGTTGTAAACTCCCCCTGTATTTATCATAATAAAATGCATCTGATGTTTATCTTCCACTCTTGTTTACATTTATAATGAGATTTCTAGCATTCCTTAATCATTTATATAGGTTGTAATTGTTTTATGTTTGTCGTGGTTTTACGCTTGTCGTATTGTCTTGACTGTATGTACAGGTAATCGAACGTTGGTAATAGCGTGTATCGAGCTTGAGAAGAGCGATAGATCAAGAAGCTTCAATAGAAGACGACAACATAACATCAGAATGAGGTAGGTCATCTTCCTTGCTCTGAATTTCATTTACAATGTAGGAAGGTAGATGTTAGTATGTTCCCATAGTTTCTAGACCCACCCTAGGGCTATAGGGATCGCCTCTGTCCGCAGAGGGGATTTACCTAGACAACAAATTGGCGACTCCTATTTTTGCAACGACGACAGCATTGGATTCCAGATAGGTCAATCTATCGCATCTTTGGTTCATTCATTAACTAGGAAGAAACACATTAGCATGTCCTTTTGTTTCTATACCCATATTAGGGCTAGAGGGATCGTCTCTTTCCATAGAGAGGATTTACCTACATAACAATAATGAATATTTCGAGTCCTAGTTGAAATAGGACTATCAAGTAGGATAGGTGTCTGTTTGTCATAAATTTGATATTTTATGGTTATGCAAGGTGTCATTAGGAAAAAATTCGATGTATCTAGCCTAGAGGTAGATCATATGATGATGTAACATTTCTATTAAAGGCCATTGGGTCAAATTAGCAAAAGGTTGGAGATTTTTGGCAAAATAGCAGCTTATTGTAAATTGACTGTTTCAGCAATACAAAGATTTGTTACTTGACCAACTTGGGATTCTGAAGGATTTTTTGGTGCTTAATTATCCTATATGTACCTTTTATGTATCTCTCTTGCAGTGTTTTTCATTTATATTACTCAAAATTCATCCATTTGATGCTCTGAATTCCTTTATAAGTGAATTGACTGTGTATTTTCATGTTTCATGTGTGTGTGTCCTACTACTAAAAACTCTGACCTGCCTCAACTTCCATGTCAAGTAAACTCATTGAATCACTGAAATTTTGACTCCATAAGCCCAATGGCTACATATTGATATTATTTTCAACCTACAAGTTGGAGATGCTATCTCAGAAGACTATTTGATTGTACAGCTATTGGAGTTTGATGCTATATACAGTAACAACATAACTTTTCTTCACCTGAGATTCTTATTATATTTCAATGAGTTTATGTCCTATATTTTGAAAGGTTTTCTTCAATGTCTTAATGCTTATTACTCAGAATTCATGTATTTCATGCTCTGACTTACTTTGAACCTAAAGCTATTGAAAACCTCCTGTATGTCTTGCTCTTTCATTGAAATATTTACAAACCTCAGCTTCCACAAGGAAAGCCTTGTTATTGAGATCCTTGTCACTGACTCCATAGCCCAATGGTAGTAAGCTCTGATCTTTTCAACCTACAAACATATAAAAACAATACATAAATCATAGAGTTATCCATATATTTTTGTCATTAACCAATATCATAAACCCCCTTGAGAGGGCCCTCTTAGACTGAAGAGGCTAAGCTTCAGTTAGAAGTGGTTTGAAATAGTTACACTGAAGTTGTCTGATCAGTAGCCAATCAGGTATGATTTTGGTGATAACGGATTGTACGATATTGATGTAGGAGCATCAGACCACCCTTAATCAAAATTGAAATTTAAAGCTGTGGAATGAGAGACGTGGACAGCCATTTGAAAAGGGGGCTAATTTCCATGAAATTTAGCTAAAATGATAAAACTATTTACTCAAAGGTGAAATCGATGCATCTAGAAGATTACGATTTGTTTCTAAATCTTCCATGTAATTAAAATAGAGTGATTCTAGGGATAATTTAAGCGATTTGTGGGAGGAAATCGTGGATCCTAGATGATCCACTCTTTGTAATATCTTTTAAATAAAATTCCTGTGTTGTATGAGAGGGGGCATCATAATGTAACCTCGTGGTGAATGCATGATCAGGCCCATAGTGGCCTTAGCCTGTAACTATAGCTCGACAATAATGGAATCCGTTCATTTTTAAGTATCCAACAATGTTCTAGATCTTATGGTATATGTGTGTGTTATTTAATTTCGATTTCTCACTGTGTATACGTATTTTCTCATCTCAACCTTGTTAACTGATAAATTAATGTAGAGTATGGATGAGGAAGAATAGCCAACCAAATGAAGATCAAGCCATTCGTGTCTCGTCATCATTCGCTTCGGCCATGATTGGGACAAAACATGTATGCATATGGATGAAGTGCTATCAACTGTTGCAGAAACAATCAAGATCGTATTGCAGGAACATAGTGGAAGATGGACGGTCGCGATCAACTCACACAAATGAAGTGGGAGAATGGAAGATCAATATTATATCACATTCGGCCATAATATTTTCTTATAACACATCGCAATCGGCAAGAGAATCTTGGGAAATGCGATGAGGAAATTGGTAAATCCGTGATATTGTGATAAAGTTTAGATCTGCAATATTGCGATAAGTCGCGATCTGCGATATGTTTGAATTTGTGACATTGCGATATTATTTGGGTGCCGAAATCGCGATGAAGCCTAAATCTACAATAGTGTGACATTACCTGGGTTCTGATTATTACAATTAGAGTGCGTAGTGGAAACTATTGTAGGCCATAACCCACAGCTCCACAAATTGTTAAAATTTGCAGCCTTGCTACATCAAGTGGTATCAGAGCATAAAAAGATTCTACATGGAATGGAAGGAGGTACAAATATGTTGAGGATTGGTAAGTGTGTGGTCTTTATATTTTGTGCAGGTAGCAACCGAGGAAGGTAAGGAGATTTGCAACAACCTAGAGCTAGGAGTGGTCATACGGTTCGAGGAGAGAGAACCAGAGAGACGCCGAAAGATTAAGCTCAGAGGAGAGAAGCTTAGTGAGGTATCCTGTAGCCAGGAGGAGGCTTGTTACTGCAGAGGTTTTTTTGCAACTCATGAGTGATGTTACGAAACGATCATGAAGGAAATTCCACAAAGAGTGTGGGTAGAATTTCTAAGAGAAAGAAAAGTATACCAAGAAGATGACTTGGTACTGATAGAAAGTAGCAGACTTGTTACAGATATGAAGAAGGCATGTGGCTAGGAGGTCATAAAAATTTTTGTACCTTGGGAGTATGATGCAGGAACATCAGACCACCCTTAATCAAAATTGAAATTCAAATCTGCGGAAGGAGAGATGTGGAAAACCAATTGAAAAGGTGGCTAATTTCCATTAAATTTAGCTAAAATGATAAAATTGTTTCCTCAAAGGTGAAATCGATGCATCTAGAAGATCACGATTTGTTTCTAAATCTGCCATGTAATTAAAATAGAGTTATTCTAGGGATTAGTTAAGCGATTTTTGGAAGGAAATCGTGGATCTTAGATTATCCACTCTTTTTAACCTCTTTTAAATACAAAGTCTATGTTGTATGAGAGGGGGAAGCATAATGTAATCTCAGGTTGAATGCATGATCAGGCCCATAGTGGCCTTAGCCTGTAACTCAAGCTCAACAATAATGGAATCCATTTATTTTTAAGTATCCAACAATGTTCTGGATCTTGTGGTATCTGTGTGTGTTATTTAATTTCAATTTGTCACTCTGTATACGTATTTTCTCATCTTCACCCTGTTAATTGATAAATTAATGTAGAATATGGATGAGGAAGAATGGAAAACGAAATGAAGATTAGGCCTTTCGTGTCTCGTCTTCATTCACTTTGTCCATGATTGGGACGAAAAATTTATGCAGATGGAAGAAGTGTTATCATCTGTTGCAGAAAAAATCAAGATCATATTACAGGAACACAGTGGAAGATGGGCAGTCACGATCAAGTCGCAAAAATGAAGTAGGAGAATGGACGATCCAGATTATATCACATTCAACAAAAAAAAAAATTTAGTGCACATCGCAATCAACAGCAAAATCCTGGGAAATGTGATGAGGAGATTGGTAAATTTGCGATATTGCGATAAAGTTTAAATCTGTGATATTGCTATAAGTCGCGATCTGTGATATGTTTGAATTTGTGACATTGCGATATTATTTGGGTGTCGAAATCGCAATAAAGCCTAAATCTAAGATATTGCAACATTACCTGGGTTCTGAGTATTGCGATCAGAGTGCATAGTGTAAACTATTGTGCGCCATAACCCACAGTTCCACGAATTGTTAAAATTTGCAGTGTTGCTCCATCAGATATACTTGGTTATTTATCTATCTACTAAAAAAATTGTTGGAGTTTTCGTAACTACAGACTTGATAAATTTTGAATAGTTCATCTTGACCACGATAATGCCAGAGTCAGTTTTAGGCTCAATGTCTCAACTTCCAAGCCAACAAAATAATTTATCATGGCATAAATTAGGCACGAGGAGGAGGTGGTGAATGAATAAAGGGTGGAACACAATGCATGCCCCTCTCATTTCTGTTCATGAACATAGGATAGAAAGGAGTGCAAGTATCTAGAATGCATTGACATTATTGGTAGCATTGGTGTCAAACTTTCTGATTAATTCTAAACAACAAGAGAGAATGAAGATTCCCTCTACAACACAGAGTTTTCAATCTTAATTTGCAGAATGAACAGAAAAAATTTAGGACAATTTTTTTTAATTCATAAAAGAATAAAAGAAATACAAAATCAGCAATCTGATTCTTCCTCCTTGAGAGGGATTCATAAAGTATAATAGTGGACTGTAAAACGACAGTGCTCACAAAAACTTCTCTGTCCTCAAATCCGCACATACAGTGCTTACAAACTTGTTGTGTATTTAGCCTGCGGGATACAACAAGAACTTTCTCTGTTTCTCAAATACTGTCTTAATACATAAAAACGTATTCAACGTAAAAAAATTTCATTACAAAAGCCTTCGGGCTCCTTCCCTTTTATAAGGCGCGGTTACAATAAAAAACTATTAAACCGACCCATAAAACCGAATCTCAAAATATATGAAATCAATTTGAAACCTTCATCGCATCTGTAAGTCAATCAACGATTGGCATTTCAGCGGCCAAAAGGTTTATAACCTTTGCGCTTTACAATTGCAATGTGCGATTAGCAATAGTGGTGGGGACCACATCGCATCACAACATCGGAACCGATTAATGTAATGCAAGTCGGTGTAACATGTGCGATCTTGCGATTTGCGATCAGCTGTTTGAGATTTCGATTGCACGATTGCAATTGGGCGGGGCCCATATCGCATTGCAACTTCGGCGAACACTATTCACAGTCCTTTTTTCGATGATCAATTGAAACTTGCGATTGCGATTGGAGCAGGGTCCACATCGCATCAGAGATCGGCATTAGTGCACCTGACATGTAATTAACCTTTGCGATGCCGTGATTGTGATTGAGGTGGGAGTGCGAGTTGTCCAATCCTTTTACAATTTTACAGGAACACGGAAACCGCCTTTGCTAAGTCTTCAATGTGCCACACTCCAATCATTCTGCAATTACTGCTGATTGATATCAGCAGTTGGAATTAATTTCCAACACTCCGCCTTAATTTCAACTGTTGGGTTTTTCTGCATACCCAGACATTCCCTAAAATGATCAAATCTTTTCTGCGCTAGTGGCTTTGTGAGGATATCTGCAAATTGATCCTCTGTTCTGCAATGCTGCAAAACAATTTCTCCATCGTTAACCAATTCACGTATAAAGTGAAACTTGGTGTCAATGTGATTTTTCATTTTATGAAAAACAGAATTTTTAGACAATGCTATCGCCGAGCTATTGTCACAGTAAATGGTTGTGCCCTTTTCTTGTTCATGACAAAAATCTCTGAGAACTATTCTCAGCCATACTGCTTGGCATGTTGTTGCTATTGCTGCCACATATTCTGCTTCTGTTGTAGATAAAGCAACTATCGGTTGCTTCTTGGAAGCCCATGAAACTGCTCTCGATCCCAAATGAAACACATATCCTGATGTGCTCTTCCAATCATCAACACTTCCATCCCAGTCACTGTCAGTGTAACCTGTCAACATGAAACTTTCAGAAGAGGAGTATAATATACCAAACCCCTTCGTTCCATTTACATACCTTAGAATTCTCTTAGCTTCCTGCCAATGAGCTTCTTTTGGTCTTTCCATGAATCTGGAGATTAAGCTAATAGCGTGCATAATGTCTGGCCTAGTTTCAGTCAAGTACATAAGGCTGCCAACTATGTTTTTATACAACTTTGGATCAAAATCCTTACTGTTGTCTTCTTTACTCAATTTCAACCCCACCACTGTTGGAGTCACAGCTGCCTTGTTGTTCTACATGTTGAATCTCTTCAACACTGCTTCTACATATTTAGCTTGGGAAATGAAAACACCATTTTCACTTTGGTCTACTTCAATTCCAAGAAAATATCTTAGGAAGCCCAAGTCAATCATTTCAAACTCACTTTTCATGACTGCTTTAAAATTAGCAGTTAGAGAAGCATCATTTCCAGTAAAAATTAAATCATCTACATATAACACAACAATAAGAATCTTACCGTCATTCTCCTTTATGTAGAGTGTGGGTTCACCATCACACTTCTCAAACCCATTCTCAATCAGGTAAGCATCTATTTTGTTGTACCATGCTCTTGGAGCTTGCTTCAGCCCATAAAGATCCTTCTTCAGTCTGCATAATTTATGCTCTTGGCCTTCAACTTCATAGCCTGGAGGTTGTTCAACATAAACCTCTTCTTTTAACACTCCATTTAGGAATGCAGATTTAACATCCATCTGATAAATCTTCCATTTTTGTTGTGTTGCAATAGACAACACTATTCTGACTATTTCCATCCTTGCTACTGGTGCAAAGGTTTCATCATAGTCTCTCCCTTGTTGCTGCTTGTAGCCTTTAACAACAAGTTTGGCCTTGTGCCTTTCGATCTTGCCTTCAACATTGCTTTTGGTCTTATAGACCCACTTAACTCCAATGGCATCTTTGCCTTCAGGGAGGTCCACTAACTCCCATGTCTTAGTCTTCTCAAATGCACCAATTTCTTCATTGATTGCTTCAATCCATTTTATCATCATTTACACCATCTTCAAAATGAAGTGGGTCATCAACATAACAATAAAAAGTGAATAATGAATTCAGACCAGTATTGTTACTTACCTCTCCTTGTTCATAAATCTCATTCAGATTTCTGAATCTTGGTCTTCTTGGTGTGCTTGAAGTTTCATTCGAACTTGAGGGCATTCCAGATCCCTGCAATGTGCTTGGAGTAGCACTTCCTTGACTTCTCAAGGCTGTTCGAATTCCAGCTTGTGGTGTGGTTTGTTGTGCTTGCGGTGGTGGAGGACGAGCCACCGAAGAGGGGTTAACAGTTGTTGTTCCTTCTTCTTCTTCTTCGTGAGATAGAGTTGTCTTCACGTTCAAAGTCTTTTCTAGACTTCCATCCCAAGCTTCTTCTTCACAAAACTGCACATCTCTGCTTACTATCAATTTCTTGGTGGATGGATTATAAAGTTTGTATGCTTTTGAATCATCACAATAGCCAATAAAGACACACTTCTCCCCCTTACTATCAAGCTTCTTCCTTAGCTGATCCGGTATATGTGCATATGATACACAGCCAAATTCTCTCATGTGAGTGACTATTTGATTTTTTCCACTCCATGCTTCTTCTGGTATTCTGTTCATGACAGCTTTAGTTGGGCATCTATTCAAGATTTAAACTGCGCAAGTGACAACTTCAGCCCAATACTCATGCGGCAAGTGTTTTTCCTTCAGCATACTTCTGACCATGTCCAAAATGGTCCTATTCTTTCTTTCTGCAACACCGTTTTGCTGAGTTGTATACCTCGCAGTGAATTGATTTTGTATGCCATTCTCTTTGCAAAAAAGTAGATAGTCCTTAGAGATGTACTCTCCACCTCTATATGTTCTGAGCACTTTGATATAATGCCCACACTGCTTCTCAAAAAGGGTTTTGAAGTGGCGGAATTTCTCAAACACTTCACTCTTCTGTTTTAACACATACAACCATGTCTTTCTGGTGTAATCATCAATGAAAGTTAAAACATATTTATTTCCAGCAAATGATGGTATTTTCATTGGTCCACACACATCATAGTGCACAATTTCCAAGGGTGCTTTTGCCCTTATACTTTCCTGCTGGAAAGCTTTCTCTGTGTTGTTTGCTCAAGATGCAGCCTTCACAAAGGCTGTCTGACTTCTTAATCAATGGCAATCCTTTTACCATTCCCTTTCTGTGCAACAGATTCAAGCCTCCGAAATTGAGATGTCCAAATCTCAAGTGCCACAACCAATTCTCATCTTTCACTTCCTCTTGAAAGACTTCTTGTGTTACAGTTGAAATAGTTCTTCCTTCCTTCAAATCTGCTCTGAGTTTGAGAGGAAACATTCTATTTTTGGTCATCTGCACCTCTGCAATTATCTTCTTACTTGGAGGTATGTCTCTGATTGTACACACATCATCTTTGAAGAACACATTGTAACCTTTGTTAATGAGTTGTCCAATGCTCAAAATATTACATTTCAGACCAGGTACATAGTATACATCTGGAAAAATCTTCTGTTCTCCATTTCTTGCTAGGATACTAACTCTGCCTTTACCCTTGACAAATATCTTACTATTAGTTCCTGTTGTTACCTCAGATTTCACATTTTCATCCAGATTGGCAAACATTGCTATGTTTCCAGTCATGTGATTACTACAACTTGAGTCTAAGAACCAGACATATTCTTGTTTGTCTTGTGCAATGTTACATGTTAATAGCACAATTTTTGGGTTCTTATCTTCTTCATTTGCAAAATTAGCATTTTTCTTTTATTCGTTTCATTTTTCTTTTTCCTACATTCATTGGTATAATGGCCTAATTTCTTGCAATAATGACATTGGACTTGGGATTTGTCATACCTTTGTCCATGAACTTATTTTTTGCTTGAACATTCATCTTGGTTCTGGTTGCAGCTCCTTCCACTTGTGATAGTAGGATTATTTCTGCCTCTATTTTCGCTTCTTCCACGACCTCTATTATTTGCTCTGCCTCGACCTCTACCTCGACCGAATGACATCTGAGTCTTGAATGCTTGCTCAAAAGAGGAATCTGTTCCTCTAGTCAGTCTATGTTCATGAGACATAAGAGAAGCACTCAGTTCATCTACTGTGAACTGTGAGAGATCCTTTGACTCTTCTATTGCTACCACAATAGCTTCAAACCTTGAGGGTAAAATTCTCAAGATCTTCTCTACAATCCTTCTTTCTTCAAGAGTTTCACCATGAGATCTTATCTGGGTTATCAACCTGATAACATGAGTGAAGAATGAATCTATTGTATCAGATTCCTTCATGCTGAGTGTTTCAAAGTCTCTCCTCAACATCTGCAACTTTACAGTTTTCACCTTCTCCATGCCTTGATAGGCAGTTTTGAGAATATCCCATGCCTCCTTGGACTTTGTTTCTGTTGCAATCCATGGGAAAACACTCTCATGTATTGATTGAAAGAGATAAAAGAGGGCTTTGGAGTCCTTCTTCATGTCGCTCTTCAACAGGTCTCTTTCTGCTACAGTTAAAGCAGCCAACGCTGCTGCATCTGCAGGTTCAGGGTAGCCATTTTCAACTAGCTCCCATAATCCCTGAGAAGCAAACAAAGCTCTCATAGTTATGGACCAATAACTATGATTCTTCCCATTAAACTGTGGAAGTTGGGAATTTTTCAAACCAGTTCCGGCATCTGCCATATTAACTGTATAAGTAAAGAAAGGATACTGATTTTATAACAAAACAAGCAAGAACTTTCTCTGCTGGAGAAAATATACTCAAAACGCTTCTTACAGCTCCTGCAGTGAAAAAACAAACTCTGTTTTGTCTCACTGAGTGCCTATACTAGCTCTGATACCATGTAAAAATTTCTGATTACTTCTAAACAACAAGAGAGAATGAAGATTCCATCTACAAAACATAGTTTTCAATCTTAATTTGCAGAATGAACAGAAATAATTTAGGACAAGTTTTCTTAATTCATAAAAAAATAAAAGAAATACAAAATCAGCAATTTGATTCTTCCTCCTTGAGAGGGATTCACAAAGTATAATAGTGGACTGTAAAAAATAGTGCTCACAACAAATTTTGTGTCCTCAAATCCACACATACAGTGCTTACAAACTTGTTGTGTATTCAGCCTGCGAGCTACAGCAAGAACTTTCTCTGTTTCTCAAATAGCGTCTTAATACATAAAAACGTATTCAACGTAAAAAATTTCATTACAAAAGCCTTCGGGCTCTTTCCATTTTATAAGGCACGGTTACAATAAAAAAACTATTAAACTGACCCATAAAACCGGATCTCAAAATATATGAAATCCATTTGAAACCTTCATCGCATCCGTAAGTCAATCGGCGATCGGCATTTCAGCAGCCAAAAGGTTTATAACCTTTGCGCTTTAAAATTGCGATGTGCGATTAGCGATGGTCGTGGGGACCATGTCGCATCACAACATAGGAACCGATTAAGGTAACGCAAGTTGGTGTAACATGTGCGATCTTGCGATTTTCGATCAGCTGTTTGCGATTGCGATTGCGCGATTGCGATTGGGCGGGGCCCATATCGCATTGCAACATCGGCAAACACGATTCACAGTCCTTTTGTGGACGATCAATTGAAACTTGCGATTGCGATTGGAGAAGGCTCCACATCACATCGGAGATCGGTAGTAGTGCACCTGACATGCAATTAACCTTTGCGATGCCGCGATTGCGATTAAGGTGGGACCTCATCGCATCGCTGAAACTCTTCGATATGGACTTTCTTAAGAACTTGAAATTTTGCGATGTGATAGTGTTATAACTATCATCGCATCGCATCGCTGCTTTATAATGCAACGAACTTATGCCGCCTCGAACATTAACTCCGCCGATATGTTGGTAAGGCTTTAAATCCTGTTTCAACTTGTAATCAAAGCTCTGTGCTGCTGGCGAGACTTTGAGTATGAGCTATTAATCTTCTCCTAAGAAGTCGGCTACAGCCTTAGATAAATATCAAGGGGCCAATTCTTATGTGTTCTGCACTTTGCTTGTGTGAGCTTTCCAATCCTTTTACAATTTTATAGGAAGACGGAAACTGCCTTTGCTAAGGCTTCAATGTGTTGCACTCCAATCATTCTGCAATTACTGCTGATTGATATCAGCAATTGGAATTAATTTCCAACAATTGGTAGAGCATTATTAGCAGAGATTTATTCGTAGTATCATGGAGTAATGTATCGTGCGTTAATATGCTAATTGAAAGGACATGTTAATCGAATAATACAACCTTCAATTAACAATAATTTCCACAGTGATGATAGCCTATTACTTTGGAGGCCTTGCAGTGATATTTTAAACGCTTTGCAGAAGAAGCAGATTGATGAAAGAGAGGCATTATAGATAGTAGATGAACATTATACATTTTTAATTTTGCAGATATAGTTTGTGTTATGACATACCAATGGACATTATATTCCAGCAATAGTTATATTCAAGTCGAGGTTTCATCAATTGGTGATGGCACAACAGAAACTGAAGCTAGATAAATGTTGCAAATATGACAGAAGTGACAGCGCATTTCAATTTCAAATATCAAATGCGTTAAGGATTCAATGCTCAGAATGGAAGTGTTCTTGGTAATGGGTAGTTGAACGTTGTATGAATATGCTATGAAAATGACAAGTTACAAAGAGGTGTCACTTTCCAGAGAATTAAAAGTACATTGGCGTTATATTACTCCAAGATACTATGTGTTATGGTTCTTGGTCCAACGTTTTTATTATACCTTATACATTCTCTGCATTCTGCCCTCCATGACTATTGAACCAAGGTAAACGTTGTGGTTAAATTTTCAAGCTACCATCCCATTTCCAATGGCGCAGTCAATATGATAAAAAAAACCAATCTAGCATAAGATCTAATCACACTCCTCCATCTTCATGGATTATGCGAGTGGTTAGGATTGAGGAATGATAACCTAACATATAGTAATAAAAATGTGCTTCTGAATTCTGCATTTGGCACAGATTCTGGCAGCATGGACCTATATGCTTACCGCCAATGAACAATAAGTTATAACTGTAAATGGATAGCGTTACTATATCAGTGTTATCAAATGAGCACCGTATATTCATGATAAAAGAACAACACTATTATATCATAGATAAGAACCTTTTCCTGATGAATGGATCCAACCAAACTTCTTCCTCTTTTATATTTGACGGTTGCTTATTGTTAAAATATATAATTACTTCATCATGCAGAAGTTAGACAAATAGTTAAGTGGAGTTAGTTGAGCTGAGTTACAGTTATATTTGGTGAGCGAGTTAGACAGTGAGCTAAGCGAGTTGATTAAGTTCAGTTATGAGTGACAGTGTGTGCATGTTAATTAGGTTAAATACCCTTCACGGGTTCATTGTTTTAAAAAGAGAGTTTTATGATTCAAAGTTTTGTGATTAATTGAAGAGTAGAAGCTCATTGTTCGTGTGTGAAATATTCGTGTTATTTGTGTGATTGAATCCTTTGCCTCACCAACAGATTGGTATCGAAGCTGAGGAAGGATCAGAGATCCGTGGGCGAGCAGAGCCCGTAAGCAAGCCAAAAGCAAAAGGCCGTAATTTTTTTTTTACCGAGAGAGATCCATCCGCACGCCTTCAGTGCATTACCTACGGGCACGACCGCAACCTCTCCCAAAAGGAGCTGCAGGCATTCGACAAACTTGCGAAATTCGATAAATTCCGGTTTAGACCGCAGCTTTCCCTTTATCGGGGGTGCGGAACCTGGTTCAGTAAAAATTAAACGAGCAGCGGCAGTGCCCACGCCGACACAATAGGCCCATGAGCCTTTTAAAAACGTTTTCAAGTCAATACGGATCATATATGATCGCGTGCGGCGGATCAAAATGCAAACGTGCCCGTGAATTTTTTTTACAAGAGGTACATCGATTAACTTTTTGAACATCACGTGGGTACAGAGCACGTGAGTTTTGTTTTCAAAAGGGGTCTTTTTGTTAAAAGTCTTTAAAAAAGTCTGCTCTCATCATTTAAAAAAAAAAAAAAGGACTTTATTACAAAAAAAAATTTATGATCTTTTAAAAAGGGATTTTCACATAAAGGTTTTTTTTTTTAAAAGCGAGGGTTCTTAAGAAGATTTTTTATACATATAAAATTTTTATATAAAAGATTTATTATATATAAAAAATAAAAAAAAATAAAAAAGGAAGAAGAAGAAAGATTTAGTGTTTTATTGAAAGATTTTTTTTTCAAAAGAAGGTTAGCAAAGCCTTTACAAAAAAAAAAAAAAAATTTAGGGTTTTTTGTTAGAGAATTTTTTTTTGAGGCAAGATGGCCACATCAAGTTTTCAGCCACAACTTCCTTCTTTCAATGGGAAAGATTACGATATGTGGGCTATTAAAATGGAGACTATGCTAAAAGCACATGATGTATGGGATCATGTCAAGTATGGGTTTGTAGAACCTCATGATGATGCAGAAGAACGCACCCTCAGTAATGCAGAGAGGGAACAGTGGAAGAAAGATAAGCGGAAGAATGCGCAAGCATTGCTTCTAATCCAACAGGGAGTAGATCGAGCCGTGTTCCAGAAGATCATGATAACCTCGTCAGCAAAGGAGGCATGGGACACCTTGGAGACCAGCTATCAAGGTATGGCGAAAGTTAACATTGTTAAACTACAAAACACTAGGAGCGACTTTGAAAGTCTGCAGATGAAGGAGACAGAGGACATTGATTCCTTCATGAATAGGGTCATGTCTGTCGTCAATCAGTTAAAAATCTATGGCGAAGATATTAAAGATCGAACAGTGATCGAGAAGGTTCTTCGATCCCTGTCTACCAAATTTGATGTTGTGGTAGCAGCCATAGAAGAAGCAAAGGACTTGGAAAAACTAACAATTGATGAGTTGATGGGATCCCTTCTATCGCATGAAGCAAGGATAGACAGAAATAAGGATTCCACTTTGGAAACTGCCTTCCAAAGTCAAGTCTATATTTCAAGAGGTCGAGGAAGAGGTCGATCGAGAGGTAGAGGACGGAGCAACAACTATGGCAGTCACAGAGATGGCCGAGATGATCATGAGCATCAGCGTGGAAGCAGCAGCAACAGCAGTAGAAGCTTTCATAATAATCAAAGGTCTGACAAATCAAAGGTAAAGTGCTATTAGTGCAGTAGATTTGGTCATTATGCTCGTGATTGTAGGAAGAAGATTGCAGATCAAGGAAATCAGAGAGCTAATGTTAGTACAGAAAATACTAACTCTATGTTTCTAGCATTCAACACCATGCATGCACCGTCTGATAAGGTCTGGCTATTAGACAGTGGTTGCAGTAACCACATGACAGGCAACAAGGATTTGGTTGCTAATTTGGATGTCACAGTGCAGACAGAGGTCAAGTTGGGGACTAACAAGACTGTGGCTGTAGATGGCAAAGGAGTGGTCAACATTGTGACCAAGCAGGGGGAGCCAAAGACCATATCAGAGGTAGATTATGTCCCTGGACTCAAACACAATTTGATTAGTGTTGGTCAACTGATGCAGAAAGGATACAAAGTTATCTTTTAGGGGCAAAAATGTGTTATTTACGACAAATCCCCAAGCAAGCAGCTGATTGCAAAGGTGCAGATGACGAGGAACAGACTCTTTCCTCTCATTATGAACTACAATGCTCAGGTTAGTTCCTTTACAACTACATGTTCTGATGCATACTGGTTATGGCACTTTCGGTTTGGACACTTGCATTTTTCCAGTTTAAAATTATTGCAGTAGAAACATATGGTGAGAGGTCTACCTCCCATCAAAGAACCTGCTAGCACGTGTGAGTGTTGCATCTTAGGCAAGCAACACCGTGAAAGTTTCCTGAAAGGAGGTTCTTACAGAGCAAAGAAACCACTTGAATTGGTGCATACCGACTTGTGTGGACCTATGAGGACACAGTCGATTGGTGGAAGTTGTTACTTCCTCACCTTTATTGATGATTATAGTAGGAAGAATTGGATTTACTTTTTGAAGCAGAAGTCTGAAACTTTTTCAAAGTTCAAAGAGTTCAAAGCTTTGGTGGAGAACCAAAGTGATCAACTGATCAAGGTATTGAGATCGGATCGTGGTGGATAATATGATTCGAAGGAATTCCATGAGTACTGCAAACAACATGGAATTAGAAGACAGTTTACGACAGATACACACCACAGCAGAATGGTGTAGCAGAGAGGAAGAATCGAACAATCATGAACATGACAAGGAGAATGTTGAAAGCACAAAACTTGTCTAATGAGTATTGGGCAGAAGCAGTTGCATGTGCTGTTTATGTGATAAACAGATCTCCTACAAAGAGCGTGATGAACAGAGTTCCAGAAGCAACATGGTCAGGTATGTCTTGCAGTGTATCTCATTTCAGAGTTTTTGGATGTGTAGCCTATGCACATGTGCCTAAACAAATAAGAGGAAAATTAGATGATCAAAGTGAAAAATGTATATTTACTGGTTATAGTGAGCAGTCAAAAGCTTACAAACTGTATAACCCTGTCACAAAGAAGAAAATCATTAGCAGAGATGTTGTGTTCAAAGAACAAGAGTCATGGAATGGGACTATAGACACACTAACCGATGCTCAAACACCATTGATGGAGGATTATATTGTAGAAGAAGAGGAATAGCAAGAACTAAGAGAGCTGACACCAAACAGAGTCACACCAGCAAAGACTCCCAGATTTTCAGAGCAGCATGGATTTTCAAGCAGATCCACAGACTGGAATTCTCCAAGCAGCGAATCAGGTAATGAATCAAGTTCTGGTAAGAAAAATATGAGAAGTTTGAAAGATATTTATGATGATTTGGATGTTAGTTCAAATTTTGCATTGTTGGCATTCCAACCTTCTTCCTTTGAAGAAGCAATCAGAGATGACAATTGGGTGCAAGCCATGGATGAAGAGATGAATTCAATTGAAAAGAATGATACATGGGATTTGGTTGATTTACCAAAAGATAAAAATCTCATTGGTGTGAAGTGGGTATACAAGACCAAATTGAATGAGAAAGGTGAGATTGACAGATTTAAAGCACGACTTGTAGCAAAAGGATTCTCGCAGCAACCGGGAATAGACTTTGGGGAAACATTTTCTCCGGTAGCCAGATTGGATATTGTAAGAGCAGTCCTAGCGACAGCAGCTCAGAACAAGTGGAAAGTGTATCAGATGGATGTCAAATCAGCCTTCTTGAATGGAATTTTAGAAGAAGAAATTTATGTGCAGCAGCCTCCAGGTTATGAAGTTGAAGGAAAAGAAGATAAAGTTTACAGATTGAAGAAAGCGCTCTATGGACTGAAGCAAGCACCTAGAGCATGGTATAGCAGAATCGACAGTTATATGATCAAGAATGGATTTTGCAGAAGCAACATTGAGCCTACCTTATACACAAAGGTAAATGAGCATGGACAGATTTTGATAGTTTTCTTATATGTTGATGATATGATTTTTACAGGTGATCTTGAAATAGACGAATTTAAAGCAACCATGATGAAAGAATTTGAGATGACAGATCTAGGTCTCATGAAATATTCTCTTGGCATTGAAGTTGAGCAATCTGAAAAAGGCATTTTTATTTGTCAAAATAAGTATGCAACAGATTTGTTGAAAAGATTCAGGATGGATAATTCCAAACCTGTACCTACACCAGTTGCAACGTGTACAAAGTTAAGTAAGGATGATGAAGGGGCAGATGTCAATCCAACTCTATTCAAAATATTGGTTGGCAACCTCATGTATCTCACAGCTACAAGACCAAATATTATGCAGGGAGTGAGTCTGATTTCCAGATTCATGGAAACTCCAAAAGACACACATTGGAGTGTTGGAAAAAGAATTCTGAGATACATAGCAGGAACCAGAGATTATGGCATAATGTATGCAAGTACAGAAAAGAAAGAATTGATTGGATATACATATAGTTATTTTGCAGGAAGTTTGGATGATTGGAAGAGAACATCTGGTTATGTTTTCCATCTCGGTTCAGGAGTGATAGCATGGGCATCTAAGAAGCATCCTATTGTGACATTATCATCAGCAGAAGAAGAATATGTAGCAGCAACTTCAGCAGCATGTCAAGCAGTATGGTTAAGAAGATTATTGGATGGACTGAAGCAGAAACAACAAGGATCAACAGTGATATACTGTGACAACACATCAGCGATTGCACTATCCAAGAATAGTGTGTTTCATCAAAAGAGCAAGCATATTGATACTAGATATCATTTTATTCGAGAACTTGTGAGCAATGGAGAAGTTCACTTGAAGCCTTGTGGAATGAGTGATCAATTGGCTGATATCTTTACAAAGCCATTAGCAGTAGACTTGTTTGAGTTTCACAAAAGAAACTTGGGTGTTGTAAGCCTAGCTGAGACATAGACCAGCAGGCATGTTTGAGTTGTCATAAGTTATGTTTTAGTTTAGAGGTCGTAATTAAGGGGGAGTGTTAAAATATATAATTACTTCCTCATGCAGAAGTTAGACAAATAGTTAAGTGGAGTTAGTTGAGCTGAGTTACAGTTATATTTGGTGAGCGAGTTAGACAGTGAGTTAAGCGAGTTGATTAAGTTCAATTATGAGTGACAGTGTGTGCATATTAATTAGGTTAAATACCCTTCACGGGTTCATTGTTTTAAAAAGAGAGTTTTATGATTCAGAGTTTTGTGATTAATTGAAGAGCAACAGCTCATTGTTCGTGTGTGAAATATTCATGTTATTTGTGTGATTGAATCCTCTGCCTCACCAACACTTATTAATTCAGGACAATCATTGTTTACCCAACAATTTTAGTGAGATAACATCGTACTGTGTTGGGTGAAACACTGAAGAAAGTTAACGAGAGCTCAGAATTACTATTTTGGACTTGTTCGAGAATACTCCCTTTAAAGTTGAGTAGAGTCCCAATTTTTTTTCCCTACAGAAGTCGCGACTTATTCCCCATATCATATATACATCTTAGCACAGTGGAGAGCTCTATCCAAAAAAGACTGCGATGAGTGCCTACAGTTTGCGTTGTCCCAAATATAGTGCTGCACAACTCTAGGGCTTGGGTTAAAATTCATATCTGTGAACTGATATTTTCGGTCTGAGCTTTATGCGTTTATCAACACAACTCACATCGTTAGGGTTTGAAGGAAGTTGGAGAGAAAGGATGAGAAATGGATCATGGATGTATTGTTGTGCTCATCATGTTTGCGTTCTTTGTGAGAATGGGTGTAGAAATTCCCATTAATTAATATCATCGTACTCATACTGAAGTTTATAAAAGTATGTATGATAATACGGGTGTAATCACTTTTGTTCAACATATACCTTTGGATATAACATAATTTCATGCAGACCAAACATTAAACGAGTAGGTGTTATTATACTCCCTAATTTTGGATTAAATGTGGCTCATATATATAGTTTAATGTTCAAATATATCATTGCTACATAGAAACGATTTTGCCTTGTCTTATTGCATGAATTGAGTGGCATTATTCGCAGTTTTGAGGTCTTCCCATGATGCCAATGCAAGCAGTGACACATCAGGAAACTCGTCATGTGCGGTAGGTATATGTTGGTGGTCTTCCTCCAATGGATAATGAGCATACAATTGCTACATATTTTAGTCAGGTTATAGGAGGAAATAATGTTGGGTCAGGTAATGTTGTTGTTAATGTCAACATAAATAATGAAAAGAATTTTGATTTTATGGAGATGCGCGCAATTGAAGAGGCCAGAAATGCAATGGTTGTTAATGGTATAATGCTTGAGGGCATTTCCATGAGAGTGAGGAGACCAAGTGATTACAATGCTTCATTGGCAGAAGCACTTGGTCCAAGCCAACCTAATCCCCACCTTAATTTAGTTGTTGTTCATCTCACACCAGATGATATTGGAGGAGCTGAGGGACCTAATCGAATATTTGTTGTTGGCTTACCGTATTACTTCACAGAAGCATAGATAATAGAACTACTTAAATCCTTTGGGCCTCTTCGTGTTTTTTATCTCGTTAAAGATAGAGATACGAGAAATTCAAAGGGTTATGTCTTTTGTGTTTACTAGGATCCAGATGTCACAAACATTGCATGTGCTACTCTTAATGGGCTTAAAATGGGTGATAAGACTTTGACTGTGCGTCGTGCTACTGCTAGTGGTCAGCCAAAACCAGACCAGGAGAATTTCTTAGCACAAGCTCAATAGCATATAGCTTTACAGAAGCTTGCACTGCAAGTTGGAAGTGGTGTACTTGGTTTGTTTCTAGCTCTTGGCCCCCGAGAAACACCTACAAAAGTTGTTTACCTAACACAGATTGTGTCAGCAGATGAGCTAAGGGATGATGAAGAGGATGAGTAGATACTAGAAACATGAGAGAATAATGTAGAAAAAATGGATCAATAGTAAATATTTTTATCCCTCGTCCTGATCCGAAGTTGAGGATGATGTCCTGGGGTTGGAAAGGTGTTTGTGGAATTTTCAGACAATGAAAGTTCTGGCAAGGAAAAATTTGTTCTGAATGGAAAAAATTTTGGTGAGAATATTGTTGTTGTAATGTATTACCCGTAAGACAAATTCTATATGGGTGAATAATATTGAAGAGAATGCAACACTTTCTATGTTTTTTGCATATTAATTGATTTAACAGCATACGTTCAGCCTGTTACTTCCCTTTCTGTATATTATTCTTAAAATAAAAAAATAAAAACATACGTATATTGTTGGTATAATTCATTATTTTGAAATGCGTAGTCATTGTTATTGGATGATTCACGTTATATATACTTGCAATGTTAGCAATAGCTAAGCGTGAACCTTGAGTGAAGGAAGGCACAAATTATTCTTCCCATATCTGCTAATACTTGGTTTGCTCAACTACAACTGGTTATTGTTAGTACGTCTAGCTATATATCTTTGCCACTAGTTTACGATTGTTCTACCTTTTCCACATTTCTTTCCTGCATATTCTTACAACGCTTCTACTATTTGTGCCCGATCTGTCAAATTAACAAAGGGAGACAGCAGAGAATTGCAAAGAGCACATCGACACAAGATCTATATTTATTGAAAAGAGAAATGTATATTTATACAAGTCAGAAACAGTTATGCATAAACTGAATCTAGAAACTGATTGCTAACTAATCTAGAACTACTTCTAAACTAACCGAATGATTAATTCTTTAACACCCCCTCTTAATCTTGAGGGTTACATTATTTTATTCCTAACTTTTGACATTGAAATTCATTCTATATTTCCGAAGTCAGAGAGAAGTCTCTTGACTTTCAACTAGATTTGGTTTTCTTCTTCTTTTCTTCCAAATTTTGTAGCCTCTAAATTGTTTCCTCATATTCGTCTTATTGTATTGTTCAAAATTCAGACTTTTCATTTGCTGGTGCAGGTCTTTTACTATTCCAGGTTGTCTAAGCATGTCCTGGACATCTTCAAGAAATGTGGGCTGCTGCCACCTATTGTCTTCTGTATTATGGTTTTCATGATCAATCTGCTGCAACATAATATTAGAATAATGTCTTATTTCTTCAAAACTCCAATGCATGAAAATTTCATTGACATGTACATCATGCATGTCACCTTCAACATTCATTTCTACATCTTCTGTGTAGATCTCATCCAGACATGATGTTGCAAGCCATGTTTCAATAAACTTTAACTCTTCTTCATAATCATTTTGTGTACTTGCACATTGGAAATCAATATCAGAATCCAAAATATTTTCAGAACGACATTGGTTCTGGTCTTTCTGCTCTGCAATAAGAGCTTTCTCCTGTTGCGATTCTTTCTCTATTTCTGCCTCTATCTCTGTTTCCTTCTGCTCTGCAGTGAGAACTTTCTAATGTTGCGCTTCCTTCTCTGCTTCTACATCCTTCTCTGTTTCTGCTTTTTCTTTGCAGACTTCTTTCTTTTCTTCTGTCTCTGTCTCTTTTCCACTAACCTGTAATGTTGTGAACAAATTGTCTTCCACTAAATGCAGTGAGGAAATCTCACCAAATAACATCATGTCAATATCATATTTTTGTTGCATCATCTGCAACCAGTCATCATTAGTCAAAAATTCATGATCAAATTTAACATCAACCATCAAATTTTCATCAGCAAGTTGCATTGCTGGATTCACCATCTCATCATCAGCAAGCTGTGTTGCTGGAATCAACAAGTCATCATCAGCAAACTGTGTCGCTGGTTTCATCAAACTTTCGTCAGCAAGCTCTGTTGCTGGAATCACCAAATCTTCATCAGCAATCCATGTTGCTGGTATCAACAAATCTTCGTCCACTTGTAACTGTGTATAGTGGGGTTCACAAACATCTTCATGTTCTCTCTCTGCGGCTTCTGAACTTTCTTCACATACATCATCCACTCGTGACTGAACACAGTGGGATTCAACAAACTCTTCATCTCGTTTTACACTTTCTTCGCATACATCATCCACCTGTGACTGAGCACAGTGGGATTCAACAAACTCTGCATCTCGTTTTAGATCTGCTGCTACAGATCCACCTTCATCTTTAACTTCACCAAAACATCTCTCAAGGGTATCCCAAGCCTCTTTGGCTGTCTTGGCATCTGAAATCAAGGGAAGTATACTTTCATCCACTGATTCTTTTATGCATTTTAATGCATAAGCGTTTTTTTGCCTATTTATTTCAAGATTTAAAAAGATTTCGAACATCATCTTCTGTTTCTGCTTTAGCCTCTTGGCTTTTCCCATGACCCCATTGCTTCAAATCATTTTACGCTGAAATCATCTTAACACAATTGCACCTGCTCCGGACCCGCGCGGACTCTGGCCAAACCCACAGCTTCTCGTTTTCTTTTTATAACTCAGCAAAACAAATAATGAACTCTGCAACTTTCTCTCGGCAGCAGAACTGCCTCTTCGCGAGAACTCTGTCGAGGATTCCAGATTACTGTGGTCTTAACACAACAGTTAAGACAGACTGGTATTGTTATCGCTAATCGAAAACCAGTGAATCATAAGAAGTAGCGGACTGAAATCTAATTGAATACAAAATGGAAGACATCCAAGGGCTAATATTTATGTGCAATTCAGAAACTTATCGTATTTTTGGATTGCCCAAGGTTCAAAAGGTTACGAATGGAGTGCGGCTCTTTTTGCATGACTTCAACCTTAGTCTGCAACGAACAGGCTGTCCTTCTCTCCGGTGACAGTGGCAGAGCAGCGTTATGGCAGGCAGTCTCCCACAGAAATGGCAACTCTCCTCACTGGTTTCACAACAAACAAACAGATCTTTCCGGCTCCCTCCACAGCAAACATGCACGGCTCTTTTTGCAGTGCACAAAGCTGCTCCAGTAGTGCTTCTTGAACAACACTCACTTCGATTGGTACAGCTTTTTCATATCAGCAGGTGAATCTCCATTGGCCAATGATTCTTCAGACTTTTCTTCTGTTGTTGTTTCAAGAGCAGCAGAACCTTCTTTCTTTCACGCAGACAGCGTTTTCCCACTTCAAACGCAAAGAAAACTTGAAAGTTTTCTAATCAGACACCTCTTGTGCCCTGATCTCTGTCTCTGCTACTCCAACGATCAAACAGAAAACAGATTCACAAAGAAGATCGATAAGATCGACTCTCAACTCTGATACCATGTCAAATTAACAAAGGGAGACAGCAGAGAATTGCAGAGAGCACATCGGCACAAGATCTATATTTATTGAAAAGAGAAATGTATATTTATACAAGTCAGAAACAGTTATGCATAAACTGAATCTGGAAACTGATTGCTAACTAATCTAGAACTACTTCTAAACTAACCGAATGATTAATTCTTTAACACGATCATGGTGGTCTACCCCTACTTTGTATGGATACCAACGTCAAAGATTTCTTTGAAAACAAAATACTTTCAATCAAGTCGCAAAAAAGAATTAATAGTTAATGTGGAATAATCTAATGGGTGGTTGGATTCATTGTTTCGGGATGATAGAGGATGCGCGCAGAAGTATATTCCTTCAACGAAATTTTTTGTATGCGCTCTTGCAATGTTAACAAAATATGAAGAGTATTTCGAGCATAGTCTATATATCACATGGAGCATACTCATTATTCTTGTATTCTTCCTATGAAACTTTGTATGTATTCGTGTATAGTTTTGTTTATGGAGACTTTTTTATTATGATTTTCAGCGTTATACAAGTGAAATGCACTTATTATTTGGATGGTATCAGTTTACTGTGTATATGCGTGTAATTTCAATGATCTATAAATTTGTGTCCCAACAATTCTTATATACTATATGGAGTAGCAGTCATTTTTTAAGTAGTATTCATCTTTGAGCAACACTCATTCGAACTGAAGCAGCTCCAATGAGCCATATGAAGTGGAATTCATTCAATGATGGAATGGAAAATTTTTATGCAGAACTTCGAGATCAGTAATTTTCATTGGACATTAGAGTAATAATGCAATGATGGAAGCTACAATGAGAATTTTTTGATGGGGCTACAAGACATTTGTAACCCCTCACCATTGATGTCAAAGGGGGAGGTAATCAGAGAAAGGAAGACACTTCTTAGAATGACAGGGGGAGGAAATATTTGTTTCCATCAATGCCAAAAGCGAAGACTATTGGAAATATTTTCATTGATGGCAAAGGAGCATATCAGGATCAAAAAAGGTATAAAGGAGAAGCAAGGAAAAGAAGACAAAAGTGCAGTGAAACTGCAACATTGAAGAATTTGTAATGATGTGAAATTGTTAATTGAGTTAAATTGTTGCGATGCAAAGGAAAGACTCTAAGGAAAAGACAAATATTGTTGTGATGCATTAATGATAGACATTGTAATTTGTTGTTAGCATTAAGATTGATGCATTTAATCATTACATGTGGCTGAAATTAATATTGGATTATTTATGTATTTTGTGGTCTAATATTCAAGATATAAAGTGTGTAGAAACTAATGAGTGGAAGGAAAATATTCAATCTTATTCACTTCATATTCCTATGAGGGATAAAAACATCCAAAAATTTATCTTTATAAAATATGTTACTTTGGAAGGGAAAAAAAGTGTTAGAGAGTTGGAGAATGTGAGAGAGTTGATTGATATGTTATGCATTAATTACCTGGCACAAATAGAGCTTATGTGAAGCTAATTTGAAGGGAAGAAGAGGTAGAAATGAATATGGAGAGATGCAAGATTTATGACAAGGTAAACCAACACATTGTTGTTTCTTATTTGCATCAGGGGATTGTAGTCTCCTCTCAATTTGTGGCTTGATAACTGTTTAGTTGGATTTGGTTGAGGTAGGAGCCTCTTGTGCTGAAAACATATGGGAGTAGGAGCTCCCTTGCAAGTTGTAGCTTTCAAATATTTTAGCAGCCTCTTGTAAGTTGGAGCCTACAGAAAATCATATGTAATAAGAAGTAGGAGCTTTCCTTTGCATCACAACAATAATAAAGTCATGGTTTTCTCTCTTATGGGTTTCCACTTATATCTGGTGTCCATATGCATTATTATTATGTGTTGATGTGATGGATTATTCTGCTTATTACTTCTTGTTCACATATTTAGTTTGTTGGTCATTATTTATTAAGTTTCTTATGTAATGGTTTAGTTAATGAGTATGATGAAAATCATTTTAATGTCCACAAATGGACTAAAGTGATTCACCCCACCACCCCCCACCCCTCTTAGTTTATTAAATCTCTCATTAGAGGATCCTCTTTCAGGTATACAAGTTGTTTTTATGGTTTATGTTATGATTGTAACCTATTTGGCCATAAGGCCATTGATTGTAGATATAGTACGGGAAGATGGAGATCTAGCATGAGCAAAAATAGATCAGATCCTTTGGCTTCATATCTTGGTCATATAGAATGTTATTTTTGTCACAATTTTGGGTTCATGGCCAAAGATTGTAAGACACCTATATCCCTCATGCCATATATTCAAAACCAACAGACAAAAGATAGAGCTCAACCAAGGAACCAACCAAGAACTATGTGGAAGAAAAAGGAGGAACCGTTAAGAAAGTGTGGTATTTATCTTTATTCACATTATGAGGATGATAAATGGTATATTTATAGTGGATGTTCACATCATATGTCACCATATAGGAGAAAATTTCACTTCTTGAAGAGAATGAAGAGTGGTCATGTTTTTTTTTAAGGGAGTGAACTAGCGAGAGTATTGGGAAATGGTAAGGCCAACCTTGGTGAAAACAGGACCAATGCAGAAGATGTATGGCTTGTTGATGGTCTAAAGCACAATATTCTAATTGTGAACCAAATGGTTGATGGAGTTAAGGAAGTGGTCTTCAACTCCAAAGGTTGTTTCATCCATAAAGAAGGATCAAATAGGGTGATTAATAAAGGATTCAAGACACCAGATAATGTTTATGTGTTGAAGGGAAGAGTAAGAAAATAAAGGAGATAAAAGAAGTACTCTTCATCATCATATTCTGAGTATAATAAATCAACACATATTGCAGTCCACTCTTGCATGATAGATCATTTATAATGCAAAATGAATATGAGGCCTTCATATCCTCATGGGGAGTATATGGCACATCTTGTTTTGCATGCAGTTATAATGTGTTGTTAATGATGTTTATCTCTTTGATTATGATTTCTTGATGATGCATTTTTTCTACTGATGTTGTTTTTACTAAGGTTATTATGATTAGGAAGAAGGTTGACAAAGTGTGATGGCACGTGCTCAGGAGGAGCATCTCATATGCCTCCAACGTTTTTCAGTGATATTGATGGCATCATGGTTCCTTGGATGAGTTTACTATATGTTCCTTTCTATGTTCTTATCTAACATGAGGTTGTTGCAGGAGCTTGTAATTTGGTTTTGCATGGATTATATGTTATCTATATGAGTTGGCATGTAGTTAGCATGAATTATTAATCTTGGTTTGATGATATTGTGCATGTGATGTTGCTATGGAGATTAGTATGATGGTGGATCATGTTTATATTTTTTAGTATGGTTATTAATGTGATATTGTTGTTGTCACTGCATCTTTTTTTTGTTTCCAGTTCAGTTTACATTGTATATATTCATGCTACATATAATGATTATTGTTGTTTCTATGTTTTCTATAGAGATCTACTATATTGGGTTTATTTGTGTGTTATATTTTTTATTCATGGTGCTACCATATGTTGTTGGTTTGTGATGTTGTTGATACATGCTATTTTTGGGCACTATACATTGTTATGTGTTGTTGATTATTGTTGTTGATATCTTGATTCCATGGTTGATTATTTGGAGAGGTTGACACATGTCTCTTATGTGATTTATATTGATATTATCTTTTTTGCATAAAGAGGAAATGTTTTTTATCATATACTCTATGTACTTTCATTATGACATTACATTAGACATGCATTAATGAGAGGATTATTATGATGCCCATGTATGAGAGTATCATTATTGTATGTATCATGCTTAGATTTGAGAGCCTTGTTTGGCACATGTGTATAGTGAGTTATGAAAATTAGTATAGCTATGTATGGGTTGTTATTAGTGTTGGTACATCCATGTATTTCATGTATTATTCATGTACACTCTCATACTGATCATAGTGGGGCATCTAGATTCATTTATAGATTGAGAGAGAGTCATGTGAGTCATGGTTCAACCATATGTATAGGCTTATTGATGTAATTTTAAAATCATGTATCATATTTTAAAGCCATTTAATAAGTCTAGGAAGCCATGTACTATATTGCATATCATTTGGTCATAGTCATTAGTCCATGTGGAGTAGCCTCATGCATTTGGCAAGGAGGCACTAGCAACAATATATATATCAGTTCACATTCATACATGGAGATGTTTGCATTCATTGGAGTATGGTTTTTCATGCTACTGTGACCTTGTCATCATGTATTTTTTTTCCACCATGTTCTCCTTAGAAGATGTTATTATTGTTTATTGAGATAGGATTAAGAGATGTTGCTTCCAGATAGTCATTACTCTTGTTGATGTATGAGTTTTCTACTGCTGGATAGTACAGTGTGGAGATGGAGATATGAGATGGAGATGGTATATGTTGTTGTTTTTTCCATGTGTTAGTGACTTGATCTGCTACTACTACATGACATGGATTTTGTTGTTGATAGGATATGTATATCACTACTCTAGTGTGTTATTGATCGGGAATGGCTTGTGTCTTGGGGGAGTTTATTGCACATATTTTTCAGTTATGTGGAGGATTGTTGTTATTATTCTCACATTTTAGTATTTTATTCCTTTGTTCATCACCTGCATATGATATTTAGTGGAGTTTATGTTTTTATTGATAGATCTCATTTCATGTAGAAGAGAATATAACATTTTTCCATGACATGTTTAGCCTTTTTCCATTGATGTTAAAGGGGTAGAATGTGAGGATGGAGATCAGTTTTTAGATTACAGTTAAGATAGTTGGATTAGTTGGGGTTACCATAAATCCAAAAGGGGGAGATTGTTGCCATTTATGTGTGTTGTAGTGTTGCATATGTATTTTTGGTTGGCATTGATGTCAATTTGGTAGCATGTGTTATAGGATATTTGGATAGCACATGCATGTTTGGTTGCAGGTGGACTATAGATATATTATTTGTTGCATTGGTCTTGGCATGTCTACAAGCATGGATATGTGAGGATGAAGTTATGATTTGTAGGTGTTGCATATAGAGTGTGAGCAAAGGTTTTCATGGTCCTCATGATCATGTTATTGCAAAGAGTTGGATGGTGGCGTGTTGCACTTTCCATGATGATTAGTTGTGCAGAGGTGTTTCATGGCCACTACAGAGTAGACATGTGATGACCTCATTGTTCATGATGTTTCTGCATGAGTTAGAATCGAGGAGCCTTGTTGATTAGGTCTCCATGTCCTAGATTAGGTCCACATGTTGATGATTTGATACATAGAGTTTGGAGAATATATAAAAGTGTTGGAGGATGCTTGAGTTGGTTTTGTAAGTGTTGGAGGATGTTCGACATGTTCTGTAGTTGCATATTTATGGCAGCGTTGTTATGGATCGAGTTGATGGCCTATGTGTTAGTATGGTTGTTGTTTGTCATCCAAGTCAACCTAGTTTGAAATATGATGATGATGCTAATGTGGAAATGACTTGGTGAAGTGTTGTAGAGGTGTCAGTGGCTTCCATAGGTCCTAAAAAGGCTTATCAATCTCTAGAAAAATTTTGGGCATGATCTAAGCTGATTTTATTGGTTTTCTCCCATCCTCTGTCCCAACTGCTTGGAGATAAGCTTGTGCATGCAATTGAAGGGCTACAACCTCATGGATATAGGCTTATCCATGCGGTTGCAGCCTAGATCCAGTAGTTTTATGCATGTGGTTAAGAATTTAGCAAGAATTTCTCTATATTCCTTGTGCAACTCAGATAATTTTGGTATTATGGTGATGTTCTTGATCGAAACTTTCCATTATCTGGTTGAAAAAAGTAAGGGAGCTTATATAAATTGGTTAACCTTAAAAATATACATCATTTAGTGGAGAGAGCGGTGTTGAACCTCAAAATTGTTCCTATTTTGACACCTTTTTCCACCAAATTTTCTTTCTTTTCGTAAAATCCATAAACTAAATTAGTGATAATTGACATATTTTACATCTGAGAAGTCATTTAGATTATCTCTATTTTATATTATAATTTTTATTATTATTTAGATGAATTTATGTAATTAGCTAAAAAGTTCGTGCAATTTTGTAGCTAACCTTTATTTCTGCAGCCACCATTATTGTTTGATAGGTTTTGAGAAGTAAATGAAGAAGCAAGTCATGGGTAGCTTTGAAACGGTTCATACATGGATCGCATCCTACGTACCTATTCAATTTTGAGAAGGATCATGCCTACACTCATGGTCAAAGATCAGTCAAGAAGGAATGAGATCAGCGGATGAAGATTTTCGATTTTCTCTTACATAGGAAATCGAGAAAGAGCCATGAATACTTTGCTTCTGAATATAATTCTAGTCTTAGCTTTATTTTTCTTTCCATGGGAAAAATTGTCTCAGATAGTTAATTCAAAAACTTGTATAAATACCAGTCTGTTGAAATGAGGAATAAGCTTGATTTTGTGATAAGATTGTGATACGTTTTTTAAAATTTGTTTTATTAATGAAGAAGACCAGTTCCAGACCATTGATGCATGGATAGCCTAAGTAGATTTACACTCGTTCTGTTGCAGGGGGGCCCTACATGGAAAGGAGGTGTTATGAAACCAACTCAAAAAATAAAATAAAAGAGAGATCAACACCTTAGAAATCAGCCACTTCGAAGGGGAAACCTCCAATACATTACATAAATGAAAAATTCTTGGATTGATACAAATGACCAAAACCTCCTTCTATATATAGGAGTCCATGGGCCCACAATATAATCCTAGCTGACCTAACAATAACAATGTAAGGGCACAATAATAACAATATTGGGGTTACGGGGGTACAACAATAACAATAAGGGGGCTACACTAATAACAATAAGGGACTAAAATAGTAATATAGGGACCTAACATGCCTCTCTCCTTCAAAAAATTGTTGTCCTCAACGCTTGAGTAGCTCTGGGTGCTTCTATATAAAATTCTCATCCTCCCATGTAGAATCTTCAGTGGGTAAGTTTTTCCACTTGATGAGATACTCTGGAATTGATCTATTTTGTAGTTGTCGAGTTCTTGTTTATGTGACCGCTTCAGGTTCCAATATGATTTTTCCTTCTTCATCAAGTTCTGGAAATATTGTTTGAACTAGAAGATTTTCTCCTATAACCTTCTTTACGCATGAAACATGGAAAACTGGATGCACTCACGAAGAAGCAGGAAGCTCCAATTGTATGCCATAGTACCAATATTTTACAACACCTTGTAAGGACCTTAGTACTTTGGAAATAATTTATTATCCTTATTAGCTTGCTTGAGGGACATTTGTTTGTATGGTTGTAGCCGTAAAAATACCCAGTCTCCTACATAAAAAATTCTCTCGCTGCGATGTTGATATTCCTATTGTTTCATTCGATTTTGTGCCAAATTTAGGTTATCCTTTAAGAGTTGGAGAACTTCTTGTTGATGCTCGATGTGATCTTCCATTTCTTGAACCTTAGAATTTTTTCTTAAAGATGATGTGATGGACGGTAGATGATATCCATAAAGTGCCATAAATGGGGTCATTTTTGTTGCAGTATGGAAGGAAATGTTATACCACCATTCAGCGAGAAGTAACCACTTGACCCATTGTGTTTGTTTATCAGATACAAAACAACGAAGGTGTCCTTCCAAACATTTATTCACTATCTCAGTTTGACCATCGGATTGAGGATGATAAGTTAAGCTATGAGCTAATTAAGTACCCAAAAAAGAAAATAACTCTGTCCAAAAATTTCTATTAAAAATGGGATCTCTGTCTCTCACAATAACCTTTGGGTTTCCATGTAGCTTTTGAATTGTGTCCATAAATGTAGTAGCAAATGTACTTGATTTAAATGGATGAGATAATGCACAAAAGTGTGCATACTTTGTAAGTCTATCAACTACCACCATGATGACACTCTTTCCTTCAGAGTTAGGTAAAATTGTGATAAAATCCATTGAAATCTCCTCCCAATGTTGACTTGGAATGGATAAAAGTTGTAGAAGACCTGGGGTCTTAATTGTCTCAACTTTATTTTTTTGGAAAACCAAACATTCCGCCACAAAATTTTGAATATCAGATTTAAGGCCATCCCAAAAAATTCTTTCTTCACCCTGTGGTAAGATTTTAAAAATTCTGAGTGTCCTCCTAAAGGAGAAGTGTGCAATTCAAAAAGAATATTTTGTTTTAGTTGGGAATTCTTACAAATATATAAGCGATCTTTGTACCATAAGGAATCATTTTTCCAACTAAATGTATCATATGTACTAGGATCTTGTTGCAACTTTTGAATGAGTGTCCACACTTCTTAGTCCTTCTTCCATTCATCCCTTGCTTTGGTTATCCAATCTGGTTGGATAATAGAAATGGCACAAAGCAATGCTTCTACCTCTTCATTCTTTCTTAAGAGTGCATCTGCAACAACATTTAGCTTCCCTTTTTTGTAGATTATTTCAAAGTCATAACCCAAAATATTTGTGACCCATTTTTTTTCTCTTCTGAAGATAGTCTTTGTTCCAAAAAGTGTTTAAGACTATCATGATCAGTTTTTACCTTGAAGTGTCTTCCCATTAGGTAAGGTCACCATTTCTTTAGTGGATGTAGTATTGCTAATATTTCCTTCTCATAAATAGCTTTCTGTAAATAATTTCCTTTGATTGGATGACTTTCAAAAGCAATGGGTCTTCCTTCTTACATTAAAACAACACCAATTCCATTTCTTGAGGCATCACATTCCACAATAAATTTTTTTGTGAAGTCTAGCGTAGCTAAGACAGGTGCTAGGCACATTGCCTCTTTAAGATGTTAAAAGGTCTTAGTTGCTTCAGGAGTCCATGAAAATTCATCTTTCTTCAATAATTTTGTTAGAGGTGCTGCTATTCTCCCATAGTTTTTAACAAACTTGAGATAATACCCTGTTAACCCGAGAAATCCTCGCAACTAATTTATGGTCGTGGGGAATTTCCATTCCTTAATGGATTTAATTTTGTTAGGGTATACCTTAACACCCTCGTGAGATAAAATATGACCAAGATATTCCACCTCTTGTACTCCAAAGAAACATTTGGATGTTTTGCATATAATTGTTTCTCCTGCAATAGTTTGAGCACCCTACCAACATGTTGAACATGATCCTTCCAAGACCTATTGTAGAATAGTATATCATCAAAAAATACTAGCACAAATTTTCTAAGGAAGGGTTTGAAAATGGAATTCATCAACCCTTGAAATGTAGAAGGTGCATTGGTAAGGCCAAAAGGCATGACCAAAAATTCATAATGACCCTCATGAGTTCGAAATGTTTTTTTTGGAATATCTTCGATCTTCATTCTAATTTGATGATATCCTGAACGAAGATCCAACTTGGTAAAATAAATTGCTCCATGTAATTCATCCAATAATTCATCAATCACAGGAATGGGAAATTTGTCTTTAATGGTGAGCTTATTGAGCTCCCTATAATACGGACACATTCGCCATGATCCATCCTTCTTGTGTACCAATACTACAGGAGCAGAGAAAGAACTTTGACTGGGTTGAATTATACCCGCCTCTAACATTTCTGCAATCATTCGTTCAATTTCGCTCTTTTGGAAGTAAGGATATCTATAAGGCCTGATGTTTGGAGGAACACTTCCTGGAATCAAATGAATAGCATGATCATGATCACGAATAGGTGGGAGTCCTTTGGGAGTTTCAAACACCTTGGAATGATTGTCCAAGACTTGTTGGAGATCTACAGAAATAGATGATTTTGATGTTAGAACTTCTAGTGAGCATAATTGTGCAATTACGCCTCGTTGTTCTTTCTTTAGAAGCTTTGTCATGACATTAGAGCTTATTATCCTTCCCGGCTTCCCTTCAATACCCCGTAATTCGACTTCCTTTCCTTCTGAAAAAAATTTCAAGAAAAGTTCTTGAAAAATTAAAAGCTACCGTCCCCAAAGATTGTAACCATTGTACTCCTAGTACAACATCAGCACCTCCCATAGGAATGGAAAGCATTGGACTAGTCAATACATATTCCCCCATGGTTAGCTTGATATTATGGCATTTTCCAGAGCAATTTATAGTTCCTCCATTTGCAGCCATCACTTGACATTTTGGTGCTGGGTATAGGAAACAATTCAATTCCTTGGCTACCTTACAATGAATAAAATTATGGGTACTACCTGAATCAATCAACACTATTACCTTTTTCTTCTTGATATGTCCGTCTATCTTAAGAGTTTGAGGAGTGGTAATTCCTTCCAATGCATTACATGATATGGTCGGACTCATTTATTCCTCTTCTAGGGTTGGTTCCTAGTGTATACCCTCTTCTTTTGAAAATTCTTGTTCATTTTCTTCTTCCTCTTCACAATCTATGTAAAATAATTTCTTCTCAGCACACTTATGACCTTTAGTGTATTTGCTATCACAACTGTAGCAAAGCCCTTTTGCTCTTTTTTTCTTCCAATTATTGTGGTGTCAACCTTGTAGGTTGTGGAAATCTAGGCGTAGCAACACTTCCTTCTTTATAGAATTGAGTGGTAGGCTTCCTTGTCGCCATAATTTTACATTCAACTTTTCTTGCCAACCTGAATGCCTTCTCCAATGAATCAGGTTCCAAAACGCGAACTTCATGTTGGAAGTTATCCTTTAAAGTGCCTATGAAGAGATCAATCCTGTGTTCCTCTGGAATATCAGTTACCCTTATATTCAATTTTTGGAAGTCCTCAATGTGCTGCCCCACTAAACCCTTTTGTTTGAGATTTACCAATTGGCTAAAGAAGGTGTTGCTCTTTGTATCCTCATAATGTGCTATCATTTCCTCCGTAAAAATTGACCAAGTGACAATTTTTTTTACGGGAGCAAAGCCATCGATACCATACAAATGTATTTTGTTCTAAATGTAAAGTTGCAATGCGTACCTTTTGTGTGTTTTGCACGTTATGGGGATCAAAATATTGCTCCATCTGTAGTATCCATGTTACAGGATCCTTTCCATCAAACTTCCTCATATCCATCTTTGGAATATGGTGGTTCTTCCCGCCAACATTAGATTTTATGAAATTGCGATTAACATTTATTTTGTTCTCATTGTGAGGTTCTTCTACTATCTTTTCACCATTAGGAAATGTTTCTTGTATCAAATTTGTCAAACCTTCCATGTTTGCTTTTAGAACATTCTTCATGTTTTCCATTTTCTCATCGATCTTAGCTTCCATGTCATCCATCTTAGATTCCATACACTTCCATCGTCCATCTTAGCTTCCAAACCATTCATCTTAGCTTCCACGCCTTTCTTCAAACCATCCATCTTATTTTCCACGCCTTTCTTCAAAACTTCCATTTCATTTTTTGTTACTCTTTGCGATAGCAAAATTTGGTGCACTTGCTCTTGTAATTTTGATATCTCATGTTGTGTTTCTTCGTCTTCATGAGTCATAGTAGAGCCTTCTGAAGGAATAATGGGTGTTGAATTATTTTTAGGGGGAATTTTACAACCCAATACTGATATCTATTCTTCATTATTCCCTTGGAATAAATTCAAACTAATTTTTTCAAACGAGACTTATGTAATTCGAAAAAAAATACATACCTTTTTCTTGCTTTTGAGGAGCTCGATATTGAAACTAAATTATCTCTATTATTTTGGATCTTCAATATCTAAAATTTGGCCCAGAAGTAGCCCTCTAAATATTCTTTCGAATGCCATAGTTATGACTTGATTTGGATTCTTCAAGGAAAATTTATGCTCAATCTCCCATGATGACCTAATTATGGACTGGTTCAGTAGAGCGAACTTTTATGACTTTCCACATGTCACTGTTTCATCCTTCGGCTCTGAAATTGATATACCAAAAACTGAAGTCCATGTACTTGCAGACAACGTTTACATAATCCCAATCTAATGCTCAGAGAGAGAGTTATGACATTTTTCCCACAGTCACCTCTTTGAGATGAAATTCGGGAGCCTGAAACAATCCTAACTTCCACAGATCATATATCCAAAACTATTGCAAATCAAGGTCTGAAATTTTTACAGAACGTTCCTTTGGATTTTTTCTTTGCACTGTAAAAATTTCAGCTTCTGAAGCTTCGTATACAAAAATTTATAGCGAACATTCCACGATGAATTGTTTTAGTTGAAATTTGGGAGCCTAAAAAAACCCTAACTTCCCCATATCATATCTTAGAAAATATTGTGAACCAAGATCTGAAATGTTTACAGGAGGTTCCTCAGGATTTCGGCTTCGCATTGTAAAAATTTCATATTCTGAACCTTCGTATAAGAAAAGTTATTGCAAAAAATTCCACGAGGACCTGTTTGGAAGCGAAACCCTAGAATCGAAAGCTCTGATACCAAATGTTATGTAACCAGCTCCAAAAAGAGAAGAAAAGAGATATCAACGCCTTAGAAATGAGCCACTTCGAGGGGGAAACCTCCAATACATTACATAAATGAACAATTCTTGGATGATACAAATGAACAAAACCTCCTTCTATATATGGGAGTCCATGGGGCCACAATATAATCCTAGCAGACCTAACGATAACAATGTAAGGGCACAATAATAACAATATTGGGGTTACAAAGATGCAACAATAATAATAAAGGGAGCTACACTAATAACGATAAGGGACTAAACTATTAATATAGGGACCTAACGGGAGGGGAGATTATAGTCATTTCATAGTTTAATTTACTCTCATTTTCATAGCTTAATTTCCTGTTGATTCGTAGTTAATCTCTCGTCAACATAATTAGATTCTCATCATTTCATAGTTAGATTCTCATCAATTTGTAGTTTAATTTCTCACTGTTTCATAGTTTAATTTCATGTCAATTAGTTTTTAAATGTTTTCTGAATCAGTTGTTTACATTTACAATTGAATGTTAGATCTTATGCTTGCCCGCATCATTACATGAATGTGGCTCTGTCATCTTCCAATTGAATAGATTCATGCATTTGATTACACAACAACCAAAGGATTTAAGATTAGACATGTTGTTTTGACAATAGATACTTTGTCATTTCCTGCTTGCCTTAGTTAAATTTGATTTCAATTAGCATAATTAGTTCAATTTCATAGTAATAGATTTTATTCTTTCATTCCATGGAATGTAGAATAGGGTTAGATTAGATTTATATTTTGATCACTATTAGATTTAAAACTTGGACAGAGTTAGATTAGAATTGTACTTTGATTATTTTAAAAGTAGATCAAATGCTCTGTTTTCATAGAATTAATGTTATCAATTGATAAAGTAGGATATGGTTTTATTTTCATTATGTTAATAGCTAGAACATCATTCAGATATCAGTAGAATTCAATCATATTTAGAACAATTCTTTGTTTAAATGAAGAATCAGTTTAATTAGATGTTTTTCCGGCCTAGAATAGTCTAACATAATTCAAATTTTAACCATCCAAAGTTTGATTTATTTTTATGAAAAATAGATTAGTTAAATAACATTTCCTTTTCTTCCTTCTTTTAGATTTTATATTTCATTCATTTCATTAAGAGTAATTTTTAAATCAATTCCTTTTTCTTAGAGTAAAAACAACATTTCCTTTTCTTCCTTCTTTAAGATTAAGTTTTCATCATTAAATTTCCTTCAGATTTAGTTGTTCCCTAGAATTTAAAGATTTAATTTAGAAGCTTAGATTTAATTCCTTAGATCAATTTTAGTTCTTAAAATTAGGCATAAAATACAAACCCCCCAAAAACAATATATAAAAATACACAATAAAGTAAGAAAAAAGGGTATCTAAGAATATATAGTGCACATTAAATTGATATAAACCTCGTTCGATAATTTATGATAGAAATTTAAGACATTAAATTGACTAAACATTTTGGCACCATTTCCGGGGAAGTGTAATTAGGAAACCTCATTTCTTACAACTAAAAAAAATGATATGCGTAGAGAAAGAGACTCTAGGGGTATATTCATAGCTAGAGGTAGAAGTTTGATTCCAGCAACGCCACTCACTCCACCAAGACCACGAAGTGCCACACCACCATCTCAAACTCATATTCCATTTTTCACTACAAGACATAGACTCCCTGAAGTCTTAAGGTCAGAAATTCAACCAGGAGACTCTCCAACTTCATCTACTGAGGCAGTCTTAGAAGAGGAAGATCCTAGATCTCCAACAGAAGGAGTAACATTTTTCACCTCTATAGGAGAACATACTCTAGCTCAAGAATTAGAAATCCCTATTGAGGAAGAAAAATAATAAACTTTCTTCAATATCCCTTTGATAGAAGAACCGGAGGAAGAACAAATAACTCTACAGTGAGAACCCTACATTAGTTCTGAGCAATCTACAATGGCAGGAGAAGGAGAAGAAGAAGTTTTGAATGGAGATGCCTTAAGAATAGGAGGAGAAATAAGAGGTGGAGGAAGAGTTGGAGGAAGAGGTAGAAGAAGAGGAGAAAAGAGGGAAGACCATAACTCTGTTGGATTTCCTATAGTTGATGAGGATAAAAATTCCACAATGAAAAATATTTCACCTTCCATCCTTCCAAATTTCCATGGATCAAGGAGTGAAGATCCTGAAACATTTTTATTTGAATTTGAGGTTTTATGTAGATCATATGACTACTTACAAGACTCTAAAAAGTTGAAGCCATTTCCTGCAACACTCAATGGTGCAACTTTAAAATGGTTCATGGGTTTGATAACACAATCTATTAGGACATAGGATGAGATGAAAAGTGCATTTTTACAAAGATATCTGGATTATTTCACACCTATTAATAGTAATGATGAAGTATTTAAAATGATGAAAAAATAGGATGAAAAATTGGAAGAATTAATTGAGAGATTCAATTACAATATAAAAAGAGCTAAAATGGAAAAATTAGATCAAGATACTTTAAAATCTCTCTTGTTGAAATCCATAAGAGATTAATGGATAGATATTCTTAACATGATGGGAAAGGGAGATATCTCCCAACTATCATTACTTAAAATTGCTGAATTATGCATTCATCTTTCGAGAGGAAAATAAAAAACTGGGAAAAATGCAAGAGATCCTATTCTTTCTAGAGTGAATAAATTTGCAGCTGGAATAGTAAGTAAGGCAGAAATTGGAAATATGCTTGATGAATTAAAACATATATGTTAGGGAGTCTTAGTGAACAAATAGACACCCTGAAATTACAAAACAAGAAGAAAGCTGAAGCTGATGCCTTAACTATTTTATGTCCTAAATGTAGAAATAAACATGCCTTAAGAGAATGTACTCTTGATTTAAATGTCATAGAGACATGTTTTATTTGTGTGGAAAACCATGAAACAAAAATATTTCCCTCTATATCATGTCTTAAGGCCATTTTCCAAGAAGAAGTAGCTCCACATCTAGTAGAACCTCTTTGTTTTGTCTCTAGAAGACCATGGAAAAGGCGACAAACTCAAGGTTTTAATAATCAAATGTATAATTAGCCCCCACCAAACAATTGGAATTTATCATGTCAACAACCTTGGTCCCAGCCTCAACCTTGTACACAAGGGATGAAAAATCCTTATGGCAGATAATCTCAGTATCACCAATATCCACAATCCTATCCAAACTATCCTCCCCAACATTTTCCACAACATAATCAACAACCTCAATTCCAAAATCATAACCCAAAACTTTCATTACCATTTCCACAAAGGCCAAATCAACTACCTACCCAACCATTACCAAACCCAAATAATAAAAATGCTCAAACTGCTTATAACATAGAAGGAAATTTTTTTCTAGCTTATATGATTACTCCACTAGATCTTAACAATGTCCAACTTAGATATGGTAGGATATTAGAAAGAAAAAATCCTTCTATTGTTATTCAAGAAAAAGATGATCTTGATGAAGAAATTTCTCTACAAAAAAATAAAAATTCTGGAGAAGGGACATCCCTTCAACAGAATAAAAATTCTGAAAATAAAAAACAAGAAAATCCAATAAAATCAACTCCTATCGTAGAGAAACCTTCAGTATCTATTTCTAACCCTCCTTTCCCTGAAAGATTACAAATCAATAGAGGGGTAGAAAAACAAATTTTGTTTCCTAACTATGATTTTCTAGATGAATTAAAAAATGTCTATATCAAAATCCCTTTGTTACAGGCCATTAAAGAGATTCCTATCCTAGCTAAAACAATAAGAGAGCTGAGCATAAAAAAATCAGGAAGAAAAACAAAAGAAGTAAAAATGATTCAGTTAGTAGGAAAAATTGCAAACAATATGACAAGAAAAATATCCATACAAAAATATTTGGACCTCAAAATTCCAGTTGTAAAAACACACATCAATGGTATTGAGATTCCAAATATATTGATTGACTTAGGAACACCCATAAACATCATGAGTAAACAAACCATGGAACAATTTAGGCTTCCAAACCTTCAGTATACACCAACATCACTGCGATTAGTAGACATATTAGTAATCGAGCCAGATGGTGGATTAGAAGACATATATGTGTCCTTAGAATCTTGGGAATATCCAGTTGATTTTATGATCTTAACTCACAAGAACAACCTAGGGGGACATCCATTGATATTAGGAAGACCTTGGTTAGCTACAACTGATGCTTTCATTAGTTATAGATTTGGTGATATGTTTATTTCCGATGGTAATTCAACAAAGAAATTTACTCTATATTTTCCAGGAAAAAAAATGAAGAATAGATGGTTGATGACAATGATATACAACCTCTCTTTACTATTTCTCATATTAGTGAAGAAAGTCAAATTTTAAATTCAATATAAAATTTTGAAACATCTTCACAATGTGAAGATGATCATAATTTTCAAGAACAATGTAATATTGAATACTTGTCATCTAGACATATGTCTTTATATTCTATGGAAGAATTTGGTAACTCTGTAGTTGAAATATTTCCTGGAAAATCTTTAACATAAACAAAAACTTGGAGAAATTCCAACAAGAAGAGTTAATCAAAACATTACAAAAACATTCTTTTGCATATGCATAGGAGTACACTGACATGAAGAGAATTAATCTTAAGACTTGCATACATCATATCTATATTGAGGAAAACTCTAGGCCTATCAGACAACCTCAAAGAAGGATGAATCCAAATCTTAGGGAAATTGTGAAAGAAGAATTGCAAAAAATTGTTGAATGTAAACTTCATTTATCCAATTTCAGACAGTCAATGGGTTTCTCCCTTGGTGATTATACCTAAAAAGAATGGTAAATGGAGGGTATGCATTGATTATCGAGAACTGAATAAGGCTACTCTAAAATATCATTTCCCATTGTCTTTCATCGATCAAGTATTACATACATTAACGGGAAAGAAATATTTCTCATTCTTTGATGGTTTTAGTGGTTACAATCAAATTCAAGTAGCGCTTGAAGACCAAGACAAAACCATATTCACTTGTCCATAGGGAACCTATGCTTACCAAGTAATTTCTTTTGGATTGTGCAATGCACCTACAACATTCCAAAAAGCAGCCTTAGGAATTTTCTCTGAACTAATACATGATTGTGTGGAAGTATAAATGGATTATTTTACAGTTTATGGAAATTCTTTTGAAGAGGCTCTTCAAAATTTGGAAAAGGTTCTTAAAAGATGTAAAGAAGCAAATCTTTTACTAAGTCATGAAAAATGCTTTATGATGTTTACTGAAGGAATTGTTTTAGGACATCACATTTCAGTGGATGGAATTAAAGTAGACTCATCCAAAGTTGAAGTCATCTCGAAATTATCAATTCCAAATTGTCAAAAGGATGTTAGAAGTTTTCTAGGTTTTACAGGGTACTATAGAAGATTTATAGAAAACTTCACGAAAATTGCATCCCCACTCTTCAAATTTCTTACCAAAGATTGTGAATTTAGTTGGAATCTTAATTTCCAATTAGCATTTGAAACTTTAAAAGAAAAAAAATCTAAGGCACCCATCTTAATAGGACCAAATTGGAAAATACCTTTTCATATTTCAACAAATGCTTTAGACACAACCCTAGGAGCTGTATTAGGAAAAAAATATTTGATCCCCTATGCCATCTATTACGCAAGAAAAAATTTGACTCCTGTTGAGTTAAATTACACAGTTACTATAGAAGAGTTTCTAGTTGTTGTCCATGCTATTAACATGTTTAGACACTACATCACTGGCTATGAAACCTTTATTCACACATACCATTATGCAATTAGGTATTTAATGAATAAATCAATCACTAATGGGAGAATCACAATATGGTTATTACTCCTGCAAGAATTTAACATCACCATTCTAGACTGACCTGGAAAACAAAACACAGTTGCTGATTTATAGTCTAGAATTCAAAACAATAATAATGATACTCCAGTAGATGATAATTTTCTTGATGAACATCTCTTTGCAATATCTACTAAATCTCCATGGTTTGTAGACATTGCTAACTATTTAGCTATAGGAAAATTACCAGCATACTTGTTTCCTAGAGAAAAGAGAAAAATAATTCAAACAAATGCATTATACTCATGGGTAAATGATGAATTGTATAAAACAGGTCCAAATCTCATCATCAGAAGATGTGTATGAGAAGATGAAATACCTGAAATTTTGAAGGCATGCCATGATTAACCTTGTGGTGGACACTTTGCTGATAAGATGATTGCTTATAAAATCCTTCATTTAGGATATTATTGACCATCCATAGGGTTCTCTCTAGATGTTTTCCAATGTTCTTTTGGATAAGTTTAAAAGAGGATGTGTAAGAAGTGTTTGTTCTTGCATGAATTTGACTCCACCAGTTTTTATGAAGTTTTAAGCTATGGATTTTAGTTCGACAAAATCATCCATCTCAACACCCAGTAACGAATTTCCCTTGGTCTGATCTATATTGAAGGTGAAGTGCAAAGTGGTAGAGAATGGGAGATCGAAAGTCATCAACTTTATCACAAGGTAGTACTCCAGATCGAAAGTGATGAGCTTTAGTTCTCTAGATTTGGGGATTTTCTGATATTTGGGGATTTTCTGATGACATACCAAAGGTCACATCCATACAACCATATCAAGGTCAATGTTGAGATCATTCTCATATAGATATAGGTCATTGATATATAGGGTTAATATCATCATCACTATCCATGGAAACCGAATGGTTACAAAATCTATGATTGTGGTTGGCTCATTTATAATTATTACCCATTTACAGTAGAGCACAAAAACACTAAATATGGCCCGAGCAGAGCCTTTACAACAGGCAATGGAATTGCAGCTGCTTCATCAATAACCAATAGCTCCACTTGAGAAAACTTTTCATAATCTTGGGGCTGGATATACTCCAGAGCAAACAATTGTAGTTATCATTCGTGCTCCAATATATTAATATACTTTTTACATTGAACTGAAGAAAGGGAAACAAGCAAATGCTAGCCATCATACAATGCTTTGACATAAGAGTTTTGAGTGACATAATTGAAAAAAAGAACTCATCCACTGATATTTATAATCATTTGAGTTATTCAAGTTAAACACAATGTCAAGAATCAAGACTCAATACCCTCTATTATCTTCATCACCCAATACAAGATTTAAATTTTTCCCAAAGAAACGCTTATTAAATTGGCAGCCATTATTTCTCCCTGCTTTAAAAACCCTACACTTAAATGAAAACAAGCATTGCATTTCAACTACAAAAGTCTATTAGTGTTCAAATGTACATGTGTGCATCACTTGTGTAGGGTATTCCTTTTCCACTTTCACATTATCCAAGAATGTGTGCAGTATAGTTCATATTTTTTGTGATTTAGATTATATTGAAAAAGGAAAGGTAAATTATTTCCCATGGAAAAAGAAGGTTTTCCCTTTTTACTACTGGAAATGGTACAACAAAGTTCCATTTCTACCCGAAACTCCTATGAAACAGGAACCAAATAAAGGCCATGTCCTCAATGGACATCATTTGACTTTGAAAATGGCCATTGCACCGTGTTGTTTCTTATATTACATCATGATAGTTTCTTAGGTCATTTCTTGTTTCTTGAGATGAAAAACAACCAAAGAAATTGTGAATATCCTTTCAATAAATAAATGACCATTTCTCAATCATATCTCAACTATTTTTTATTTTATTCAGTGGTTGCTTACTTTGAGAGAAATTTGACACTTTTATAAGGAATATAACATAAAAACACAAAATGGGAAGGAATTGATGAGGTAGATGACCTTTATTTGTTGTCAATTAAGAATTGATAATACATGATGCATGTTTTGTACTACAAACTAGATTCCTTCCTGGAGTTAGGACACAAAGTATTGAATCAAAGTTGTAGTTTCTAACTTCTTGTATTGGTTCATCAATCTTGAAATTCATACATTGCATGTCTTCATTGCTTCATGTTTGAATAATTTTCATTATATCGTACAATAGGAAATTAGGAATTATGATTATTATTACTTTATGGATCTGTTAAGTAACTTTTAAGTTTGCATGGTTTAGTGTGAAATTATTCTTGTGTGCCGCTAGGCCCAGGTGAAGGAATGCCAAGGACTGAGAACCATAGTTTTTAAATGGTATTGTTTCTTATACCCAAAAACCCCTCAACATCACTTCTTATTAGTTCTTAACAATAGTGTTGTAAACAATTTGAGAATTGATATAGCAAAATATCGCACTTCTCAAGATAAAGTCCTAAAGCTAAAGTGTGATACCATGTGTAATTTAATAGCCCCATTGTCACCTCACCAACCTCTTTTCACTTCGGGCTAGCTCTCCTCCAACTCAAGGGGGGTTCTCCCTAGTAGATGTTAGGGATCTAATGGCCCAACAAAACCAAGTCAAGAGCCCCCTAACTCTCTATGTTTACTACTATCAATCAAAATATTGAACAATAGGGTCAGACATGCATCCTGAAGATAAAATTGCCAGGGTATTTTTGGGTAATTTCAAAGGGAAAGTCCCCAAACACATATAATCAAGGAATTATAACGTGATTTGAAACATTAAATATCAACAAAATTGTTTAAAGGATATTGAAAGGAAAAAGGTGATGGAAGATAGAAAGTGCCTTACTTAAATGCTCTAAGGATTTTTCAATAGTTGCTCCAAAAGCTTCACTTCAAGGCCCTTCAAGATCATCTCCAACAATGCTATACCATTAGCTTCAACAATGTTGCCCCAAAAATGTCCTCAAGGTCTTCACAACAAGTTTACTAGAAGTTGCTCCAACAATATATTCAATAAGGTCTTCATTGTCAACTCGTCTCTTGTTTGGGTGCCTTAATGTACAATGACATGTTTCCAGGACTGAATTCAATGCAAGGCATATTTGAAACTCTAACTCTGTCTTCCGGTGTCTTATTAGAAATTATTTCAGTTTTCATTTTGTGTTTTCAAGTTAGATATTGTTTTCAAGTTTTTTACATTTATAATTTTATTGCAATGTGGCAGACTGATTAGGGAAGTACAGGAACAACCCCGAGACGGGATGATCGCGGAAAGAGGCCAGCGGTAGAACATGTAAAGTGCCAGCATTGCTCTATCTTCAGGTATTTTAGTTATTTACATAATTGAAATAATATTAATTTTGTTCAAATATGCAGACACCTAGCCATGGTACGCCTAATGATTCCCTCTTTGAGGAAGAGCTTTCTTCATCCCTATCTCCAGTGTTCTTGTTGCGAAAAAAGGCACGAGATGCAAGGTCAGAATTTAATACTTTGATAGATGCGCCTCAAACACCTGAAATAGAAGAGAGGATAAAACATCTTATGAGCCAGCTAGAAAGATATCAGGTAATAATAAAAATTCAAAAGGATATTTTTTTTGTTCTGCATGAGATGAATTGTGATAATTTGATTTTTAATTTTTACATTGACTAAACTAACAAAAATTTCTTTTGTATGTAGCATTTTCTGGCACTTGCTGAACCCGGTGTTGGTGGTAGTGGGACACAAGGGCAAGAGATTGCCCAGCAACCCTCTTGTACACCTTCTACTCCTTTAAGTGCCAGCCAAGAAACACACCCTGCCCAAGCAGACACCCAACCAACCGCTGAACGTGTTGGCAATGATGAGGCTGATATGGCCAACTACATTATTGCGTTTCCTAGAGCTACACGTGTCAGCTCCACAGGGACCATTAATGGCACGTTGTTGGTGAACGATGAAGGTGTCCCTATAAAGCACGTACAACTCCCAGGTAAATTTTAATATTTTAACTATTTCATGTACTCTATCTAAAACATATTTATCATGATTTTTATTTTTAAATTAATGATAATATATATTTTTTTTCTTTGTAGGAAACAATGAGTTCTACATGTTTTTGGAGAGCCATGCATTGGTAATTTTTGGCCCAACCATACACACAGGGTGGAATTCCCAGAATTCCAACCTGAAAAAAGAACTTCTAGATTATCTAGAAGCCCTTTTTGGGGTCGGCACATTTGACAGAAAAGCGGTGGCTCAGGTAGCCGGCAAATATTTGAAATATACCAGGGACACCTATAGGATGAAATTGCAATTTAACCCTAGATATGAGCGTCCTCTCGCAGTTTCAGAGAGTGAGTGGAGAGCACTCATCCATGACGGAAAAGAGAAAAGGGCAAAGAAAGAAGGAAAAATGCCAACTGGACCCGCAAGGTAAATTACAACTTTAATTTAATAGCTTTAATTTTCTCTATGTCTAAAATAAAAGTGTGCTACGTCATATCTGACTTTAATCTTTTGATGCTAGGTTTCCTGACACCTCAAAGGCAACCAAAGCTAGGATTGAAAAAAAGGGCCATCACAAGCTAGGCCAGGGCGGCTACTTGAAATTGGCCGCAATAATTGTAATTAAGTAGCTAAACATCTTATAATTAATTGTATCGCCTTCCAACGTTTTTGTAATCCTATCATATATGATTAAAAATACACAATCATATGTAATGTAGGGTGATGAATTCGGAACAGAAACTATAGAGGAAGATAAAAATGTCGCTTTCCGTTTTGGCTATCAAGCCCTCTTGCAATCTGGGAAAAGCTTAGTAGGTCCCAAGATCGAATACGATAAGGTAAAACATTAACCTTTCAATATTGTTTTCATCCATAAATTTTAATGTCCTAACAACTTTGTTCATCAAGGAAAACTTTCTGACAGAAAATAACCGATTTTAAGACAGTATAGATAGTCCTCACGTACAACACGATGGTGTTACGGTGAGGCCGGGCGTGATACTACACTGCTCAGTAGAAATTTCAGCAATGATAATTAAATTTCCATTATAATTTTATAATTATACCTTGATAGTTATTATATAACTTTTGTTTGACAATGAGAGAATGTTCCCATCAAGATCTTACAAGAAGACAGGGCAACAGTCCCAACGGCGACAACTGGTGCACCAAGTAAATAATCTCATTGCAATATTTTTTATTAATATTACCGAACTAGTTCAATGATATTTAAAAATTGACAATTAAAATTTAATATTATCTGTTTTTGTAGGCGATGCCCCGTCACTGGATGAGACCAGACATCATGACTACGCAACTAGGTCAGCAGTGCGAGTCGAAAGGCACGAAACAGGAGTAGAGCACAATGATATTGATGATGTAATTAGGAGCTTTAGAAATAGGAAGAAGAAAAATTTTGATGATATAAAATATTGTATTATTATAAGACAAACGTTACCATACTTGGAACGTTTTTTGCGTTATATAAAAAACTCGTTTATCATACTATTTTTATGTCAAGCATTAATTGCAATGTTTCCTTGTGTACTTTTTGTTGAATTTTTTTTTATTAGTTATTGAATATATTTTTTATGCTCATGAAAGTAAAAAATGAAATATAGATTGGGTATTGGGGAATTGAGAGTGATGTGAGGGGAGGGCCTGCAGGCTTCCACCTTCACATGGTTGAGCCTGTTTAGTAGAGAATAATTTATTGGAGCGATTTAATCTTGGAGAAAACGTCCCTCGATCTAGCATAGCAACAAAAAAGTCACTGTTGACTTAGTTTCTACTCTTTCAGATCGTGGGAGGCTTGTTCCAAGTTCACGCGACTCCAATAATTTTTTCTTGAAACGAAGAGGAGCTTATTCAGGTATGTTTTGACATTTTCAACATATGTTCTAACATTATCATAAGAATGCATCTTAGAGTAAAAATACTACATCAATTACTTTTATTTATTGTATAGATAATGATGGATTTTGATTGACTTGGCAGTGCATGTACAAATCCTCTTACATCATAAACGATACAACTTTTCAACCAGAGTTCATGTCCACGGGAAATTTTTGCTTGTCGTGACGGGTTCATAATATACATTTGGTAAGTTCCTTTACAGTTCATAATTCAATATTAAGCTTGTTCATGATTATTATCTAAGTTTTGTGTAGCTGTTTTTTAATCTATTTGATTTATGAAAACTCGTGAACAACGTTACTGCCTGATTTCTCCCATTACCACTCCAGGATAGATCAGCTTTATTATTACATAGGTTACTTTATTGTTACTATGATTTCTCCATTTACAATTTCATAAGTTACATCATGTAAAGTTGTAATCTAAGGTTGGTGATGAGCAGATTCTCTAGATTTTTGGGCTTTTGATATTTTCTCTCGTTTCCATTCACTGCATCACCTCGTTGTTTGAGCATACTTCTTCCCAACTATCTTTATATGTCTATAATTTTGGAATTTGATTTAGAAAACTAGTACCCAACTTTGAGTTCAAGTAATGTCGTGTAAGGTTGTTTGGGCTTTGGGAAATATTGCTGGAGGCTCTGCAACATTTAGGGATCTTTCCCTCAATCATGGAGCTCTGAGGCAGGTGCTTGCCCAGTTGAATGATACTGCCAGAAGTTTAATGATAAGAAATGCTACATGGGCTCTGTCAAATTCTTGTTGTGGTAAACCCCAACCACTATTCGAACAGGTAAGCAGAATACATTTTCTGCCTCTTCTTCTTAGTTCGCAGATACTGTGGATTTTTTTTATAGATCTTGGTGCTTGGTAGATTTGGACGTAATATGGACCTAGGCACTTGTTCATTACAATGACTCTGTCATCAGGTTTTAGAAAATGCTCAGAAATTTGGGTTTCACAAGGGGATTACCCTTGCTTGCAATTATCGATTATCAATCACATTCAAAAAAATTCTTTCGTAGCATTGTTGAGCTCTTTGTAGGTGAATTTCCGAGGAAATTTCACAATATCTGAACTAAATTTGTTTGTCCTTTTCAATACTCTGTGCTTGTAACAGAACCAGACAAACAATCTAGTGGCCAATGCAACAACAACAACACCTCCTGTTGCAATGCCTGCAATTCACCCTCTCTGCACGCATGAATGACTATGGCACCCTCTTTTGTGAACAGGTACTGGAGCTGAAGGTACTGGTTTCGATTAGGATCATGGAATTCAACATCCAAAATAGTATCAAATTCCACTGCAATAGTATTCCCCGACGAGGGCAACAGTTCATTGAGACCTATTGGACTCATCACCCCCAAATAGCCTCTAGGGCTACCCAGAGTGTGATCATCTTTGTTGCTGAGTATATTTTTATTTTTTCAGTGAGAGTTTAGGGTTTCTCTAACATAGCTTCATAAATCCGATTCAGTGCCTGCTTGAATATCGTCACATAATACTCATGGTTTGGATTGATGAGCATGTTCTGAATGGTTGGTTGATTCATAAGAACCACCCATATAGTCATCTTGAGATATTTCAGAAGTTTTCTCGGGTTTCCTTTTTCACCGTTTCTAGTGGGTGGGATGGTGTAGGGTGATCCATCAATACTGGTGCTCTTGTAGTAGGGAATTTGTTTTTGGGGATATAAAGGAGAATTTGATGTAGATATCCCATTGGATGCATTCATAGATGTGCACGAGAGGTCAAGAATTTAAATTAAAAATATGCAACCTCTAGCATGGCAACCTGAAGGCCGCGAGAGACACTGGTTAAAGATTGTTTTGTGCTGGCCTTAATATAGTCGTGATTTCTTTCTATTATCTTAATGCAAATATATAGTCCAGTCTCATTAAAATGAGGATTGTGGTTGTATTTCTCTTTGGTTTTTCTCTCTTAATGCTCCAGAAGTTGCCAAAAGTTGCAATAGTTGTTTAGTTTGCCTGTTACAACTTAAAAGTGGTTTTTAGCAATGGGATTCATGTTTTTAAGGTTCATACTAATATGAAGATCTTGTAATTCTATATTCAGGATAAGAGAAGATGGCCTCTGCTTTGGGAAGTATGACAACAATTGCCACATCTACCTCATTGGGTAATAATGGAAAGGGGAAGAAGTTGGGTGCAATGTTTGATAATTATGGCAGACAATTGTCTTCTCTTTCAGTTTTTTCACCCATTTCCTTTAATCGCTCAAGTAGAAGAGGGACTCTGAGATTACGCGACAGAGAGAAGGTAGTTAATACAAGAGCTATGGAAAAGGAGTTGTACTTCAACAAGGATGGCTCGGTGACAAAAAAATTGCAGGTCAGAGAAAAAATTATGTTTAAAGGAAGGTCACCTGCACGTGAAACTTCACTGTGGTGGATCTTTCCTTGTCCACTTATATTCGATTTTAATGTGTTATTTTAATTTTTCATGGAAGGTTGTTTTGGCATATGGTCTGGCATTCAATTGCACACTTACTGAAAGCATTGTCAATTTGTCTTGCAGGCGGTGTGAACAAACTTGCTGATCTTGTTGGAGTCACCCTTGGGGCGAAGGGCAAAATGTTGTCTTGGAGAGCAAGCATGGTTCTCAGAAAATAGTTAATGATGGTGTGACAGTAGCTAAGGAGGTAATTTGTAGATGTGTGCTCTGGTTTTCTTTTTAACGTTGTATTAGTTCCCCCTCTTAATTGTCTTAGATTTGGTAGGCATAATTTGAAAACTCAAAGGTGAAAGGAAACATATTTGTTACCCAGTGGTCTACTTGGCCTATGGACTAGCCACATTAGAGTAATGCATAAATCTTTTCACAACAATAAAAGGAAAGGGTTATGGCTTAGTCAAATTTTATTGTTATTGACAGTGTAATGAAATGTATCTCAATGCTATGGTTTTGGCCTTTTTATTGGTTGAATTAGAGGACCCAGTTGAAAATATTGGGACCAAGTTGGTAAGGCAAGCTGCGGCAAAGACAAATGATTTAGCTGGGGATGGAACCACAACATTTGTTGTTCTTGCACATGTTGGAATATTGAAAAATTCCAGAACAATGAATGGAGAATAAATCTCCCTTCCTCTAACACGGAGAAAATAAAAATTTCTTTGACAGGAGACAGAGTTTCAATACTTTGAAAACAAACTTCTATTCCCTTCAATAACTCAAAAAAAAAATATTACACTTCTTCCTCACTGAGAGGGATTACAAAATTATGACTGCTACAAAACGCAGTGCATAAAACCAACTCACTGTCTATTCAAAACAAACATACTCTGTCTCTAAAACACTCTGCTGTGTTTTTCCCTTTCGCACTGCTGTGCATACACACTTAAAAAGTTACGCTCGGTCTTTCACTTTTTACACACTGCTGTGTAATAAAAAATTTACGTACTGTCTATAAAAAAAACTACCAAGCTTTTTCGACCTTTTTATTTTTATATACCGTAACATATAAAACATATTATAATAAACCCTCTTTTAAAAAAAATAAAATTAAAACTAAATTCTATGGCCCACCTTTCATTTCGCATATGATATATATATAACATATGTTTAAAACATATGTATATATTAAACTATCAAAACATTAAAAAACCCTTTCCGTCGGACTTCAAAAGTCTGAATAGATTGAATTTCAAACCAAATTCATGTTCCAAAATGGGATGCTGACGTCTGCCTAATTTTAACTCGAATTCTCAATCCAATGTGCCCTATAAAAAATTCGGGTCCGGTTTTCAGGTTTTCAGATTCCCTTCAATTTCATGCGATCCAATATTAATGCTCCACGTGTCCTCCTTTTGAATTTACAAAACTGTCAGGTAAATTTATGTTTGTTTAATTTCTGGTTGGTGAATTGCGTTAATGCTGGCTGTTGTGTTTAAATACAATCCTGTACAGAAATATGGCTGTGGCCGTCTACAAAAAAAACTTGCAGGAATTTTAAATGCTGAATTAAATTTTTGGATGGCATGCAAGCAACCTCCAAAAAAAAATGTTGCTGCTGCATCCGTCCTTCTGCTGCAGCAGTTGAAGTTAAAATTCAACAGCACAGGGTTTAATAAGTGAGGGTGTAAAGGTAACTTTTTGTCGATAGTACTAGATTAAGATCATCTATTCATTTTGTAGGGTCTTATGGTGTTTGGTTTTTTAGTTTTGGGTTGGGCTTATTGAGTCTAAGATAGTTTTTGAGTGAAAAAATTGCTATCAGGTATTAAAAATTTTTGGTTCTTTTGTCAAAATTTATGAGCTTGTTAGGAAATACAAAACTGACAATGGTTGTGTCTTAAATTTGTGGAAAATAATTTGAAATGAAACCTTTTTGTTTAGGTTGTTGCAGCAGGTGCAAACCCCGTTCAAATTACTAGGGGCATTGACAAGACAATAAAGGCCCTTGTTTCGGAGCTCAAAATTTTGTCAAAGGAGGTAAACGCTTGCCTTTTGAGTAGGCTGGTTTTCCTTTTTGCTGATGGTTTGGTGTATCTAATTGAATTAGTTGCCTAAGGTATTTTTGGTTGCAAACTCCTTTTCATTTTTCATACAGTATTGGCCTTGTGGAATACATTTGATTGTATGGTCTTGTTAGATCTACAACATTTGTAGTTGTTTAGTCTTATGGCCGAGGTGCACTTTTATTATGGAAATAGTTGATGCAATATTGTTATTTAATCCTTACTGCAGGGTAGCATGTTGAGAAGTTTCTTGTGAAACATTTGGTATTCAAAATGACACTTGATCCTATACAGCATCATGCACTTGACTTCAAAATTCATATTCAAAGTGTGCCAGACAATTCTTACAAAATTTCAAATATTTAGGTTGTTTTAAACCATTATCTTTTTCATGTATTGGATGCTGAAAATGTGAAAAAGACTTTGGTATGAAACCAACTGGTGAATAATTTCCAGCAAAAAAACCACTTCCAAGACATGATTTAGAAGTAGAACATATGTACTTATGTAGCATAGAAATATATCCTTGATGCATTGTCGATGTTTGGCTAGGGTTATTTTTGGAGAAAATAACTCCTTATTCCTAGAATAGTGATCTTCAATACAAGTAAATGCCAGAGAAGAGAGATCATCATGTGACATAAACCTATTAACAAAAGTGAACAGGGAATGATTATTAATTATGGCATACTAAGTTGTCGGTGATTTTGACTATTTGTCTTTAACATGTAAAAATGTTAAATTCCAAACTTACATCATCATGGTTTGGCATCATGAGCTTGACTAATTGTCCACCATGCTCATAATTTCATTGTTGTATTCATATCTATAAAAAATGTTTCAAATAATAATAATAAAGTTCTATAAGAAAAATCCAGACCTCCATGTTGCTGCTCCTTGTGAGACAAAGTCAAAATTGCATTACACAATCTGACACATAAGAATCTCCTATATCCCGGTGGTATGTATCCAAATTCTTGTAATAGTGTCTTCAAGACTTATGTTGACATTGCCAATGAGATATTTAAGCAATGAAAGATGGAGCCTTCTTCATTGTTGTATATGTAACAGTATTTTATTAATATAAAGATTGATGGTTTTGTCTTTTTGAAAATGAAATGTAAAAATAATTTATTGTGGTCAATTGAAAAGTTTTTTTTTTAAAGCTTTTCATTATGGAAGGGCGACATAGATATATGCCCTTCTAATTGAAATTCGGACCTACCCTTAAAATTTGATCACTGTGTGGGACCTTAACAAACAATACAACTATTCTGCCGCGCGTTATATAAAACATATAACAAAACCTTTGTCAAAACTTCAAACGAACCCTTTAGCCGTGGGTATTTCATCACGAATTGATCATTTTACCATGTACCTTTTTCTAGAGGAATATTCTTCCACTTGATTAGGTACTTCATAATGGTTATATGTCAAAGAGATACAGAATGTTTATCTATAACTTTTTGTGGTTCAAGAATCAACTTTCATTCTTCATCTAATTTTGGAAGTTCTATTTACATTGGCATATTTTTTCCCAAAACCTTTTTTAGGCAAGATACATGAAAACCTTATGAATGCAAGAAGAAGGAAAATATAACTTCTATACCACTTGTGCAATCCTATGAATAATTATTTAGGGCCATAACATTTTTGAGCTAATTCTTTATTCTTCTTTTTCTTGAATGAATATTTCTTATAATGCTATAATCTAAAAAATACCCAATTACCCTCCTCAAATTATCTTTCACTTCAATGTTGTTCCCCTTGTTGTTTTATCATGTTTCATGTCATTTGAAGGTTTTCCATAATAATTTTCAAAGTTTATTTAGTATTTTCCATATGTGACTCTGTTTCCTATACTTTGGACTTATCTTGCAAAAAGTATGAGATACTAGGAGTTGGATATCCATAAAGGGCCTTAAATGGGGAAGTTTTAGTAGATGTGTGATAGGTAGTATCATATTACCATTATTCCTTGATGAACCCACTTCATCCATTAAGATTGCTTTTCTAAAGAGTAACATTGTAGATAACCTTAAAAACATTTGTTAACTATTTTTGTTTGACCATTTGATTGTGTTTTATATGTAGAACTCATGGCAGCTAGTGTTTCTCCACTCATATTAAATAATTATTTCCAAAAGTTTCTTGTTACTATTACTTTAGGAAAATCATGAAGACGATGAATTTCTTTCACGGACACTTCTGCCACTTGGCTTGTTGTTTATGTACTTTGAGCTCTATAAAAAAAATCTACAAATTTGTCTATATAAATGACCACAAAAATGTAATACTTACCTTTATATTTCAGTAACCCTGTAATAAAGTCTATTGATATATCTTCTAGTCTTTGAATATGTATGTGGAATGGTTGAAGTAACCCTAGAGATTTTACTATCTCTCTTTTATTTATTATGCAAACTTGACCTTCTCTTACAAAATTTTGAATATCTTTCTTCATTCCTTCCAAAATATATTTTTTGATCCTTTGAGATGTTTTAAGGAACCCTGCGTCCTACCATCAGAGATACATGGGACTCCCTTAATATTTGTTTATTCAAATATGCTTGCGTGCATAAAAATATTCTACATTTGCACCAAAGTATATCTCTCTTTCACTCCCAATGCTCCATATAGTTCATCCCATCCTTTATAAATTTTAGTTTTTGTTTAGTACTATTGTCATTTTTCCATTATGGCAAGCTTCTTCTAGCCACCTAGGAATAGAAAATGTAATTGGATATAAATTTGAGGCCTCTTCTATTTTAGAAAGAGCATCATGTACTCAATTTTCCTTACCATTTTTGCAGATTATCTCAAAATTAAAACTTTTAATTTTTTCTCCTCATTTTTGTTAATCTTATAATGAAAATCATAGCTTCAAAAAATAATTTATGCTATCATGGTATATCTTGACTTTAAAGTACCTCCCAATGATATACTATCCCCATTTTTTATTGCATGTAATATTGCTTCCATTTATTTCTCATACGTAGATTTCACCAAATATTTTCTTTGAATTCCTTGCTTTTAAAAGCCAATGATATCCCTTATTGTGTTAATGTTACGTAAATTCCTTTTCCTAGTGCCTCACACTCTACTATGAATGTTTTACCAAAAGTAGGTGCAACCGATGTTGGTGTAGAAGACATGGTATCCATTAAAAGAGAGAATGCCAAAGTAGCCTCATCATTCCATATAAATGATATTTTCTTCAAGAGATATGTGAGTGGACTTGAAATGCATACATAATTCTTAACAAATGATCAATAATATCATGTAAGTCTAAAAAATCTTCTAAGAACCTTGATTTTCTTAGGAATAGGTCATTTTGTAATAGCTTGCATCTTTTGAGGCTCCAAATTCACTCCTTCCTTTAAAACAATATGAACCAAATACTCAAATTCTTATTTCCCAAAAGCACATTTGGATATTTTTACATAAAAATGATTGTTCTCAATCATTTATATAACGTTTCCACATGTTTAGTGTGGTATTCCCATGATTTATTATAAATATGTGTATTATCAAAGAAAACCAACATAAATTTTATAAGATGGGATCAAACAAAATTGTTCTTAAAATTAATAGTCCCAGAGCTTCAGTAAAATAAACATGTGTTCAAACTCATTCGTTCAAAATATCCTATGACCTTAAACTTAATTTTAGACCTTGAAAACCAAATGAATTCATATATGTTTTGGGTCGGGGGGATTGAGGTACAGTCTGGAGAGGATTGTGTGGCAATTTCTTATCAAATTCGCCTAATCACACTAGATCAGACACCATGAGTACTCTAAATGAAAGAATCGCTCAGCAATTTTTTTATTATATGTGTTCCCGGGATGAGGTGCCTTCGATGGAGTTTAAGGCGATGGGACATGGACAGTGATTTCTTGCACCTCAATCCAAAATTAATTTTCAACATTAAATGTGTGTTAAGTTCCAAGGTTTTCATAATTTCATTAAGTTGCAAAGCTATTCAAGATGGGACCTCACTCACAGTGGCGATTCCGCATGCTCCAATATGATTCGACATGACTCTCATTAATAGAGATTAGTACTAGCTTCTTCGATTTCATTACGATCGGGTCCGATAAAATGGCGTTCGCTATAGTTTTTTAGACGAACCGGTTTCACAGATTCTTTATCTTGATAGGAAGGAGAGCGCAGGCCAGCCTTGCTTAGAACTTGGTGCATATCATTTCTTGGTGCAGTCTGTATTCCTTCTTCTGGTTTGTGGAATCCTTCCATTATAGTCAGCCTTTATCTTGAAATTTGCACCCATCTACCTTCTCCTGCGTCAAAGGATGCGTTGCCGCAAGGGGAGCACTAGAGGTCAACCCTACGTGCTCTCTCCAGCCCCTCAACCGAGTCGTCTTCCCATTTCATTGATTATTACGCAGGTCGCTATCCAAACACTAGAAGTGGGCGGGGTCGGGTTCTAGGCTCTGGCCACCGTATGGGCTCCCCTGCTCCTCATTTCCCCACCGCTTCACCTTCTCCCACGATGCGCACTGTGTTTTTTTCCTTTAATTGCTCTCTGAATCGCCCACGAATCACAGCTTCAATCACCGTGGTTTTTCGTGAGGAGGCCCAAATGGAGGAACAATGCACCTGTCCGGCAGGTCTCAGCTCAGAAAAATTCGGCCAGCATTCAGGCCTTCAGGAGGGGAGCGGTGGCG
>CM076571.1:278053580-278225210 GCA_034641835.2 Pinus albicaulis
GGAGGCCTTTAGGAGCACAATGATGTCACAATCAGAGAGACCTTATAATGGGAATCAACAGAAGGGATTTTATCAAAGGCAAAGGCATAGGAGACTTCAAGGATGATGTGTTTCAGAGGGAAATGCATTCCTTGAAGGCTCAAAAACATTTTAGCCCCCTGTTTGCTTGTAAAAATTTTATAGGGGGGCTAACACGTCGGGTCAACATGCTTGCGTGGCATGGCTCCGGTGTGAGGTGGAACGTTCACGTAATGGTGTCTCTCTCCTAATGTACTAAAGAGTGGATTACATTTTGACACTGGAAATGATGGAAAAATTTAAAGACGAATATTTATTTGAAAGTTTAAATACCATAACGAATCTTAATAATGTATGATAGAAAAATTGTAAAATTTTTAATAAATTTTTTATAAAAATATCTAAAATTCTGGTTATATTATATTAGTCTACATAAAATCTTCACGATTTTTAAAATAAAATAATTTCATACTATAAAAATTAAATTAATTATTTTTTGAAAGAATAGAAATTTACAATTTTTTTTTTTTTTTTTAAATATAGAAATTTAAAAATTTCCTTGATTGAAGTAACCCTATCAATGCCCAACTGAATACATCCTAGCCGTCCAATCAATATCTTCCGAATGAATACCATCCGTTGAATAAATATCTTCCAAATGAATCGTAGCCATTGAATAAGTGATGGTTTTAGATTATTGCCACGCGTATTTATAATTATAATTTTGAAAAGATCCATTGATGTTGACCGCCTTTCAAAAAGAAAAAGGTAAACATCAACGTCCCGTAATTGAAAAGGACAAAGCTGACATTGACGTCAAGTGGAGGAAATTGATTGCGTATAAATCACGCATGGTCCCACACATGAGCAATGTGACGTGTCCCATTCTACCACCTCACCAATTGCATAAGAAGAATATTTCATTGCAGTCTAAAACGTTTCCAAAATCGGAAGGAATTTTAAAAGTAGGTTTAATATTATCTATATATATTGGAATTTATTATTTTAGAAATTTTAAATTACACTTTACTATGACACATTTCCAAAATTGGATGGAATTTCAAAAGTAGGTTTACTCTTGTATATACATCTATTTTGGAATTTATTATTATTTTTTAAAATTTAAAATTATAGTCTTTTATTTAAAATGCATTTTAATATATAAATACTTTTGTTTCTTTGGTAAATTTTTTAAATTTTTTATTTTATATAGATTAATAACTAAATTTTGTGATTTTTATAAAATTTCATGCAAAATTTACAAGAAAATATGCCAAAAATTTCAAAATGTAAAAGATTTAAATTACAATTCATTTTTTTTAATAGTTTAATGTAAAAGATTTAAATTACAATTCATTTTTTTTAATAGTGTAGATATGGTTTTTAATCGATGATTGGGTGAGTGTAAAAGTTATTACAATTTAATTTTGAATCAGTGATGTTGACATTTATCAATGTTATTTGTGATGCCTCGTTGGTAAATTGATTAATTATTATTTAAAACCATCATATCACCAAAATAATCAATTACTTAAAATTATATATATAAAAGAGTCTTGGGTGGGGAATATTATTATTATTATTATTTATTTATTTATTTATTTATTTTAGTTAGGAAGATGAGTTATTAGTTTATATTACTTTTAATAATATTATATATTTTTGTAATAACATTTTTTTATTGGTTATATAAAATTAAATATTATTATAATGATATTATTTACTTAGATTTTTTCTAATAATAATTATAATAAAATTTTTAAACATATTTAATGACGATGATGATTAACATCTATTAAAATTGATATGGCTTATCAGATCTTAAGCTTAAAAAATGATTAATTGAGATTATTTAAAATTTATTTTTTGTGATAAAAGAGGAGGGAAATAAGTGTTTTGAGGTCACTGTAATTTTATTGTCTAAACGGGTAAGGGTCAGACAATCCAAGAGAACGCGCTTTACATCTTCGACTTTCTTAGTATCGCAGAGGAGACATATTATTTCATCCCAAGGTGTCTTGGGAATAGACCAACGTTTAGTTTCACTCCGGAGCTCATGAGAGTTAGTTATAATCTTTGCAATATTCATTCTCTTCTTAGCACTGGTTAAGACAAAAAAATAAGTTTGGTTAGCAAGCATGTGGTTGATTACCTCCTTATAGTCTCTTAACTTCCTTTTCCCCTCTAACTCCTTATCAATGCATAACTTATCCTTAAACTTGGAAGTAGCGATGTTTTTAATATTATCCTTATTCCCCAAGATGATTTCCTCCTTTATCTCCCAATAGCCGAGCCAGGACTTGGCATCCTTATGCCACCCTCGCTTGAGTCGAAGGTTGTTTTGACTAGAGTTAGAGGCAATTTTTGGGAGCCTCTTGGCTTCCATGTTGTACAACTTCTTTTTATACATCGTATACCTATACATAGCCATGCATTCAATGGGGGGAAGGCTAGCTTCAATCAAGAGAATAGGGTAGGGAGTATTACCTTTAAACTGGAGGTTGTAGGTTATGAATTTCTTTTGGATCATTTCAATCTTCCTCAATGAATATCTACATAGACTGCATCCCCCCAACTCACATCCATATAAAATAACATGGGTGACAAGAGTCTTGGAGAGGAACTTTTTTTTACTCCAAACCCAAAGATCAATCATCTTACAATTGTTTTCAAGCTCATAGTAAGCTTTCCAACCTCCTATAAATATTTTCTCAATGCTATATTTCTAGCTGAGTTGATGGTGAATGTCAATACCTAAATATTTGTAAGAAGAAACATTCTCTAAGTAATTATTATCGTAAATGAAGTTATCATAGGAGATCTTTTTGGATTTAATAATCGTGACTTTAGTCTTATCAGTATTAACAGCCATACTCATCTTGGAGCAGTAATCATGGAGGGTTTTAAGCTACTTGTCGAGATCGTCAAGACTCCTGATAAGAAGAACGATATCATCAAACAAAGGAGAAGAGTAATGACTATATCAACGAGCTTTGGTCCTTCACAACCAACAACTTCTAAGCACTCCTCAAGCTTGCCAACGTAAATGCCAAAAAGGGTAGGACATAGGGACACTTGCTTAACACTGATGTTGCATTTAATTTTAGTAAACCAACCCTCGGTGGTCTTAAGCTTGGAAATAAATTTCTTTTATAATCTAATAACAACAATCCTTAACTCGAGAGGAACCATTGTCTCATCGAGCCTTTGCCATAACTTCTCTCTAGGAACAATGTCGAGAGATTTTCTAAAGTCAACAAAACACCAAAAGAGATTAGTCTTATTGTTACGACAATCCTTGACAATGGTTCTAAGAGTGACAAGGTGGTCGATTGTAGAGTGGTGCCTTCTAAAACCAACTTTCCCTATGGCTCTTTTACCATGGATTTCAAGCCAGATGCTAATATTCTTTTTCAAAATGAGCCCATACAATTTTGCTAGAATGTGGCTAATAATGATAGTCCTATAGTTAGAGGGAACATTTTTATCCCCCCTTTTAAATATAGGCACAATAAGGCTTTGCGCCCACATCTCAGGGAAGTCTTGTTTAACCACCAAGTTGAGAAGATCGTGTAAGTGCAGGGTGAGGATGGACCTTACTACTTTGAGAATTTCAGCTTGGTATCCTTTAATATCCATAGCTTTCCCGTTAGCGAGCTTCTTAATCCCAGACTCCACGTCTTCCAAAGAAAAGGTATATTCCTCTATAGGAGTGTTTCTAATGTTTCCCATGGTGTCCTGGGAGTCATATAGGTTATTAAGATAGACATCCCATTCCTTTAAGGGGATCAAGTTATTATCTTTCAATTTACATACAAGAATGTTCCTCCAAAAATTTCTAGGATCATCTTTACAGAGGTTAAAGAGATGATCTTGCATCTTGTTTATATAGTCCCTTTTTTTCCTTTTGATAACATCTTTGTACACCCTGATTTTTTCACCATTAATAGTTCCATTGAGAGCATATCTAATCACTTTCGTGGAATATTTATAGTCATTTTCATACAACGGGTTGAAATTCTATGATTCTTATTATACGATACCTCCGTGGAGAAGTTGTTAATGGTAGTGGAGAGGATAGTAGTAAAATTATGGTAGACGTGATCAATAATATCATTATATGTTAAGGAACCTAATTTCCTTATTAAATTTATTAAGTTGTGATTCGTTTTGTTTTTGTCAAAATGAATGAATCTTTAGCTCTCAACATTCTTATGCATGTGGTTGGTGTACATATCAAGGCTAAGGGTTAAGAAGAGAAGTCTATGGTTAGAGTTAGGCTCATGGTCATTTAAGAGTTCAAAATTAACAATACGATGGAGAACCTTGGTATCAGATATCACATAGTCCACAACATTGTTGTCATGCTCATGAATGCAAGTCATCTAGCTAGAGGAAGGCCACTTATTGATCCCATTACAAATAAACAGATCTTGGGAATTGCAAACTTGATTAGCTCAGTGCCGAAAAGGTTCTCGGTACACTACCAGGAAAAGACCGTCTAACGGATGTTTTTGAGGAAGCCCTTATAAAAATAGCCTAGATATCTGTTTGTAGCGGAGGTCACTGGAGGAGGTTGTTATGCAGATTAATCCCTCTTGTGGACAAGAGCGATCTCCCTAGTATCCTACGGATAGCTAGAAACAAACATCCATTTGTAAATCATTTTCTCTAGATTATTTGCAATTCAGAATTATTATAAACAAATAAATAGGGCATGCCCCTACCTTGAAATCCAATGTTCAGTGCAGTATTTTATCCAGTCGCTCCAAAGAGGCTTCTTCAGTAAGTAGAACCTGCAATCAAAGACAGACAAAAGAATTAAAAGCACCTGCAACATATAACAATTGAGAACAGCTAATCTAACTTAGTGATCAAGGAATCTAAGTATTGAATTATTCAATTAGACACAAGAACAACTCAATGAGAAAGAGATCCATATGTATTATCTTGAATGAAAAGAGGAACTTTACAACCTGATGCCTTGATGTCATACAAGTTCCTCCCAGGGTCCTGAACAATCGTTCCTCCTTCAGATTGACAAGCCTTCTTCTCTCTGAACTAGCATGAATTTATGGACATGAGTGTGTGATCATTCTCATACCAATAATGAATAGTGTAGAGAGTATGCTCTCTTGGGAATTTCTTCAGCAATTACCTTATACAAGCTAGGTACAATCTACCCTTGATACTGAAACATGAGCTCAATTTATAGGGAAATGGAGGTAGTTTCAGTTCCATGAAGAGGGGGATGGATTCCTCTCATGAAGGGATTTAAGCACCATAGACCAAGGGATAAGCTCCATGAGTGGAGGGATAAAGCTCGTAATGATCGCCCGTCTAGAAGCTTCTAGTTGGGAGAATATTCATCTAGCTGGGCTTCTATAACTTACTTTTTCCTTTATTTAACTACTTATAGGGGTCCACAGGTTTTATAAGCAGAACGCGCAGGATTTTCCGCAGGCTATAGAACAAATATTTGCGGATCCACAAGAAAGAGCTAGGAAAAGTGAAGAGTTAGACTTTTAAGGGTTTTAATGATCTTTTCTCCAATTCCAAGACTTGGTTTAGGAACATTATGGTTTTTGACTTCTAAGGGAGCATAATATAGGTAGTGATGAACCTATATAGACAGTCAAATGTCAGGGTGACAAAATAATGTGTAACAGGTTGCCCCCTAAAGCACGAAGTCTGAGGTAGTTCTGAAGAGTGAAGTGCTTTATCGTTCTGAGGATTGGATTGCGGACACACCGGTCGAAAACCTATAAAAAAATTCAATGCAAGAATATATATATATATATATATCATCGTTCAGGTAGGCATTCCCATACTTAGATCAAAACTAACTAAATGTTTTGGTATATAAATGATTTTAAAAATACATCAATAGTAGACACAGTATGGGCGCAACCATCTGTCATAAGTAGTCTAATGTATCATGAATGATAAAACTCCTCGCAGCCTGGATGGTGGAAACTAGATCTAGGGTCTTTATTTCCACTTCCCAAACTACTACGATTCTATCCATGCGATTGATTGTGTCGAAGTCGAACATGGTAGAAACCACTTGATTACCAGTCAATGATGTGAACTGTTAACAAGTGTGAGAGAAACCACCAATAATGACAATGGATCTCAAAGTACTCAGTACAATCCACGAAGTGTGAATGAATGATTTGTAGTTGAACACTTCACGGAATCATTTGATCGAAGGTCAATGATGCAACCTATCATCGAAGGCAAGAAACCTGCCATTAGGGCATGCAGATCCCAAGGTACTAATAGGATTCTAGATCAACTTTATAGATGATGAGCTGTCATCGATAGAAACTAGCCCGTCGTAGGAAAGCCCACAACACGAAACCATTAGATCAAGTTTTGAATAAATATTTGCAAGTACTGACTCAGGGATGGTCAATGCGAATGGAGACAAATTTTTGCAATTAATGGTTTATTTAAACTGTCTTTTGAACACATAACGACACTGCAGATGGCTTGGTAACAATTGACCTAAAGATAATACCCAGAAACCGGCTAAACACTTTCAATGTGGTTTGATTAACTGTTAGACAAAGGATTTTCCCAACCCAGGTAAAAGTGTGATAAAAGTGTTGTGTTCAAGAGTGATATGCTGCTTTTAAAACAAGGATGAAAATTGGATTCTTTTTCTCTCTTTTCCCCCCACCATTACTAGCAAGTACCTCTTTATTTTTGACAAGCTTGAGGAGGATAACATTTTCCTATTTGTGTAAGCTCGTCCTTTAGATGAGTCCAAATTAGTATTAAAATCGAACCCTAATAAGGAGTGGTTTGTTCCTATTTGTAATTGGTAGGTCCTTTACTGTTAAATTTTAACGAGTCCACTATACGAGAAACTCAGTGTTTTTCAGTTTTAGGGAGTTAGAAGAAAAACATAAATAAACTCTGTGGTTGTAATTTTTCATAAATTTAGTCTCTCAATCCTGAAAAAGAATAAAATAATATAGGAGAGAACTCTATTGACCATGATTAGTCAACGTATATTTTTTTTCGTAAATAGTCCATTTCAATCCAAAAAAGGGGTAAACTTATACTTAAAAGACGACTGTTCATTTCCTTTAACGATTTTGAATAGTCAAGTACTCGATGATATTTTCATATTTAAAGAGTCCAAAAAGGGCTTAAAAGACAACTCCAGGGTTTCGCTTTTTCGTAATTTTAAAGAGCTCGAAAAAGTGATAAAATTATACTGAGTTGGCCGAATTTCAATTTAATTTACGAGCAGGAAAAGATGAAAAAAACTCGGCATTTTCATGTGTTTTACGAGAATGAAAGATAGAAAAATAATCTCAGGATTTTAATGAGTTTAATGAGTCTTGAAAATAATAACCAAAATGGACTCAAGATAGGTTTCATTTTAATACATGCTTGAAACAAAGGAAAACTATGCTTGAAAGTGGTTTCATTTTTACACAAGCTTGAAACAAAGGAAAACAATGCTTGAAAGTGGTTTCATTTTTACACAAGCTTGAAACGTAGGAAAAATGTGCTTGAGAGTGGTTTGTTTCATTTTTACACAAGATTGAAACAAAGGAAAAAATCATGCTTGAGATAAGTTTCAGTGCCCCCCAAGCGTAACCTGCAAGGGCATATGCCCCCCAAGCTTCATTTCATTCACCTAATTGGATTACTGGTTAATAACAGGTGGATGGAATGAAGGTTCATTTACGAGATCAGATGAAAGACTCAACGTGACACTTACGAGATCTAATCAAAGACTCGACTCAATTAGGAGAGGATTTTTCTCATTTTTTAATGATCTTGACACATGAAGAGAACTATGCTCATGGAAACTTGTTTCATTTTTTAACGAGCTTGACACAAGAAAAGGAACTATGCTCAAAGACATGTTTCACTTTTTAACGAGGTTGACACAGTAAAATGAATTCTCCTCATGGTGACTTGTTTCATTTTTTAACGAGGTTGGCATAGGAAAAGAACTATCCTCATAGATCCCTGTTTCATTTTTTAACGAGGTTGAAATAGGAAAAGAACCATCTCTAGAGACATGTTTCATTTTTAATGAGGTTGACACAGTAAAATGAACTCTCCTCATGGAACCCTGATTCATTTTTTGATGAGGTTGACACAATAAAAGGAACTCTCCTCATGGTGACCTGTTTCATTTTTTAACGAGGTTGGCATAGGAAAAGAACTATCCTCATGGAAACCTATTTCATTTTTTAATGAGGTTGACACAATAAAAGAACTATCCTCATGGGAACTTGTTTCATTTTTTAATGAGGTTGACACAGTAAAAGAACTATCCTCATGGATCTCTATTTCATTTTTTAACGAGGTTGACACAGTAAAAGGAACTATCCTCATGGATCCTTGTCATGGCTTCCAATTGGAAGTAACACATGTCAAGGGACACTCCTCGATTATGGCTTCCAAGAGGTCTTCATCAGATGGAAGAACAATTCTATGGAAGGAACACATGTCAGGGGACTCAAAAGGGATAAGAACATCGCGTTCAAATAATCCCATAGGGTTTTCCATGTCAATTACTAGATATAAGTCAAAGGAAAACAGTGAGAGGGTCGCTTGCATCGATAACTAAAAACATGGGACTGGTTGCCACATAATTAACCTGTAGCGGGGTAGATACCAATTTCGTATAAGGAAAATTGAGGGATGTCGGAATATTGGTAGTCGAATCGATACTAACGAATGAAAGCTGGTCAACAGTCACAATGTTTCCATTGTGAGGGAAAGACATCACGCGAAAGAGTGTTGATACGAAAAATTTCATTGCATATATATAGTCTCACCCAATGAACAAATTGAAATCTAAGGGACCTCGGACTACCATAAGATCAATATAGACAGTTTTAACTTCCAAGGTAATAGGAAAGTTAAGAAGGATCCCTAAAGGCTCACTAATGGTTCTGTTAAAAGCTGATAGATTTTGTGTAACAGGCACAAGCTGAGGGGAACCCAAAGCTTGCCAAGAAATTGAGGATAAAATACTAATAGAAGCACCTTCATCTAAATTTGTGCAGTGCACATTCTTACCACAAGCCTTCACAATGATTTGAAAAGGGATGGAGGAAGGAAGACGAGGTTCTGTCAGTCTATTCCAGTTAAAGGAAAAGACCTCGGTACTTGGAAGGGGTTTTGTAGGAATAGGTGAAATGTCCCCATGCATAGAAGAATCTAATGTAACAAGAAGAAACTAAGCGGTATGAATTTCACTCTCTACATGGAGAGTGGGATCAACCGTATGTGAAATCAAATTGACCACTTGATCAACTAATGGATCATCAACCTGAGTGATATGAGTTTCGCTCCCCAATGGAAGAGCGGGATTGACTGTACTTGGAATTATATCAATCACTTCGTCAACTGACGATAGGTTGGGATAAAGTTTACGGTAACTTTTGGACAAAATTGTGAATTACAGATAAAACACGCTTCCCTAGACAAGTGCTAATCTAGAACAATAGGTTAAAGACTATACGACTACTTTTACTAACTAATAACAGACACACAAAATGGATTAGATGCTTACTTGGAATCCAAGTGCTTCCAAATGATTCCTTCTGTCGCTTCCATTGTAGCTTCAAATTCCAGCCGACTATGCAAAATATTTCCTACAAGAATGAACACTAAACAACAGAAGATAGCAATAATATAGATGTCTATTCAAGTTAGTTTGCTAAATCAGTAAAGCATAAACCATGTACATCAACTAAGATCTTGCAATATGGAAAATCAAAGACAATAAAGATGCATATAGGGAAAAGTAAACTGTATATTTTATTAATGATAGAAGGAGAGGTTACAACCCAATGACTGATTTAGTGTCACCATCTGTAGCAAAATCCCAACCTCATCACAATGCAGACATCTCCAGAAAATTGTCACTCAAATCACTCTCCTCAATGAAAATCCACCAGCATTTCTTTACACAATTTCTTCCTTCTCAAACACTAAGATCTGTGCTCAATTTATAGAGAGGCTGAGGTAGTTTTACAATCAATGACTTTCCAATAATAGGAAAGACATGTTCCCAATATTGTAGATGTCAAATGGACACATGGATTCGAAGTTTGACACATGTGAACTCTTCTAGAAGGCACTGGCCAAGTGGAGATTTTGGAACAATGAGAATTTCGCTCCCAATGGCACCAACACACCCATAGATGTCGAGAAGTGCTTTGCAGAGAAGCCTTGCATGGGGCTACCTGCATATGCAATGCACTTAGTCCCTTTAGAGGCAACGTTGGTGAGCTCTCATATGATATATTATAAACTTCAAACCTTGGAAAAGCCTTAATATTCTAACTAGCTGACTAGTAGGAATATTCAATGTCATTTTATTTTTATGTTTTATGAATAAAATGTAAAGGAGAACAAATAAAAAATCCTAAACATGAGAATAAATCAATGCCCAATGTGAACAGAGTCAAATCAGAGCTTGCTCAATAAAATCCACTTGTATGTGAAACAGGTTCAAGCTATTTGACCGGGCCAACAGGACCAAATCATAAAGCAGTCCAGATACAATGAACCTCCTAGATGATCAGCGCAGTCCTATGAGGAGGTCCTCCATGTGAAAAGGGACAAATGGATGAAGGTGGTTTAAGGTTTTGCAAACCCTAATCTTATATAAGGAAGGGAAAGACTCAAGGAGAGGTTGTTGATGATATTTCGATTTTGAGATTTCTTGAGCAACTCAAAATCTCTTGGCTGTTTAGCTAGAGAGAGGAATTTCCTGTTTAGGAATTCCTCTCCTTCCTTGAGGGTCTCTTGGAGGAGATTGTGCTGCATTGATCCACTACCTGGAATTTTGGCCAAGCTTCACCTTACATATAAAATGTTGCTCCTATTGTGGTTTGAGCTGTCCATGTGAGCTGCAACAAGTGGAATCATATCTATTCAGATCTGAAGAGTTCTATTGCATCTTTTCAGTGGGGAAGTCATCTAAACCATTGTCAAGAGTGCAATAGCTGTTTTTAGCTCCAGATCCTTATCTTGGCAGGAGGCCAAAGTGTGCACCACTTCATCAGTGCAGTTAGCTTCAGCAACTGTGTTGTTTTGCAGGCAGAGTTTCAATGTTTATTTGCTAGCAGTTTGGAGGAGAGATCTCCGGTGAAAGGGCTTCTTTCCTTCACGGAGGTGATCCGTGGATTGGCCAACCAATCCATGTCATATTTCAGATCTGATCTACTATGTGATGTATAATTGAGAAATTTCTGAATTTTACTGCAGATCCATGGTGTAGATCTCAGATCTATTCAGTGTCCTTCACTTTCAGCTGAGATCCCCAAGGGGAATGTACTTAAAAGGCATTTTTGCATATAGATCACATTTAGATCTATCCTTTTGATCTCTGATCTGTTTTAGATCTGAAAATTAATGAAACACTGCTTTAGATTTCTGAAAATTACGCTATCTGGTTCATTCTCTATTTCTTGTGTCATAAAGCTTGGGTTTTAGGCCTTTTCTTCAAGTGTAGATCTGTATTTTCTAATGTAAGATCTTTGAATCATATTCTCAGCTTGCCATACTATTATCTCTGCATAAAATCACCTAGCCCTTCAGAAAATACGCTCTCTAAGCTTCAAAATTTTTCTGCATACTCCAAGTCATGGGAAATCAGGGTTTTTAAGCCTAGTTGAGGAAGGAGGAACTGTTTAACTTAGCTAGACTTATTTTTTTGAGCTGAAATTCGGAGAATAGGTCCCTAATGACCTAATATAAAATAAAATCCCACCATTTCTCTTATTTTTTATGCATAACTCTGAATACATACTTTTTAGGGCCTTAATCCTAACTTTTCCCCACCTTTTGCCTTATAAAACGCTGTATAAAGTTGCTGCTGCATATTTTACTGAAGATTCAGTGATTTTACATCTGTATGAGGTATATGGATGTAGCTCCACATTGTTAATAACTCAGGTTATTCCCAATCTGTAGCTGTTCCTGAAAAAGGGATATTACAGTGGTATCAAAGCAAGATCTTTGGCTCAGACTGTGGCTTCAAGCCAAAGTGTTGACTCCCTAAAGGAGGAATATTTCAAGCTCTATATAAAAAGTCTACAGATGGCCAGGTAGCCTCTGGATCTCATCCTTTTTTCAAAGGCAACATATCCAGTAAATGCCCATGCAGTCAATCTCTGGAATAGAATTTTGATATTCCTGAAAAGGGAACTTTACAGCGGTATAAGAGAAGAGAAGAGAAGAAACAAAGATCAGAATTATGGAGAGGATGAGATTACTCTCATCAATGTTCAGATCTAAGAAGGGCCTCTCCAAAGAGGTAAATCAGAAAAGAGAAAGAAGATGCATCGAGACTCCTAGAGGGTTTCAAGGAGAAGAAAGTTGTAGTGAGACCTACAGAAGGTTTCAAGAAGGATAGGAAGACCCATGAACTTCCTACCCTCAGAAAGAATATGCATTTTACAGAAGAAACAAGAGCATGGCTCCACCACTTGAAAGAATGACAGAAGAAGAGATCTCCCTGCTCCTTTTCCAGACCCTGAAGGGTATTGAAGAAGATCTCAAGGAGATTGAGAGGGTGGAGGCTTGTACTAGCGCTAGCACAACCTTGGGAGAGCAGCTTTCATGTTCAGAAATGAAGGAAGACTACATAGTTGCAGAAGAAGCTCTTGCTTCTACATCTCAACGAGGTATGATTAAAAATCCATCTATTGTCATTTCGGCACATTGTATGAAGAGATCTACATCTTTGCATGTTGCTGATTTTGAGCAACAGAATTACACTACGCTGTGCCAAAGCAGTGAGGAAGAAGAGAGGAACCATTCCTCATTGGAGCATTCACATGGAAGCTTCATTCATGAAGCAATAAAGGGTGGAATGATGGATGGTAGACATCTTGAAGTGAGAAACCCTTTCTCCCTTCCAAATGACCCTTTCTCAATGAGCACACCCCTGCTCAAAGAGAAACTTCTACTTGCAGCAAATCCAAAGCTCCTTTGGTTTTGGGAGGCCATGCATGAGGAGAAGACCTCATGGGAAGAATTCATTGTAGGTGCACTTCAGCACATCATGGAGTGCAAATTTCTTCAACAGTTTGAGGAGGATCTTCCCTTCTCATAGGAGCAGATAGTAGATGGGGGACATCTTCGGATGGATAACATCTCTCATGACTGTGTTGGACATTTCTTGATCCATGCACATCATGATGGGAGGTTTTTTCCTACCACCTATTTGGATCCTCATAGGTTCAAATTGATCCTCGGGAAGATTGCATTTCAAGATCCCATGAAATGCAGAAATCTGATGTGGGATGATGGTAGCCCTCATGGGAGGAGTACCAAGATGAATGATGGAAGGAGACATCCACAATTGGTTGAGTGGATGTGGATGGAGAACAAGAAGCTGGAGAGCTACTTGCAGATCTATGACATCGGGCAGCAGGAGGCTTGGCTGCGCTGGTTGCTCTTGAAAGAGTTTGGTCATCACTCTCTTTCTAAGGGTATGTGGCAGGATACTTGCATCATGGAGCAACAAGGAGTATGGACCCATTGTGTTGACATAATATTCTTCATGTCAATCACCATGTTTTCACTACATTATCTTGATGATGGGAGTATAGAGAGGCAGGAAAATATTTTGTTGCTTGGGATGTTCTTGAGAGAGCAAGGGCAGATTTTCTCTCACAATTTTCATGATGTTGCAGGAGTAGAAGATGGCACTATCATAGTGCAAATGGGTTACTCCTTAACCTTAGATGTTCAAGAAGGACTTTCTTCATGGTAAGGACTTCTCATATGTAGCAGCATTATGGGAGATGCCTTTGACATTCTGCAAGTCAAATATTGGAGCTATGTGTTGATGGCAACCTATTTGCATAGGCCAACAACGTTGTCACTTTGGAGCTGGGATTTATTGATGGAGTATTCCCAGGATCACTTCTCATTCAATGCACTTGGTGAGAAAAGAGGAGGTGAAGAAGATGAAGTGGTAGATGGAGACATCTATTGCTGTGGTGTGCTTTTCTTGACTTGGGTTTCCAAGCAGGAGGAGAAGGACTTTCATGCAGCCCTTGGTTCATTCCCCTTCATGGGAGTGTGCCAAACTATTATTGAGGATTCATTCATGGATCCATGTATCTTCTTGCTTCCAACATATGGTGAGAGCTTTTGGTTGCATCCTCTTACCATCTTTTGGCAGTGCATTGATCCACAAGAGGGCAAGCTATTCATTGAGCTCCATGATCTACATTGGGCCAGATTTTATGATGGAGATAGCCATCTCTTATGTGGCCTTGGGCAAAGATGTTTTCCTTACATATATGTTCATTTGATTGATATCATTAACCATGTAACAAGAAACAATTTTCCATGTATTCTTCTAAAGCAACAGTATGTAAAAATGCACTGTGAAGACTTGGGAAACTGTTGGTACTCTCTTGCATCACATAGAACCTTCATTATTTCTTTCATGATGATAATAGTCATGTTCTCAATTGTTGATATTTCTTTTATCTTGATGGGAGACATGATGTTGAGTGAGGCACATAGTTTGGATGTGTCCTTTTGGGAAGAAGGTTCCCACATTTTCTGCAGTGCATGTTATAATGGGAACATGGGAAGAATTATGGCCACCATGACCAAGCACTTGTTTCTCTTGGAGGTGAGCCATGTGTGTGATGGGATACCTTATGATGATACTCTACCATCTATCACATATGGAACATTTTTGGCTAGCTGGTTTTACAGCGTTGGAGGGAGGATCTTTGTGGATCTAATCTTCATGATGCCACTTGAGGGAAATATCCTTGTAGCCCAAGATTATATTTCACTCTAAACTTATCTTAAGTGGAGAGGTGAACAACGTGGGGTAGGCCATGATGCTTACCACATGAAAATTTTCAGCCCACCTTCCTTGCTAGAGCTCAAGGTGGAAGAGCATTTTCTGAAGTTGCCTTATCTGGAGGTAACTAGATTCTTATGGATGATAGCATGGGTGTGGGAGACACTCATTGGGAGAAATTTTCCCCATGCTCTTCATCACTCCTACCTTAAAGAGGTGATTGAGCAACAAGGAGATCACCACTTGCACCTTCCATTTTCTCATGATGTACACTTGCTATCTTACACTTGGAGGAAATTATTGGAGGAAAGATTCATTTCTTATCATTTTTAGCCATGGTGGGGTCCATTGATGAGGCCACAAGAAGAAGGAAGGAGAAGCTTTGTTATACCCTGCAGTTGCTTGAGGACAAGCAACATTTTGAAGGGGGAGGACTGTAATATTCCTAACTAGCCCAAGCTAGTAGGAATATTCAATGTCATTTTATTTTTATGTTTTATGAATAAAATGTAAAGGAGAACAAATAAAAACTCATAAACATGAGAATAAATAAATGCCCAATGTGAACAGAGTCAAATCAGGGCTTGCTCAATGAAATCCACTTGTATGTGAAAGAGGTTCAAGCTATTTGACCGGGTCAACCGGACCAAATCATAAAGCAGTCCAGATACAATGAACCTCCTAGATGATCAGCGCAGTCCTATGAGGAGGTCCTCCATGTGAAAAGGGACAAATGGATGAAGGTGGTTTAGGGTTTTGCAAACCCTAATCTTATATAAGGAAGGGAAAGAATCAAGGAGAAGGTTGTTGATGATATTTTGATTTTGAGATTGCTTGAGCAACTCAACTCTCTTGGCTATTTAGCTAGAGAGAGAGGAATTTCCTATTTAGGAATTCCTCTCCTTCCTTAAGGGTCTCTTGGAGGAGATTGTGCTGCATTGATCCACTATCTGGCATTTTCTCCAAGCTTCACCTTACATCTACAACACTGCTATTGTTGTGGGTTGAGCTGTCCATGTGAGCTACAGCAAGTGGAATCAGATCTATTCAGATCTGAAGAGTTCTATTGCATCTTTTTAGTGGGAAATTCATGTAAACCATTGGCAAGAGTGCAATAGTTGTTTTGAGCTCTAGATCCTTATCTTGGCATGAGGCCAAAGTGTGCATCACTTCATTAGCATAGTTAGCTTCAGCAACTGCATTATTTTGTAGGCAGAGTTGTAGTGTTTATTTGCTAGCAGTTTGGAGGAGAGATCTCCGGTGAAAGGGCTTCTTTCCTTCACTGAGGTGATCCGTGGATTGGCCAACCAATACATGTCATATTTCAGATATGATCTACTGTGTGATGTATTCTTCAGAAATTTCTGAATTTTACTGCAGATCCATGGTGTAGCTCTCAGATCTATTCAGTGTCCTTCACTTTCAGCTGAGATCTCCAAGAGGAATGTACTTAAAAGGAATTTTTGCATATATATCCCATTTAGATCTATCATTTTGACCTATGATCTATTTTAGATCTGAAAATTAATGAAACACTTCTTCATAGTTATGAAAATTATGCTGTCTGGTTCATTCTCTATTTCTTGTGTCATAAAGCTTGGGTTTTAGGCCTTTTTTCAAGTATAGATCTGTATTTTCTAATGTAAGAACTTTGAATCATATTATCAGCTTGTCATACTGTATTATCTACATAAAATCACCTAACCCTTCAGAAAATATGCTCTCTAAGCTTCAACAAATTTCTGCATACTCCAAGTCATGGGAAATCAGGGATTTTAAGCCTAGTTGAGAAAGGAGGAACTGTTTAACCTAGCTAGAATTATTTTTTTGAGCTTAAATTCATATCATAGGTCCCCCATGACCTAATATAAAATAACCTCCCGCAATTTCTCTTATTTTTATGCAGAACACTGAATACATACGTTTTAGGGCCTAAATCCTCACTTTTCCCCACCTTTTGCCTTATTAAACACTGTATAAAGTTTCTGCTTCATATTTGACTGAAGATTCAATTATTTTGCATCTGTATGAGGTATATTTTTGTAGCTCCACATTGGTAATAACTCATATTATTCCCAATCTGTAGTTGTTCCTAAAAAAGGGATATTACAAAAACCTTTGCAGATGAAAGTATTTGATTGATATGTATTGTTATTTGTCTTAAGGCATATAGCAATTGAAATGTTGGGGATGATAGACCCTATACATTGGTCCTGGAGATGATCCCCAGTTAACCAGGTCATTGAGAATGATGCCCAAATTTTTATAACAGTAACCAGTTGGAAGTATTTAATGTGGAACAGTAAGGTTTTCCAACAATTTTGAGGCTTCATCCATGTGAGGGAAAATGTGAGTTTGATTACTCCCATTGCATAACCTACAAGGAAACCTAACTTTACCCTTTTTCGAAGGAACCTGACAATCACTAGTTGATGGATCAATAGTAAGTTGATGATATCTTTTTTATCATACTTCCAAGATCTTAGGAATGCCAGGACAATTGATAAGGAAGTGGTCACCCTTACAAATTTTGCAAGAGAATTTGGGTTTACGATTCATGTTGGAGGTTTCCTCAACATTACTAACACTTACAACCATGGTTGGTTGGTTGAATTCTTTCTTATCTTGCTTCTTCTTCTTCTTAGCCACCTAGTTACTAGCGTCAAGGATTTTACCAAGTGAAGAGGAAGAAAGGGAGGAAGAAATATTGGGCGAAGAAGGTAAAGGGTCAACATGATATTGGTGATGTTGAGATGGTGAACTCTGTTGAGGTGAAGCATGCGGTTGAGGTGAAACAAGTGGAGTATTCGGGGCCAACGAAGTTGAAAATAACCATATCGGTAAACCTATTGTTAATCCAGGTAATGACAATGTATCCATATAAGGAGGACCAACATTTCCAAAGCAAGGAAAATTAATAGGAGTCTCAGTAAGAGGGGTTCCTTGGTTGGAAAATTCCGGAACAGTTGCCATTATATTCAACTTCAGTGAATTTTATTAACAATTCAAAAATATTAACAATTCAAATTCACAATTCACACCTAAGGTCTCTAAAAAGTAAAAACAAACAAATAAACACGTGCTATCAAATCTAGGAGTTAAACCACACACGAACAATATGTTTCCACAATAAAACCACTAGTTGGTGATGAAATTCAACGTCCCAGAAATTAATGTGGAAAACTAGCTGTTGGAACAATTACACTGACAACCTGCTTAATGAAACAATCTGGTGCAAGTAACTTCACTATGCCATCTCGAAGTGAAGAGTACCCTCTGGAAAGTCCAAGTGAGTCTATCCAATGTATGTTCCATGTATAGTGGGACCTGCCCTCCACCATCACCTTGGGAAAAATCCTAAAGATTATGGCCACTAAGGTCACCAACTGAGACAAATGTACCTGGGGGGACAGTCTACGATCCGATATACACGCAAGGGCAGAGTATCAAGCTCAATCCCCTTGAAAGCTCCTTGATATAATCCAAGGTTTACCAACAAGTGACCCTAGGCTCCTCAACAATGGTCTATCTAAGGTTTACCATTTTTAGTACGTGCACATCTGCTATCTTTCCCAATGAGATAGGTACGATTACCTCACTGGTTCCGACATGATCTCATGCTTGACTTTTTTAAGAAGAGCTTCCCAGAGCACAATTGCAACAATTGGAATTTTTCGTTACCGCAAGATTACTATTGTTTGTTTTAACTGCTTTGGAACGTTAACTACAACCTATTCCAAAGCACTAGTCCTGAACTAGATTGGTGGAAAGAGCCCTAGAAAATGTAAAAATTACGATTAAGCGCTGTGTTATTTGGTTGTTTTTACTCAAAGGGTAAATGGATATGAAACCAATGGTGTTATGACTTGACCTAAAACTGAATGCAATTGAATATGATAATGTAATCTTTTCAATTTTATGAATCCTAACTAAATTAAGGAAAGAGTTTCCATTCACTTCCAACAATGAAAAAATTGATAAATAAGAGAAAATATAACAAATTCTCTAATGCACTAATTTCAGCAAGAAAAACTAATGCTAATCAATTCCAATTTTTATTTTTATGTTTTTAAAACAAGCATAAAAACATGTAAATTCAAATCAAAGAAACTGATCTAAATCTACAATTGATTTTTCCAGAATGTAAACTATGCAGTTGTAATCTATGCACAATTCACTTGAAAAGTATGCAAATGTAATCTATGCACATTTTTCATTCATATTCTGAAAATGAGAATTCTAATTATGCAAATGTGATCTATGCAAGAGAATTCTCAGACACAAGATGATTCCAATGTAATCTAAAGAACCAATCAAGTGTAAGTAAAGAAAATTGGGTGAGAATTCCAAAGGTCAAAATATAAAATCACTCAAAGGCGATTAACACTCAGACACGATTAAAAAGATGCAAAATTGTTAAGATATGGAGAGAAACCTCAAAGTAATGACCAAAGGAAATCAAACTAAGAGTCTCTCCAAAAAGAAACTCAAAACACCCAATTAACTTAATGGAGACTGATGAAACTATAAATAAATTCACACATAAGATTTGACAGCTAAGGTAGACTAGGGAAAACACAAAGAATCATGTAATCTGGCTCCTGAAAAGAGAACCTTTATTTTTTCAAAAAATTTCCAAAGGTCCGCAGGTTCGAATGGAGAACAGAGTGGTACCGCACTGTTCTGAACTAAATACTGTGGAGGCTACTACACTGTTTTCAAATAAAAACCGCGGAGGCAAGGAAAAGTACAGAAAAAATAAATATTCAGCTTTTCTTTTCGAGGATTCCTAAAATTTATCTACCCACACCAGTCTTAGACAAGTCAAAATCAGAAGACTCTAAAATTCAAACTGAAAAAGAAAAAGAAAAGGAAACTAAGTTCTATTCCCCAGTGGAGTCCCCAGCAGAGTCGCCATTTTGTTATGCGGATTAATTCCTCTTGCGGACAAGAGCAATCTCCCTAGTATCTTATGGATAGCTAGAAACAAAAATCCATTTGTAAATCGTTTTCTCTAGATTATTTGCAATTCAGAATTATTATAAACAAAGAAAGAGGACATGCCCCTACCTTGAAATTCGACGTTCGATGTAGTATTTTATCCAGTCGCTCCAAAGAGGCTTCTTCAGTAAGTAGAAACTGCAATCAAAGACATACAAAAGAATTAAACGCACCTGCAAGATATAATAATTGAGAATAGCTAATCTAACTTAGTGATCAAGGAATGCAAGTATTGAATTATTCAAATAGACACAAGAACAACTCAATGAGAAAAGGAGATCCATATGTATTATCTTGAATGAAAAGAGTAACTTTACAACCTGATGCCTTGATGTCGTACAAGTTCCTCCCGGGGTCCTGAACAATCGTTCCTCCTTCAGATTGATAAGCCTTCTTCTCTCTGAACTAGCATGAAGTTATGGACATGAGTGTGTGTTCATTCTCAAACCAATAATGACTAGTGTAGAGAGAATGCTCTCTTGGGAATTTCTTCAGCAATTACCTTTTACAAGCTAGGTACAATCTACCCTTGAGACTGAAACACGAGCTTAATTTACAGGGAAATGGAGGTAGTTTTAGTTCCATGAAGAGGGGGATGGATTCCTCTCATGAAGGGATTTGAGCTCCATAGACCAAGGGATAAGCTCCATGAGTGGAGGGATAGAGCTCCATGAGTGGAGGGATAAAGCTTGAACTGATCACGCGTCTAGAAGCTTACAGTTGGGAGAATATTCGCCCAGCTAGGCTTCTAGAACTTAATTTTTCCTTTATTTGATTGTTTACGGGGGTCCGCAGGTTCTATAAGCAGAACATGTGGGATATGCCACAGGCTATAGAACAAATATATGCGGATCCGCAGGAAAGAGCGAGGAAAAGTGCAGAGTTAGAATTTTCAGGGTTTTAATGAGCGTTTCTCCAATTCAAAGACTTGGTTTAGGAATATTGAGGTTTTTGACTTCTAAGGGAGCACAATATAGGTAGTGATGAACCTATATAGATAGTCAAATGTCATGGTGAAAAAATAATGTGTAACACATGTTGGCGGGTGGATTTTTTTGCAGATGTTTTTTTGTGGTGCATTTATAATCCTAACACGCACCAGTGCGCTTGATATATATGTGACACATCTGTGCATAGTAGAGGCTAAACAAGCGTTGATGAGTTATTTTTAAGTATTACAAAAATAACGGTGCACTCCATACAGACAAGACACCAGTGCATCTTATATAAAGTGTACCGGTTCATACTATCAAATGGAAAACCGAGACACTCAAAATTTCGTTGCTATTTATTAACAATGACAACTCGATGTTGTTTATGTACAATGAAACACATAAATAGGATTTTTATTCAAAGTAAGCATTGTGTGCTCCATACAAACTGGCCCTGTGCATCTCATTAATCCATCGCACCGTAAAGAAATGCGGTGCGCCATTGATACAACGGCCTGGTGTGTCTCACAATTGAGCGCACCGAAAAAGGGTTGATTTAAAAAAAAATTACCAGCCATAAAAATTTTATTTTTACTTGTTACAGTGATGTAGAGCTCTCAAGCAACATTGTGAATTTTCCTTCTGTGAGGCGCCCTGCCATCGGTGCTCCCATTTTCTACATTGCTTTTGTCCATTTCTCACTATGTGGAGTTCGAATTTTTCAAAACGGTGGAAAAATTTGGTTTTGAGGATTATTTTGCAAAGATGCCTCATCTACGTGCAAATGTGTAGGTAATCTACTTGTTTCTCACCAAATTAATCTTTTAGCGGATTAATTTTTAAAATTGAGCTAAAATTCACCGTTTTTTTGATTTTTTTTCCTGCACAGTGCATTCGAGCCGTTCGACTCACACTGTTCCTGATGCTCCATGTAAATTTATAGGCCGCACCGTGATTGGTGTTAACCAAAACCGCACCAGGCAGTTAATGTGACAACCCGGTGCGCTATCGAGACAAAGCACACCACAATAACAATAAAATGTTGCGGTGCATGTCGGATTCCGGCTGCAATTATAGTTTATTTATGATGGTATGTTATTATTCCAGGATGCACTGCCGTATTGTATGTACGACGGTACGTCCGTCAAAAATACCGCACTAGGCAAGTGAGTGTTTGGTACCTCACAACCAGTGGTAAAATGTTTTAAACTAGTAGTGCATTACACTATAACCAATGCCCCGGGGCGGATATGTTTTGTCAATGTACCGCTAAGTAATAGTTTTTTGTTTTAACGGTGCGTGAGGTTTTTTAATGCTTATCGTGGATAGTTCATGATATAAATGTACGCACCATTAGCAGTGCGTGACTGTCTTGTGTGGCACACCGAACAATTTTTTTTTTGATAAAAGTTATATTTATATATTTGTAAATAAATATGTCATTTAATAAAAAAATTTAGGTTTTATGTATGAGGGAAGCTGATGTATTTAATATTTCAATCATTCAATGACATAAACGGAGAGAGGAAAGACAAAAAAAACAAGAGCAGAAGGATGGAAATTATAACATGATACAATAGTGGGAGGCAAGTGAGAGGGAGAGGCTTTTGTAGCCTCACCCTAATACGCCACCCACCCAGTTGCTCTTAAGGGAGGTAGGCCTCCTTAAGTTATACGAGGAGGCTACATCCCTGAAGGGGAACAATGGGTTATTAATAAAATTTATCTACAGGTGGGATGCCCACCGACATACATTCCATGTCGGTCATGACCAATGATACCAACCCACTCAGGAGGACATTTATTTTCTTACTGGCCTGTCTAGGAGAGGGCAAGATTTGCCCCAGTTCCCTAATGTCCCCATTGGCTATGAAGTAGGGATTCAGTTAGTGTACTCCCATAGATACATTAGGGATGATATACCTTTGTCCTACAGATTTTCAGGTGTCTGGTGGACAGCTACGCATTGCTTATTTTGGTCAAGAGGAGGTTAGGTGCCTCTCACTATTATTGACAACCACTACACATTATATGAGTGACAGGAAGTGCTTTAGTTTCCATCTTTTATTTTATGTTGATTCTTTATTTCAAAGGCCAAGACTTGTTAGATGGTCTGCCATTTTTTTGCGGCAGTTTTGTATAGCCTTAGATAGATGTCGTTCTCAGGCACGTGGGAGGTTAACCTTTCCTTTTGCTTCAGATTTGTTTTGCTTATTTTTTGAGAGGTTTCTGGAGACGAGGCCTGATTTTGTGCATTAGCCTCATAGGCCGATTATATAGGTATGAATGCACATGTGAGGTGAGATGATACCCAATAGGGGCCTGTCCGAGTATCCGATCATGATTTCTAGTGATGCACTGGAGCTGCTGGTCAGTGTGGATGATCACATGTTCGTTGATGGTGTCATGTCCTTATGCGGGTTTGGATTGGCGAGGGTGTACCAAAATCCTCTTCACATAGGATGAAACACCATATGCTATTGGTAGCATTAGTTTTTTCTTTAAATTAATATAATTTTATTTTATTGTCTTAATTAATTAGAATAAAATCTATTTTAATACATTATTTAACTTGTTTAATGAAATTGTCTAATTATTGTTGTGTACTATATATTTTGTAGATATTGGCAAATTCGTTGGGGACATGATTCCACACCCACCGAATGATCCTGTAGATGACGAGGAGATGGTGGAGGCTTCAGATCAGAGTGACAGACCTCCTCGGGTGCAGATACCTGTGGGCATACGGCGTAGGTCAGACATTCAATTCAGGATGGAGTTGGGCGACTGACTATGTAGACTCCTGGTTGATGAGGGAGTCCACCCTGCAATGTTCAGAGAGATCCAGGCTAATCATACACTTACAGAGCTCTAGAGGTACATGACCCATGATATGATGCCCTTATGTGTCATATCGTTGGAGCTTCTAGGCTACTGGCGGCTAGGAGGGATAGGTACCATGGATATGCATGAAACAAAAACTCATAGGATGATCATGATCGCGAAGGGAGTGATCATTCTAGTACTCCAAATCCTCCTCCTCCACCTCGTGTCGGAGATGAGCAACCAACATCTAGTCCCAAGTAGGCATATTCTGAGGAGGCACAATCTCAGCAGGCACCTCCTAAGCACACACCATCTGAGTAGGCACCTCTTGAGCAGGCACGTCCATCTGAGTAGGCACCATCGACTGAGCAGGCACCATCTCAGCAGGAACCTCCTAAGCTGACACCATATGAGTAGGCACCTCCTCAATAGGCACGTCCATCTGAGCATGCACCATCGACTGAGTAGGCCTCCACTAGTTATAGTATTGATGTACCACCAGATATTTGACATTTATATGCAGTTCTAGTATAGCAGTATATTTTTGACATTATATATATATATATATATATATATATATATATATATATATATATATATATATGGTGCATGTATTTTATGTTCATGTTGATGTACTTAATTTACATGTTGGTGTTCATCATGGTGTGTATATTGTTAGGTCATGTTAGATATGTTCATTTATTGTGCTTGTAGATAGAAGTGTATGTTATAAAATTTATTTGACATGAGATGTATATTTGATGTTTGTGTTGTGATGATGTTATACAATGCTCGTGTTTTGTTAGATGATCATGATCATGATGATTAGATGATGTTAGAGAATTAGAATGTGTATTTTAGAATATGCTATTTGTACGATGGTTATCATGATTGTGATGTTTATTTTTAATATTAAATCATGATATTTATTAAAATTGTAATTGTACTTGTATGTATTGTCATGATTCAATTTTATTAAAATTGTAAAATTTGTAAATTCGTAAAACTGTTAAATTTTAATTGTAATTGCATGCAGTAAAATTTTAAAATTGTAATTGTATTGTGAAATTGTAAATGATGATAAATATGTTTGGATATCAAAGCAAGGCGTTGTATTTTTTGAAATATTTGTCTGTGAAATCAAACATTTTGTTTAATTTAATGGACATAGTGTCCCAATTGAAAGACAAAGGGATACCAATAACTGTCCTATTTTGTATGACAAAGAGTGTCTTATATATATATATATATATATATATATATATATATATATATATATATATATATAATATGTTTTAATTTATTTTATTTCGTTCTCCATTGTCTCTATAAAATGTTACACCACTGATTAAATATATGGATGATTAAATATTATAACGAAGAGATGCGAAATAAGATGATATAATATAAAAAATTCATCCAAACATCACATTCAAATGCACTAATAAAAATTTAGTTGGTATGAATACAGTTATAAGATATATGTCAATTTTTTATGAAAATGAATTTTAAAAAATCACAATAATTGCACTGTCACTGGTCGATGTTTCTAAAATATAGAAAATGAACACCAGTGCGTGTGTATGATGTTGCGCACCGGTGCATGTGTATGATGCTATGAACCACTGTGTTTCTATGACCTATGAACACTGCACCAAATACCAATACCAATTAGAACTCCCAGTGCGCTTTATCGATGGCTATGACCTGGGTGGATAGGCGTTGCATGCACCAGTATGGTTTTCCATTAATGGCCCGACACGTTTTTACAACTTAACAACTCGGTGCGTTTTAACACCTTAACGACCCGGTGCATTTTTACACCTTAACGGCACCGGTGCATGCACCTTATATCGGCCCGATGCGTATTTGTTGGTGACACACATCAAGACGTTGCTAAACACCTCAAGGCTTCCGAAATTTGTTTTCCATCCAGGTTCTTGGTATGTTTACAGTACCGGTGTGTATAGGGTAAAACACACCAGTGCGTTCACACATGAATCACACACCAATAAGAAATACATCCATAAAAACCCTTGACCACCCAATTTTTTTTAGTTGTGTTGAAGTTTCGTTAGAAGCTCCATCAAAACCTCCGTTACCAAAACTGGATGTTGTAGAATTTTTTTTTTGACAATTTTGGCCAATTTAATAACACTAAAAACCTCCTTTATAACCTCCACTAGATGGTCTTTTCCTTGTAGTGGTAATGTCTTAAAAATTTCTTTTATATTTACTAGTTAGAACATAATCCTCATCAAGCCATAAGGGGTTAGGGTTAGAGTTATTACTTAATATAGTGGCTTGGTCAGTGAAAGTTTGAGCATTGAAGTCCCCAAGAAAGATGATGATTCCTTCATTCCTTAGGTTGTGGATATCACATTTTAAGGTAATGAAGGGGTAGTTATTATATAGGTTGTTCTTATTATAGGAAGTAGAGTTGATGGGAGCAAAGTAACATGTTGCAAATAAAATTCTATTGGTATTAGGGTCAAAGATTTTGATCCAAACCTACTGATTGAGGGGGTCAATCTTATGACTCAGAATGTGGGAAGTAATATTATTGTTTATATAACGGGCTATACCACCAAATCCTTGATGAGAGGATCTTTTGTTCCAGGTAGACCAAAGAATGAATCCATCAATGTGGGGAACCCTAGATTCATCATGCTACCAAGTTAAGATTAAGAGAATAAGATCAATATCACTCAAGATCCAACTTAACATACGACCTTTGTGCCATAAAAAACCATGATAGTTCCAGAAGATGATACATAGTGTTCTTAATTCCTATTTATCACTTTTATTTGGGAATCTATCTTTAATAATAACTATTCTATTTCTAATGATTGCCCATTTGCCTTCCTTTCTTTCCTCTACCTTTTGGACCTCTTTCCTTAGTTCAACTTGATCTTCTGGGATAATATCCTCATTTATAAATATTGCTAACCCTTTTAGACTCAAAGATTCACTAAGTATATCTAATTTTTAGCCATTGCAACTTAACTTAATGCAGATTAGTCGATGCTTATGTCAAGAATCTGGTCATCGTTTGTGCTTCCATTAGATAAGTTATTTGAATTTGTGAGTGAGTTTTCAGTTGTTCTTTTACTATTGCTAATGTGTCCTCATATTCTTGCCCTTTTATACCAACAATGATAAGGTTTAAGGCTCTTTTGTGCGGTTCATGATCCAATTAAATTAATTTTTTCATTTCTTCTTTTATGGGATTGATATCAAGTTGATTCGTTGTGCTGCTTAGGGCTGAGTTATTATCTAGTTTTTCTTTTAGTGCTTTATTCTCATCTCTCAAGGTGCACTTTTCTTCGCCCGTTGATTGTTTTTCATGTTCTAAATATTGCATCCTATATTTCATTCTTTGAATTTTAGTCTCAAATGTTGTAATTTTATCTTCTAATGATATGTAGTTATTGCTAAGCATTGTGGATAATTCAACTTTATGTTCTGTAAGCATTGTGGACAATTCTTGTTTATACTTATTTTCTTTTTCTTCCTTCATTGTTCGAAGGAATCAATGTTTTCATAGAGACTCTCTAGTGTAATTTTTCTTGGCCTCCCTCCACTAGAGGTACGCTTTGAAAAATGCAGAGAAGTGCTCATATTTTCCCAAATATAATTTAGTAGAAGGAAGAGAGGGAGGAAATGATGCACTTAGAAATTTTGAGGAGACGACTCACACCGAGATTACAAATCCACATAGAGACTTGCAACAGGCTCTACAAAGAAACTCTAACAAAAATATACGGTCGTCTTAGATCATCTTTATGGTTTTCCCCTAGAAGAGAGGTTTAAGGGTTCGCCCAAACTCACTATGCTACTTTGCTTGTTAATATTCCTCCACAGAGATATATTGTAGAATGAAATGCCGAGATAATATTACTACAAAGATATTCTCATAAAACTAGTTGTGGGCCATATCAAAGTTTTATGTTCTTTGTAGATATCATCGAAGTCCAAATTCACAAAGATCCATACTCTGAACCAGCTCACGCCACTGGAAATCCCAACACACGTTGAATAGGTTTATCGTCGAATTTGCAGATCACCGAGTATTTATATAGATATTTGTCTATATGTAATGAACAGAGAAGATATGCAATTTGTTTATATAGATATCACTGAGTATTATCACCTAAGTTTATATTGGAAACTAAAATTGACTTAAATAATCTAGCAAGTAATAATACAACAAACAAATAATATGATGATGGTCATCTCAATTCAAATATTGGCTAATATTATTTCATATAATTTGTTGGTTACCATACTGGATCATAGGGTTTTATTGAGAGAAACTTTATGGAATTTTCAATTGCAACAATAATTTTATATTCCAATTACCAATTTTTTAATAAAAAATAAAAAATAATATTAATATAAAATTAAAATAATCTATTTTATTTTTATTTAATTTAATTTTAATAAAATTATTAAGAAATAAATTAAATAGTATTTATACCTTTGAAACAAAAAGTGCCAAACACTCAATATTATTTTGAAATGAGTATACATAAATATTTTTCCGATATGCATATATATTTCGACCTTCGGTGGATGTCGATCAGAGGTATTTCAAATTTTTTTTTTTATCAAGGGCCAAGATTTATTGTTGGCCGAATATTCTTCATCTAATAACTAGATCCACAATTTCCAAGAGAGGGCGTTCAAAGAATCGTGGAAACATGGGGGTGAAGGATAAAAGCGTCGACTAAAACTGAAGGGTGCACATGGTGGCAATCATGGCATTACAGTTGATCATTGTTTCAATACCGAAGACAAGAAAAATGTTTTAAAGATTGAAGAAAACATCATTTTTTGCAATTTTGTTCTATACTGGTCGTTTGGTTGTGTATTATTCAACTCAGATTGTTTGGATTGCTAAATCAAGCAGATGAACATATTTTTCCACAAAGGTGTGCATGTTTGAATCAAATTGAATGGCGAGATATATCTAAAAAGGATAGGGAATTGTGTGTAGATAAACAATGATCTGAATAGTAAGATTCATTTATTCTTCTTTTGATTTTGCGATAAGCTTAGTTGATTCTACTTTTATTTATAAAAAAAAAAATTTTTGGTTGCAATAAGATTGATAGAGAATGTGGAGTTGTCTCGTCTCATTATATTGATAGCATAAAACTGGTTTCAAAATTAGTAAAGGAGTGAATTCTATAGCTAATTATTCCACTCTTATGCTTGTAGTGACTGGATGTAAAAGCAACTTGGCAATCTTGAGGAATTTCCAGTCGATTTTCTGATAGAATTTGGGGTAGTATGTCTGTTACTGAGTAAGAGAATGTTGAGTTTTATGTTTTGATAAGGAATTTTTTGTGCATTGTAGTTTTGACCATTTAACTTTGTTTCGCTTTAATTTTGAATATTTAGGTTTGTTGTGCACTGTAATTATGAAGATTTAGCTTTGTTTCTCTTTGTAGTTTTGAGAATTTGTTGTGAATGAAGTGCACAGGAGGAAATCAGACACATTTTTTTAAAAGGTTGTGTACCAACAATAATATATCTGCATGGATGTGAGGTCAGATGATCGGACATCGGGGAAGGTTTAATTGAAATATGGGTGAGTGCAATTTGCGGCTTATTTTATGAAAGAGTAAAAGGAATGCAAAAAAAAAGTGATTGGTGGCATGAAAATTGGTAAAATATATATTTTAACCATAGTCAGAGTTGAAGTCAATCGTGTATTCAGAAGCCGAGATGGTATTGCAGACAAGTTACTTGCAGGGGTGACCCTGGCCCTGACCTACAACATATTCCAGGTAGGGCGGATGCTAGGAGTGGGAATTTTGAACAAAAGGAAAGTAAGAGAAAGTGATTACTCACACAAAAATTGGAAAGTGATTACTCGCACAAAAATTGATACACACATATATATATTCTGTAATGTTATTTTCCAATGATTGTTAGTTGAAATAGCTTTTTAAAAGAAACAAAATGTTTTTTTTTTTTTTGAAATTGTGTTAAAATAATGTTATTTCTAAAAAAATGTATTTTTTTTCAATAAATTTTTAGGAAGGATATTTTTAACATGTTTAATATGATAATTTTCATGTTTAATAAGATAATTATTTTTAAGGATTTTATCCCGTGCAATGTAATATGCAATTGATGGGCCTCCAAATTATACAAAAAATAAGGCCCATATAACCTTTCTTAGGCACATGAAGGCTATATTAAACCTCTCCTTCTACACTTAATAATTTTTTTTTAGCTTTAATATGTTCATAGGAAGGCTTAGAGATGACTACATATTATGTTATGAAGATTTGGAGAAGGAGATAATCTAGGGATTTGCTCCCTCCTATCCACTATTTGAGGGATTTTGGAGGGGAAAGCTTCCTCCTTTCAAGGAGAATGCTTCCCTATCAATTTTTATAAGTACCAATTAAATTTTTCTTCTAGAGGCATGTATTTCTTAGTCTTTTTGTGGAGAAAACTTGTATTTTTACAACTTTACTTTCATTTATAACAGATATGTACTTGGATTGATTCAAATAAAGAAGTTTGGTGCCATTTTTAGCTTCTAAAAATTGATATCATTCATAGGACTATGAGTATCCTTGTACTTGGCCATCCTAGGAGCCTCAAAGCCCTTTTGTACAATTTTTGTTTCTTGTATTCACATCCATCTCTTATTCCCTTTTTCCTTATTTTTGCATTTAGCATTGATGCTTCTTTTGTTGTAGGATTGGGTTAAATGATTTAAGTGAGTTTTTTGTAGGATATTTACAGAGTCACAAGCATGATGCATCCTTATATAATTTTTGAAAATTCATCTTCATCTTGAGCTCTTTGGATTGGTTTACCAGTTCACAAATCTAGAATTTCTGGAAGTCCCTTGTAGCAAAATAGTGGTAATTTTCTGCTAGTTTTTAGAATATGTTAATGAGCTTCATTTGAGTTGATTCCACTTGGATTAGGTCATCCAAAAATTCAAGTTAATAAAAAAATTTACCTCATTTAATTTTCACTTGATTAGGTTAGGAATTTGATAGGTTAACTATCTCACTAGTTCTTGAATTTCCAATTTTTAGAGTAGTAATTTTCTGCTATTTTTTAACACATGTTAACAGGGGTATTTGGGAGTGATTCCACTTGGAATGGAGTCCTAAGACATCCTGATTAATAAAAAAATTATCCCATCCTATTTTCATTTGATTTACTTGGGAATTCAATGATTTATCTCCTCTTGTAGCAAAACATGACCTCCTATAGCACCTCATGTAGCACTACTGTAGCACATGTAAACTTGACCAGATTTGCTCCAAAAGCTTGGTTTTTGTCTCTTAGGCTTGAATAATGACCCCTATGTTCTAAATCCATGATTGGAGAAGAATAAAAACCATTAGGACTTTCCTTTTTACAAAGTATATTAGGCCTATTTCTTTGAATTCGTCCTCTTAGTATTTCAATTACAATTTTTTGTTCTTCCATAGGATTAGTTTCCTTTTTAGGAAAATTTTCACATTCTACAATTAAACTAATGATTCATATTGTTGTAAGTAGCACAAGGTTTACATTATGTAAATATACAAGTAATTTTCATTCCTGCAAACAGCATAACCTTTACCTTTTTGAAATTAGGATTAGTGTTTACATTTAAGAAAATAACATTTCCAGTTTTTACAAATAGAGTAAAATTTCCATTTCTACAATTAGTTTAGGATTTGATTTGATGAAATTCACTCCATAACATGAGATAAATGAAATTAGGACACATTTTATGTTGCACATATAGTGTTGAAACCTCTTAAGTTTGTACAAAACCTGGGTTGATCATTTAAGTTGGTAGCCTTGGGAGTTGCAACATTCTTGTTGCAATATTGGGGCTTATCAACAATATTTGGTTTGGTTTCAGAATTTTTTTTGGTTTTCTCATGGATCCAAGTATTTGGAAGTTTCTACCATTTGATATTATTTAGCTTATATTTCATTGGCTTCCTTTATCGGTGTTGATGAAATTTTGGTTGGTTTGAAAAGAATGAAGTATTCTATTGGAAAACTCAATTTTCTCACTGCTAGTAATCGATGTTCCAACTCAGAATTTGGATTTATTTCTTTGATAACTGGTATAAAGGATAGCTGATTTGTTGTATATTACCTTAATGAAAAAGGACAAATATCTCCTTTTCTTTTTCCTTTCTGCACTCTGGATAGAGAATTCAATGCATAGTTGGACCGATGATTGTGTTCAGTGCACTAGAATTTCCTTTCGTTCTAAAAATTATTTCATAGTAAACCATTTTACAAATATATTTATAAATCTTGGACCTCTTATTGTTGGAGATTGGAGATTATTCTCTTTGTTGGAGAAATTTAGTTCGTGGAATTATGATTGGGTTATGCTGAAACATGTGTGCAAAAACATGGAATCACATTTTTTTTATTTGCACAAGTGTAGACAAGGTTTGGAGAAGGAAAAACCCTCCTTTTGGTGGTGTAACACCCAAAAAGGAAGCTATATTTCACAAAGGAATTCTTCTTTGGTTATATTTAAACAAATATTATTATGATTAACCTTCATATGGTTACACTATTTTATCAATTGGATCTTAAACGAGTGGGGATTTTCATTTGTTCCTATCACTGACGTGCGATGTATGTGATTAAGGTTGTACGGGAACTAACTGGTTCATCTTGTAAACAATGGTTCTACATTGTTTTGGTTGCTTGAAAAGATGGAAAATTTTGAATCTGGGCAAGCTTCGAATGGATGAAGCTTTGAATATTTTGAATATGACTAGGGGTTCAGATGGAGATTTCTTCATACTATCTCAATGGATATAAAAAGTAAATTCCCAGGCTACGTACCTTTTCATGTACTTGAAGGAAAAGTACTTACGTTGGGTTGTATGGAAGTGTAACTAAATCCATATGATTTGGTGACTAGATTATGCATAACGACAATTGTTGATGGTGTCTCCCACTTAGAAAGATATAGGTTCCATCTGGAGTTGGTTGAATGTTTCAATGATTGTATTGAAAAGGGAAATTTTTTCTCACTTTTTCAAAATACATATTCTATTGCTGATATACCACTACTGCTTGTGGATATTGTGATTTAGCCTTTGAGGCTTCAAGGAGGTTTTTGGTAGAAATTTTTGCAGATGTCATGTTTATTTAATATTCATAGAGATATTTTGAAGATCATTGTAATATCAATTTGGACTATTTAATGGAAACATAGTCACATCAGATTCTCATATTTATGTTGGAGATTACTTGTGTTGATTAGCTATTTTGTAGATCGAACAATTCACTTCAATGTGATTTTTTATTATGTATATGTGGATTGTATACAGTCTTTTTCTATTTCTTATATGAAACTGTGCAAATGATCGTTCTTTTTGTATTGCAATATTTGAAGTATATATAGATATATATCTCTATGTGTGTGTGTGTGTGGAAGGTTGATTATTAATATTTAAACTTATTTAGTATTTAAATTTACTTCATGTATAAAGTGAGTGAGCATAAACACTTGAAATTTTTGAAGATGTAACAAGATATGGAAGATTGAAAATTGCAATTTTAGACAAGCAGTGTAAACATGGCATGAAGAACATATTGAAAAATAGGAAGAAGAAAGAAGGAAAATTGCTAAATTGTGTTTAAACCATCAAGACGAGCAAAAATAAATCCGAATGAAATGTGTTAATTTTTCATTAAAGTGATGGGTTTTTTGAGTCACCTCAATGCAAAAATGGAGGTGAGGTTGGATGATTGGAGTTCAGGGAAGGTTTTATTGAAACATAAGGGATTGAAATATGGGAGTTTTTTTTTTTTTTTTGTAAATTTCGTAGGCCATGTCTATTTTCTATTTTGTAAAGAGCAAGTTGCTATACAAATTTTGTAGTTATTGGTAGCCTCAACCTACCTGAAGGAAACCAGGTTTGTTGGCCACCTCAGAGAGTTATAAGCCAGCCAAAATTGGTATTGTTTTTTCCTTCTACTAACAGCTAATAACCCTTTACTATGTCCATAAAAACTACAAATAAAACAAAGACTATACTTAATATCTTCAAAAAACATACAAAACTGAGTTTATCAAAGAGTTAACCATCTGATGAATCAACAGGTGCCGGGTCTTTTGCAGTTGACCCTGGCATCTTAGCTTGTTGCATATTAAGGAGCTGTTGTTCAATCCTTGTAATTCGTGCATTTACTTGTATTTGCGCCTTTGTCATTTCCCTCATATCCCGTTTAATCAAGCCCGTGCCATGAAGAATTGACTTGATTTTCCTGCATATTTGACAGCTCCTTTTCTAAAACACATTTGATTTTCCAATATGTCTTAATAGATTGTTGGAATAAAGAAACTCTTCCTCTTGTATTACGTGGGTTAGAAATAAAATCTATTCTTTCCTTTTGATGTTGAATATCATCATCTTCATCATCACTATCCCTTTCCGAACCTTGTATAGTTTTCTGAATATCCTTTGGAATCCCAGTTTCATAAATGTTTGCTATATTTTATAGAGTCTGCTGATTGCTCTTTCTTTCTCTTTATCTTGGACCAGCTGCCTGGGGTGATTGTAACTTCCTTCCTTTGCCTTTTGTCATTTTTCCCTAAATGCAACTGTATAAAATTTTGACTGAAAGGAACCCTGTATATTGAACAGTAGCAACTATGTGAAACTTTAGATCAATAGGAAATTCCAAATTTTTTTGATTTACTGGAACGTTGGGGTATGGACTGCAATTTTCTATCATTCGGATTTTGACATACTGAATATTCTCATTGCCATATACTTCCTCAGTTGACTTATCAAAAGAATAGTTTCCTGGATAGTTAAAACAATATTCATAGAGCGGATAGGTATTGGATTAACTCCACGAAAATGACAATTCAGATACAAATTATTTGAAATTTGAAGGGGCTTCTCTTTATCCACACAGGAAAGATGTATATAACAGGTAGAAAGCGAAATGCAGTCGGAGTTCCTTTTAATAAGGGGTTGAGGAATGAAATGGCAAAAGACAGAAAGGCACCAAACAACTACTTGACCCTCAATCGTATGCTTAGGAAGAGCATTCTTAACCATGCAATTCAAAAGGCAGATAACCAAATTCCAAAGTAGTCCTTCATAAATCTTTACAAAACATAGCTTTTACCTATACTCCCGGAATTGAATGTAGTACTGGAAAAGCATATTAAGAGAAATATCCGAAACCAGACTATCCCAAACATAACATAAATAGTGACTAAACCCAAAGCTTTTAACAATACTGAGACTTAAATGGAGATGGTATCCAGGGCTGCGAAAAGAAGGTGGGATTTTGAAGTAAACCCCCAAACTTAAATGGAGATGGTATCCAGGACTGCGAAAACAAGGTGGGATTTTGAAGTGAACCCCTGGACTTAAATGGAGATGGTATCCAGGACTGCGAAAACAAGGTGGGATTTTGAAGTGAACCCCCTCTATCAACACATGCAAACCAAAGAAACCAAAAAAGCTAACCCAAAACGATAATAGCTCTGCATGGCCAGAAAGAGCTTCTGAGCTCATTGACTTTATATGAACAGGTAAACTTAAAATTGAAGCCAGAGTTATTAGAACCAAAACATACCCAGTAAGGCTGCGCTTCCTATCCTGAAACTTCTGCTCTTGCAAATATCCTGACGTTGTGATTTTCCTACCTTCAGTTTCTATATGTATAAACGATTTGCAAGAACAGGTTAACCTTTTCAATCCCCTACCCCGCGTCTGATGGCCTATCAGGATTTCTGCCATGCATTTATGGTAATAAGTCACTTGCATTGTGATGATAAGATAGGCGCGTGCGAATTTATCCCACCGCGCGGTTTCATTGATAACCTTAGTGGTCAGCTGACACGCCTACCACGTGGCGTCGTCATGCTGCCATCTCCCACTAGTTGGCACCCTGATCGGGGAGATTGCAATATGGGAGTTAATTTAAAAGAAATTAAAGAAATCTAAGAGAAAATTATGGTTGGCATGAAAACCAATAAATAAAATATTTTATTCGTAGTCGTGGGTGAAGCAATTTGGGTAGTTGAAAGTCAACATGGTGTTAAATTGAAGTATCTGCTAGTGGTCACCATAACCATGACGTGATGTGTAGTCAGGGTAAGACAAACGTATATTGTCATGAGGTTGGGTGTGAAGAACATCGTTTTATATTGTTTGCATATGGAGCCTAGGCCCACTATAGTTCGAAGTCGAAAGGTCGAGAGCAAGAGTTATGTTGCTATGAAATACATAGGTCTGAAGTCCGACTATCATATTTTAATTATATATTTTTTGACTTTTTATGTAATTAGTTTTTTTTGTCTTTTTTTTTGAAAAAAATAATTGTTTACAAAAAGAAGGAATTAGGACAGTTTAATGAAAACTACCACTGTAAGAAAAATTTGGGCAGTTTAATGAAAACTAGCACTGTTTAAATTTTAGAGTAATACAAATTTGGATTGTTTAATGAAAACATAGTCATGTCAATTTTTCGTATATGTATATATTTGTAACATGGAAGGCTGATTGTTAGTATTTCAAGTTATTTAGTATTGAAATTTATTTCATGTATAAATCCAATGAGCATAAAAAATTGAACTTGTTGAAGATGTAGCGTTGAATGCAAGATTGAAAAACGAAATTATAAAAGAATTGAAATTTTTTGTAGAAACGTTAAGTGAAGGAACAAGCAAGCATACTTCAAAAATAGGTCTGTCCCCTGGTTCACGTGAAAGAGCGAATGAATATCACCAGAAATGGTATCAACCGAATAAGGATGTAATAAATGCACGCAAAAGATTCATGTATCAACATGTTAGGACCCTATAATTATAGGGAAATCAGGATTGCTGAATTATATATATTGGTTTGTCTTGCAGGACGAAAACAAGGTTTTATCCTGCAAAGTGGGGTTCATTTTCAAAAGCACCCTAAATCAAATTCTTCATGGAGCATATTTAAAAAGAGCGAGTGATAAAAATTCCATCCACATTTCTAGAGAATGCCACAAAATATTTCTCATATATTATTCTGGTGTTGTATGGATGCATGGATCGAAATTTTCTTTATTGTTGGAGCTCAGGTATAAAAGTGTCATGGTTTATAAATCCGGTTTTTAAAGGCTAAATGCGTTGCGAGATTAAGCCAAATTATTTTAATTTAATGATATAGAATTAATTAATTCTATATTATTAAATAAATCTAATATTCAAATTAAAAGGTTGCGCATACCTCAGTTTATGAGCAATGGTCAAAGGTGGAACGGATCCGGTCCAAATCAATTTCAGACCCCCCATGAGCTTCGAAGCCTAAGGGATGAGGGGGGCCCCAATATGGGTGGTTTTCATTAGCCACGTGGCAATGGGAGTTTAATGCACACCCCCCTCCTTATTACCACTTACCATTTCACCCGGGGGGGGGGTCCGAAATACCACTTTTCTCCTGCAAAATTGTTTTCCCCAAATGAAAAACTATTTTTTAGCCAATTTTACTAAGTTTGTTTTCGAGGAAGATTCCGGGAACATGGGAATGAATTTTGACAAACCGAGAGAGGTTTTTATTCAACACGGGAGGAAGAACAAAAAATTCTCCCAAAATTTCTACAGGTGTCTTAAGCTGGGAGAATCGAAGCATCTTTCAGCCCTATTTTTCGGATTTCCATTTTTTCTGTGTTGGTCATGATTTTCCGACGACTGTTGTGGAGAGAGGGAGATGAATTTTTAGAATCCAAGAGAGTTTTTTGACCAAAACGGGGCAAAGAATAATAATCTCTCTCCTATTTTTCATAGGTGTCACCGTTGGGGAGAAACAAATGTCTTAGTGCGCCCATATTCTTAGCAAATTCAGCCCAGTTTTCAGCTTTGTGGTAGTTTTGTCTATTTTTAGAGGGGAGAGATTCAATCAAGTTGAATGTTTCAAGGTACCAGGCCATACGAAGAGCCAGCTATAGAGTTTATCACTCAAAGGGACAATCAAAATGGCACAAATGTCAGATTTACATCGAAAAATATATGAAAAACCTGACTGCAGGGAATCAAAGCAGAACCAGATGTCCATATGTCCTTTTAACTCCAAAAATTTCATTTACGTATGCCCAAAGATACTCTTCCTGATTTTTTATGTGGCTAGAAAGAAAGTGAATGTTAGTAAGGACACTGATTGCAATCATTTAGTTAGCATATATACTTGACTATTTGAAGTATAGCAAAGGGGGGAAAATCTGAACGAGGGACTGAGTCCCATTCTGTAATGTTGTGACTTCTTGCAAAGTAATACAAGAGAAGCTTTCAGGATTCAAGTGGTGCACCAAATTGTGAATTTTCTCCTATTTTATGTGTTATTAATTGTTCTTCTATCTTAATATTTTTGCATTCTAATTTGTAGAACATAAAATGATGAATAGGATTTGTTTATGTAGCACCCTATTCTAGCTGATTTTATGATAGCCCATGTTTTCCACTGATGCCAAACCAAGGGATTCTTAATTTCTCCTCGGTTTTTCTGAACCTTACACTCCAGTTTAGTTGATGAATTATTAGCTGCTCCTAAATTTCTGCTGAGTTCCAAGTATCTTCCCACTCCATTTCATTCTCAGAGGTCCAAAGTAGTACTCCTAGCTTGCTTTGTTTCGCTCATGCTTTGATTACTTTTGCAAATTGGTCACCCGAGCCCTTTGAATCCATTTCCCAATGGCCCTTTTCCCTCGTTTTCCCCACCAAACCAAATCAAAACCCAACTCTGCTTATATTAACTAGCCTAAAATTCCCAATAAACAAATCTAAATCCTACATAGAGATACCTTTCTGGGTCTAGGAGGGCTAGATCCTAGGCCTGAAGCGGTTTTGATGTTGCCTCCGACATTCTGTCTTCAGCCTTAGAATTACGGAGTGATAACATAATGGAGACCATACTGGGGACGAGTTTATCTTCCTTAGTAACACTTATCAAGTTTAGTTTTTCATTTTGATGGTGAATAGAAGTCAAACACCAGAAGGCTATTCCATTCACCTGGCGACTCTGGCAGCAAAATCCAGAAATAGAGATTCACTGGCAAATCCACAAGCTCAAAATGGGATCATTGGAAAGGATATATGCTCCAATGAACAGAGATTACATTCCAAGCTTCCAAAATAGAATGCCTCAGGTAAATTGGCAAAGAAATCTTCCTATTTTCAAGATTAGAACGTTGATGATGCTTTGTTACATCTCATCAAATTTCATATACATTCATGGAAGTTGAAATTTGAATGGCATGAGGACTGCTGCATGAAGATGTTCATGGAAAAATTACAAGGAAAAGTGAGGGAATGGTATGAAGGTTTAAACCCTGGTAGCTTGTTTTATGTAAATTATTTCCCCAAAGTGTTTTATGAGCATTATAAAGGACATTCCCCATCTTTGGCATTAATGGAAAACTATTGTGATTAATTTGAGTATTTCGTACAATACACTAAGAGTATTGTTGAAGACCTAATAGATATGAATGATGAGGATCTCTTAGAAGCACTTTATGGGTTCCATTCTCAAATTAACAGTCATGATAATCAAGGGGAGATAGTTGAGAATGAGATAAATCGAGAAGTGAAAGTAGGTTCACATGACCTATTTTTAGAGACAAATGATAAGCTATCTGCTCTTTTGTATAAATATGAAGAATATATTCAGTATCATGAGCAATATTCACAAGAGAAAGAAAACAATTGCTGTTTGATCCAGAGAAAACAAAGGCTGCCTCCGCCTTTAACGAAAGAAGAGATTAAGCAGATTCTAAACATGCAGTCAACCTCTCAATCTTTATGTCATCGGGAGATAAATTCTATTGGTACTACTGCTGATTTATGTATTGAAGTCTTTCCTCTTGAAGAAAAAAATGTAGAATAGATTGGAGCTGATGTTGTTGTACATCCTCAAGAAAGTTTATTGCTGGAAAGTGCTTGTGCTCATCAAAATGATGGCTTTCAAACAAAATTCATCAATCTCAATCAAGATATATTAGGCTTGCTTGAGGAAAGCAGGGCGGTATACAATGAAGATGCCATATCAGATAATCATGATGAATGTATATATGTTCTCTTTGAGAAGGACTCTGAGCTTGAAAATTTGGAACAAAGAGTAGTCATGCATGAATCTGGCCATTTGAATCCTCAGTACCAAGTGTTTGTCCAAGATCCCTTTGCTGACCTCTTAGAATCATTCAGAGAAGGAGTGTACTATGCCATGGACAATTTTCTGCAGCATTCAAGGAATAAGTTGAAAAATTATGTTCAACAACAGATAATATGGGAGTGGTAATTTTATTTTCTCGGCCTGCTCAAAGAAGTGAGTAAGAATCAATCAAGCACTCATTTTCTTGATTGGTTACATTAGAAATCTAATTAGTATTTGATGGGATAATTTTTCCCACTAGAGTAGGTAGATGTGCGAATAAGCTCAGCACCCTGAGCATCTTTCCAGTTTCATTTTCAGACTATTTTTCAGTTGTCAGCTTAATATTTCTTTCAGTTTTGATTTAGGCATAGTTCAAATATCAACATTCAAATTTTCAAGTTGCAGGAGTCTTGTGACAGAGCATACTGTTGTCCCCTTAATCACCAAGGCACTGGTCGTCGGATTTAGAAATCTGCAGTTCTCTACTGCCTTGCTGGGAGGGAAACATTCCCCAGAGGGAGCCACTGTTAGGACCCTATAATTATAGGGAAATCGGGATTTATGAATTATATATATTGGTTTGGCTTGCAGAACGAAAAAAGGTTTTATCTCGCAAAGTAGGGTTCATTTTCAAAAGCATCCTGAATCAAATTCTTCATGGAGCATATTTAAAAAGAGTGAGTGATAAAAATTCCATCCGCATTTCTCGATAATGCCGCAAAATATTTCTCATATATTATTCTGGTGTTGCATGGATGTGTGGATCGAAATTTTCTTCATTGTTGGAGCTCAGGTACAAAAGTGTCATGGTTAATAAATCTGGATTTTAAAGGCTAAATGCGTTGTGAGATTAAGTGAAATTATTCTGATTTAATGATAATTAATTAATTCCATATTATTAAATAAATATAATATTCAAATTAAAAGGTTTCGCATACCTCAGTTTATGAGCAATGGTCAAAGGTAGAACGGACAGTCCAAATAAATTTCGCACCCCCCATGAGCTTCGAAGCCTAAGGGATGAGGGGGGGTCTGAAATGGGTGGTTTTCATTAGCCACGTGGTATTGGGAGGTTAATTTTCATCCCCCCCTATTACCACTTACCCCTTCAGGGGGGGTTGGAAATACCACTTTTCTCCTACAAAACCATTTTCTCCAAACCCGTTTTTAGCCAATTTTACTAGTCCGTTTTTGAGGAATATTCCGGGCACATGGGAACGAATTTTGAAAAACCGAGAGAGGTTTTTATTTAGCATGGGCTGAAGAACAAAAAAATCTCCCAGAATTTCTACAGGTGTCTTAAGTTTGGAGAATCGAAGCCATATTTCAGCCCTATTTTTCGTATTTTCATTTTTTATGTGTTGGTCATGATTTTGCAGTGACTGTTGTGGAGAGTTGGAGATGAATTTTGAGAATCTAAGAGATTTTTTTGACCATAACGGAAAAAATAAAAATAAAATCTATCAGATTTTGCATAGGTGTCACTGTTGGGGAGAAACAACTATCTAAGTGCACCCCTATTCTCAGCAAATTCAACCGAGTTTTTCAGCTTTGTGGTAGTTTTGTCCATTTTTAGAGGGGAGAGATTCGATCAAGTTGAATGTTTCAAGGTACCAGGCCATACAAAGATCCAACTCCAGAGTTTAGAAGTCAAAGGGACAATCAAAATGGCACAAATGTCATATTTACTTCGACAAATATATGACAAACCTGATTTCAGGGAATCAACGCAGAACCAGATGTTCATATGTCCTTTTAACTCTAGCAGTTTCATTTACGCATGCCCAATGATACTCTTCCTACTTTGTTATGTGGCTAGAAAGAAAGTGACTGTTAGTAATGGCACTGATTATAATCATTTAGTTAGCATATATACTTCATTGTTCAAAGCATAGCAAGGGGGGGAAAATCTGAACGAGGGACTAAGTCCCATTCTGTAATGTTGTGACTTCTTACAAAGTAATACAAGAGAAGATTTCAGGATTCAAGTGGTGCAACAATGATGAAGTTTCTCCTGTTTTATGTGTTATTCATTGTTATGTTGTCTTAATATTTCTACATTCTAATTTGTAGAACAAAAAATGATGAATATGATTTTTTTCTGTAGCACCCTATTCTAGCTGATTCTATGATAGCCCATGTTTTCCACTGATGCAAAACCAAGGGATTCTTAATTGATATTCGGTTTTTGCTGAACCTTACACTCCAGTTTTGTTGAGGAATTATTAACTGCTCCTAAATTTCTATTGAGTTCCACTTTCTTGTATCTTTCCACTCCATTTCATTCTTATAGATCCAAAGTAGTACTCCTAGCTTGCCCTGTTTCACTCATGCTTTGATTACTTCTGCAAATTGGTCACCCGAGCCCTTTGACTCCATTGCCCAATGGCCCTTTTCCCTCGCTTTCCCCACCAAACCAAATTCAAAACCCAACTCTGCTTATGTTAACTAGCCTAAAATGCCCAATAAAAAAATCTAAATCCTACAGAGAGATCCCTATTTGGGTCTAGGAGGGCTATATCCTAGGCCCGAAGCGGTTTTGATGTTGCCTTTGGGATTCTGCCTTCAGCCTCAGAATTACGGAGTGATAACACAACAAAAGAAAATAACTTCAATAAATCATCAAGATGATGAAGTTGATAATCGTAAGTATGGGAACATGGGTAGTATCATGGGGAGAACATTTTCTTGAAATGGTCATTTACATGGATGTTGAAGATGTTGAATTTTTTTTATTGTACTAATTGTTTCTAGCAATAATTTTCTTTGGGAACATTGTCTTTACAAAGAAAGTGTTTGTGCAAGCGAGAACCAAGGGTCCTGTATAAACAACACAAGAAATGGAGTGTTGGAAGATGGGCACAATGATGGGCACAATGGATAATTTTTGCCATCCGCTTTATTTGGTGATAGACATATCCATGGTGACATGGTTGAGAATTTTGCCCATTCTGCTAGAAATGTGGGGGCATTCCTTCTAGCAACTATATAGTGAATATCGTCAATCCTTTGGAGTATATGCATACTCACTCTCTTGGAATGGAATAGGTGCTTGATGTATTTTTTGTTTAGATAGGATTTTGACATCTGAATGGAATATATTAATTATTGTATGTTTTTATTGTTTCATTGCTTTGTGTAGAACATTTTTCCAGCAAATATTGGTCCAAAAATACAAAGAGAAGGAACATAGGATTTTTCCATTCCTCAATTTCAAACTCGACCATTTAACTACAAAACTTCATTAAATAATGAGAATCATAACTCTTTAATAGCAATTTTCAAAACTTAGGTGTTTTGTAGAAAGAGCATTACATTGAAATGTTTGTTTACTTGGATGTTGTGAATTTCCATTTTTTCCATGTTTTTGAAATATTTTTTGTACTAATATTCTTTGGGAAAATTATGTTTACATAGAGAACATTCATGGAAGTGGAAATTTCTAGTGCTTTAGAATTGATGGAAGAGATGTAATTATGCAAAAAAGGCACAATGATGCGATTCAAAAATTTGCGACATCTGATGTTTTTGTTGATAGTAGAATGCTTGTTAGGATGGTTGATAATTTTCAACATTCAGTTGTGAATGTGGGAACACACGTTTCTCAAGGAAAGTTTGTAGACAATATTTTTATTGGTGGAGGAAAGTCCTGAATTGCTACAGGAAACAGTCCAAGGGCAATCCGAGGCCAAAAATGGGTGAGAAAAGTGTAGGGAAGGTGGAGTAAAGGTGGGTTTGGATGAGTTGAAGGTGATGGACCCCTTTTCCAAGATCAAAACCTCTTGAGATGCATGTCTTGCACCTCTATGGTTTTGTCATAGTGTAGGGATGAAAAATCTGAAAACAGGGCTGATGGTGATTTTGATGAACAAAAGGCTGATGAAGAGTGAGAAATGAAGCTGAGGGTGCTGGTGAATTCCTCCTTGGTTGTGCTACCTGAACCTGCAAGAAAAATACCTGTTAATTCAATAAATATGGAAAAATTCACAATAAAGGAAATGGAAAAGATGAGTTTAATTTGGAAATAAAATTTACTTTAGCCTACAAACAAAGATCTAACACAAAATTCTAAACATATCCATGGAACTATAACAACCTAACTTATTCATTCCAAGAGATCATAAACTAAAAAGTAATTTTTTCCTATGGGGAAGTTCTACCCTCCTCAATCTCCAGTGAAAGAGATGAGAGAGGGAGGCTTGACACACAACTTTATTACTTTATAACCTACTCTACCAACATGTAAGAAAGCTAAATCTACAACAAAAGACAAATAGAAGCAAACTAAAAATAGAAAATTGAAATGCAAGCAAACGAGCTAAATACTCATAAGGAAAACTAACTAAAATGACATAAAAGTAAATAATTAATAGACCAGAGAGACTAAGGCCAACGTTGGGCCCTAACCGACAAGCATAGCCCTCTGAAACTAGATCAATGAAGCACAATATGAATACTCATTTTATTGCAAAATATAGTCTCATTACATCAAGATGGAAGTCTCAAAAACCTATCACAAGAGCTAAGAGCCTATTAGCTTCCTCCAAATTTTTAATCCTAATGAGCTCTTGCTCAACCCTTCTTAACCTAGAGGGTTGCTACCAGCAAATCCCTAAAAAGTAGGTGATGTGTCTACTTTGACTGCAAGTGAAGTGTAGCTTTGGTGCACTTGAGCTTGAGTTTTCTTGGCTACCTTTGATTTAGAGTTGTTGTAGGGAATCTCGAGGATCCCTTGGTTGCCTTTGGGAGTTAAGGAGGTGGAAAATCCCCCTAGAATTTCTCCTTGCTATCTACTTCGAGATTTAATGGAAAAATATTTATAAAAAATGCAATATATTCGTAATTTTCCTACATTTAAATCATGTTAAGCATTCTAAGTATGAAAAGCCTCAATCACCATCTAAACTAGCAACATAAGACCATAATATAATTAAAATGCAAGAAAAATAGACTTAATAAGGAAAAAAGGTGACCATTAACCCCTCCAAATATACCTAATGATGGAGCTCATCATCAACCCCCACCAAATGGTTGCTCATCCTCTGAGCAACTTAGTCCTCCTTCTGCATTTATTTCAAAGCTTTGATGGACCCTCTGACTTCTCAAGCAAGAAGTGTGGGAGTCCCTTGAGGAGGGTAAAAACTATCATTATTTTCTTCTTCCTCCCATTCACTGTTCTGCTCATCTTGGTCCTTTCCATCACTCAACCCCAGGAGCAAGGGTGGAATGAGCTTCAAACCAAGCCACTAAATATTTTTGGCTTGCATGGCCCTCTTGTAAATTTTTTATCTCTCCAAGGCACCCCTCAATCTTTCTGGTGTGTGGTACTCCATGTTTCTATGGCTGTGAGGGAGGTTGTTCCATCTACTTTGGCTAGACATTATGAACTCATCTCCAAACAACCTAGAAACATCATCAAAGTGATCCATGGCTTGAGCTTGTGTGTGGAGGTATTTCTCTGCAAGTGTGGGATCATTTTAAATCTTAAAATGGTTGTTTATGACTCCCCTAGGGCTGAATAGTTTTTCCCTAATGTGTAAGAGTTCTTTGTTTTCTCTCCTCATAACCCTTCTCATTTATTGTGCTCTAGTCTCTTCATTAACCATCCATGATTCCAATTCCATTAATTTCATGTCTCCCATCCTAGTATTAGGGTCCCAGATGTTCAAGTATATCAATACAACGTTATGCATGTAGAATTATTCCATTTTTTCTTAATCTTCCACTGCTTGATTGGTTGCAAAAATCAACGAAATGTCTATAGTTTTGAAAAGGTAAGGATCCAAGGGAGGCTAATTTTTTGATTTTAAATAGGAGCCACTGCTCCTTGAGGTAAACTACATAGGAATATTATGGATATCTGTGTTTAATGGCCTCCATGCACAAAACTGCCATGGTGGCCACTTATTTGTCCTTTTGTTGAAGCTACTCCCGTAAGTCTACATTCTCTGCTTGGGCCTTTTGAAGTTGTTCTTTCAAAATTGATTCTCTGAGCCTAACATTAGATAAATCCTTCCCTAACTCAACCATTTTTCCTTCCATGACCCCTATGTCATGCACACCTTTAGATGTGGCAAGATTCATCCAATAATGAGTGCATGCCCCTTCTCTACCAACTGATAAAATAAAGGCACTGTGAAATTTTGAGGAATCAATATGCCCCCCTCAAATTATGCGTAGTAGGATCTAAGATTGGGTTGAGGGATAGGGTTTGGAACTACTGCTACATCTTTGAGGACCAATTTTGGTGAGGTGGACTCTTCCTTGTCATATTTTACTCCCTCTTTTTCATCTTGTTTTTCCTCTTGTGCCTTGTCCTCAACTTCTTTTACCTCTTGCCCATCTATGGCTGTCTTTTCTTGCTCAACCAAGGCCCCTTTCTCTAATTATGTGCTTGCTAGAGTTTCTTTTAGGAAAAATAGAGTTTCCTCTAGAAAAATCTATTTTCTTGTTGAAAGGCCCTCTTTTCCTTTTTTTTCACTTTTTTAGTCCTTGGAGGGTCTGTGGGGGTTGCGTAAGGTGTATGGGATGCCAATATTGCTGAGTGTCTTCTGATGTATGTTACATGGGTCCTTATAGGTGAAGTGACCTCTTGCACCCTTCCTCCCTCTAATCTTATTTCCTTATCTTTCTTTGGTGATTATTCAATAGAAATAAGGCTCTTGGTGGGACTCTGTGATTTCCCTTTCCTCACCCTTTGACTCTTCCTAGTTCTGAAATACATAGGTGTCTGCCTCTTCCTTTTTTTTTGACAGGTGTGCTCAAAGTGGCTAGGTTAGCAACCAATTCCTGATCTATAAGGTCTGGTGACATGATGGTGTCTTGAGGAGAGGTTTCACTACCTAGGATAGGGTCCAATACTTTCTTTTCCTCAATATTTTCTTCCTCCTTCCCCTCATATTTTTCTTTCTCTATCTCTGTTATCTCTATCTTTTCTGCCTCAATATCCATCTCTTATTTTTCTTCCTTATTTTGTGCCTTCTCTTCTTCTTCTGCTACCTCCTCTTCAGCCTCTTCTTATTCTTCTTCTTCTACCTCCATCTCTCTAAGGCTAGAAGTAGAGGTCTGCCCTGTTTGTGTATCTATGAAGGCTTCTCTATCCATGTATATGAAAGAAGACTAGGATACAGGTAGGTTAAATCTTCTCAAAGAATCATTCACAATTAGTTTTATGAGGCCATGATGAGCCAAGTGATGATATTTTCTTTGCCTCACCTTAATTCTCAAGTTAGCTATGGAGTTCAAGAGGAAGTGAGGGATGCTTAATATTTGTTCTAGAGGGAGTTCTCCTTGAAAACTAAGTTCATTAAAAAAACTGGAATGATACTCATAGACCAAACTAAGTCTGTCTTCACAATAAATAAACTTCATGATATGGAAGGCTACATCATCCCAGGGGTATGGAAGGCTTTCTCTCCTCACTCCGTTTTTGTCTTCAATGTATTGCTAGGCATTATTTCCTTAACCCATTTGACTCCCAAGGGAAAATTTGTAAATCTGCTTATGAGTTCAGGTGATAATGTCATGGCTAGGCCTCTAACCATAGTGGTGGCTCACTCCTCTGAGTGTGATTGCAGAGCCACTTCAAATTCTCAAGCTATCTCTTTATCAAAACCTTTCAAAATCTCAAAGAACCCTAGCCGTTGGTGATTTCGGAAGATTTCCATGACTTGAGGATGTCGCCTAATTCTCTTAATGTTAGTGGGCTCCCTTCTGTTAAATCCCCCTCCCATTTTAATGGTTGTGATATGAAGGTGGTGATATGTTTGAGAGTTATGTCTTGGATATGTAGGTCTTGAAACAAATCCAATAATTTTTTTTTACCCTTTAATTTTGAAATTTAACTTGCAGTGTGCAAATTTCATGGAGAAATTTCAGTGTTGGAGGATGAAAACCACTTACCTTTTTCCTCTGGTGTTTTTTTTTGAGATATGGTGGCTTTGGGAAGAAAATTCACCCACATGTGACTCTATGTTGCCTTCTATACCCTTTGATGATCTACTTCTGAAGTTTCCTGTAGCAAAACTCTGTTTCCTGTAGCACGATGGTGCATGCAAGTTCAAATCTCTATGTTGCTCTCCTGATGGATCCTACTGCTCTCCTGCTCTTGCTACTCTTCGAAATGCTCAGAAAATGGTGAAAGTGAGATATATCTTACCTTTATGGCTTTTTAAACTAAATTTGGAGTGTTATGTTGACTTGTACTTAACACAAGTTTTCCTCTTTGAGACCATTGGTTCCACTCCAGTTAATGATTGTTGAGCCTCGTAATCACCCTCTTCATACCCATTCTCTCCCTCTTGAATTGATTTGAATTTCCCAGGTGGTATGTACTTTCACTTTTCCTACAACTTAACTTTACGAATGTGGCCAAGTTAACTAGGCACCTTTTTTCCTTTTAAATTTCTAAAACACGACATTAAACCATTTTGGTCATTATGGATGCATGGAGAGAGAGGTGAAGGACCATACGTGAGCCTACCTGGTGTTGGTGTGATTCTAAATGAGTTGGTGCAAGGAGATGGAGCTGGTGGTTGAAGCCATGATATCTTCTTTGCTGTATTTTCACTTCTCATTTATTTTCTGAGTGAGCAACGTTTTTTGAGTGAGCTGCTTAATTTTTTTCTTTTTCTTTTCAGGTGTTGCATGGAGGTCTTTAGATGCCATGGTTGGTGTGATTTCCATCTTGGAGTCTACTGGTGGTCTTTTGGATTCATCCTCATCAATTTTTCTTCATGTTTTGGCCTTGTTGTGCCACACACATATTTTCTATAGGAAAATTTCCAATGCCTGTAGCTGACTTTTTCTTGTCTCTTCTTGCTTCAATTTTCTCATAAATGGAGGGATATGGTTCATGGAGGATATGGAGGGAGTAATGGAATGAATGGAGTGGAGGATAGGAAAGTGAAGGGGTCTCATGCCAAGTTTCCAATGATCTAGCTGCTAATGTTGCAACATAGAGTTTAGAGAGTGAATCTTTGTGCATGGAGTGAAATAAAGGTTTGGGAATGGTAAGTGTAGGAAAAAAATAAATGATCATGCTCTCCTTGAAATTCAGAAATCCCTGAGTGAGATTCTTCCTTGATGAACGAGTTTCCTGTAGCATTTACAGGAGTTTCCTGTAGTGCTACATGAATCCTGTCGTTGTTGGACTTGCCTCTTTATTTATTTATTTATTTTTCTAAGAGGGGTAGGCACTAGAAACTATGGATTTTCCCATGACATACACCTCCCTGTTTATGGAATTTATAAATTCTTCCCTAGACATGGGCTTTTTTTAAACCTTAAGCCTGTAACCATTGGAAAGTAGGGGAATTCCTTCCTTGTCTATGGTTCTTATTTGAACTTCACCATTATCATAACATTTGTCAACTTTTTAGGGTCCCATCCATCTTGTCATTAGTTTGCCTTTGAAATCCTTAAACCTTGAGTCATACAACAACGCCCAATCTCCTTCTTGAAAGGTATTTTCCTTAATGTACTTGTCATGCCAGACCTTCCTTTGCAGTTGAATCACTTCTGTGTGAAGGAGTGCTTGCATCCTGAACTCATCCAATCCATTTAATTGCAACAACCTCTCTTGTTAGGAATTTCATATATATAGTTCTAACTTAGCTGCCATCCTTAAGGTGTTGAAATAAAATTCAATTGAAAGCATAGCTTTTTTTCCATATATCAGGTCATAAGGAGTGAATGCTGTTGTTGTTTTCCAAGTAGTGTTGTAGGCCAAAGTAGCTTCTACCAATTTGTCTGCCAAATATTTTTTGCTACTTCTCACAACATTGGCGAGGATATTCTCCAAGGCTTTGTTGGTCACTTCCACTTGTCCATTTTATTGAGGGTGGTAGGCAGTGGAATTATTATGCTTTATATTGTGGCTCCTTAGAAGATTACCAATGAGATAAGATGTAAATTACGCCCCTTGATTAATGAATACCTCTCTGGGGTATCCAAATTTGTAAAACACATTCTCTCTCAGAAATTCTGCTACTTTCTCCTCGTTTTCTACCTTCACAGTTTTTGTTTAAACACACTTTGTCAGTTAGTCAATGCAGACTATGATATACTTTTTCTGTCCAGATGGTGGATCAATAAGTCCAATCAAGTCCCTGCCCCACTTTTCAAATGGCTAAAGAGCCACCTAAGGGTGCAAAGGCATCTCATCCCTTTGTGTAGGTTTCCCCATCCTTTGGCATTGGTTGCACCTTCTAGTGTATCTTCTGGCATCCTGGTGAAGGGTAGGCCAATAATATCCTGCCTGCAAAACTTTGAAGGAAATAAATTTTCTAGAAAAGTGGCCTCCACAAGGGCTATCATGACATGCAAAGAGGATATCAAAAAATTATTCCTCGCTCACACATCTTCTGAGAATTTGGTCAGGGCATAGATTTAAGGGATTGCCCCCAATCCATGTGAAAGGGGTGCTTTTTTTGATGATCTTGTTTTTCTCCTTGAATGAGAGATTAGGAGGGAACGCTTCAGCAACCAAGTAGTTATCTATGTCATAAAACCATGATGAGAGCACTGAGATAGTGAAAATATGTTTATCTAGCAGCTGGTCATCCACCATTTTTCTTCATCTATAGATAGAGCTAACCTGGATAAATAATCTGCAACAATATTCTCCTTTCCAGGTTTATCAACAATGGTTAGGTCAAACTGCTGTAATAGTAACAACCATTATTCTAGCATTAAAATCTGGTTTTTTCATTAAATATTTGATGGCTGCATGGCTAGTGTGTAAAAAGTTCTGATAACCAGTGACATAGTTTCTAAATTTGTTTAAAGCATGGACAGTGGCTAACATTTCATTCTCTGTGATGGTATAAATGAGTTCGGCCTTAGACAAGTTCTTACTAATGAAATAGATTCCATAAGGTAATTTGTCTCCTAACTGTCCCAATGCTACCCCCAAATCTTTGTCTGATGCATCTATGTGGATGTGGAAAGGTAGAGTCCAATTTGGACCTCGGAGAATGGGGGTAGTAGTTAAGTTTCTCTTAATGAGTTCAAAAGCTTCTTGACAAATAATAGACTAGGTAAACTCATAATCTTTGGCCAAAAACCCAAATAGTGGTGAATCCAACTTGCTGAAATATTTGATGAACATTCTATAGTAGCCAGCTAAACCCGAGAAACTCCTGACATCTATCTTCTTTTGAGGAGAAGGTACCCTTTTGATGATGGTGATTTTTATCGGGTCCACCTATATTCCTTCTTGGGAGATTGGTTCCCTAATACAACTCCTACTCTTTTCAAGAATTTGCACTTTTATGGGCTCAAGGATAGATGCATCTCAATGCATCTTCTCAACACTTTTCCCAAATTGGAGAGAGCCTCTTGGAATTCATCCCCATAGGGTGTGAAATCATCCATGTATATTTCAACTGAGTCATGGACTATCTCATAGAAAATACTCAATACAACTCTTTGGAAGGTAGCTGGGGCATTACACAACCCAAAGGGTAGGACTCGGTAAGTGAAGGTACCCCAAGGGTAGGTGAAATTAGTCTTGTCCTGGTCTTCATGGATGAGTTGGATCTGGTTATACCCATTGAACCCATATAAGAAGGAAAATAAATTATTTCCTACAAGTCCATTCAGGACTTGGTCTATAAATGGCAAAGGGAAATGGTACTTCTTGGTGGCTTTATTGAGTTCCCGATAGTTAACATAGATTCACCATTTTCCATTCTTCATCAGGACTAGGACAAGAGGAGATACCCAATCACTGTTTGATATAGGATAAATGAAACATGCATCCAAAATTTTTTGTAGCTATTCCTTGACTATGTGCTTTAGAGTTGGGTTCATCTACCTTTAGGGTTGGGGCACAGGCTTGCATCCTTACTTAATGTAAATATGATGTCTAAATACTGAGGGATGCACCCCTTTCATGTCCTTGTAATCCTAAGAAAATGCATCTAGGTTTCCTTTCAGAAGATGGAATATATGATTTTCTTCTTTATCTAAGAGGTTTGAGTTAATTTTCAATGATCTGGATGGGCCAAACTCCACAGCCTTGGTGGTTTCAGATGTTGAATCGACCGAGTGCAATTCAATCCAAGGTTGGATTTCATATTCTTTGACTAGGTTTTCAAGTGGGCTATTAGTGGGGTACTGGTTTTGAATGACATGTTTGATGAGTTCATCTTCATCAAGAGGCCCCCATCTAAGAACAACATCTATGGTGAAAATGGGGGTAGTGTTGCATACCTCATATTCTTCATTCTCCAACCATCTAGGTAGATCATGATCAATGGAAGGCTGGGCTGGAGGATATAATACCAGCTATTTAGACAAGGGCCCATTCTTAATAGTGATGTTTCCGGCCCGACAACTAATATAAACATCGACAGTGGCTAACCAAGGTATCCATAATATGAGAGGATATCCATTGAACTTGGTTTTTGGCCAAAAAACCAGGAAATCCATAGGATAATCCCAAGAGTCAATTGAGACCATAACATCCTCAACAATTCCTTTCGGAGTTACTATGGACCGATCTGCAAGTTGTTGAACCATTGTGGCCATCCTCAAAGTCCCTTGGAGGTTGATTTTTAGAATAGTTTCCTTGGTCATGAAATTGATGGCAACCCCGAGATCAATCAAAGTATTGGGGACTATGATGCCATCTATGTGAACATCTACAACTGGATTAACAGGGTCTAGGTACTTTGGAAAGATCACCCTTCCCAACATTAAGTCAGACATATGTCCTACTACATTGATGGTGGGGGTATCTTTCTTCTTTCTCCTAGGTTTCTTGAAGCACTTTTCCTTGATGAGCCTATTGCAAATAGGGACTTCCTTAATGGCCTCAAGAAGCGATATCTTTACACACAATTTTTTCAGTTCTCCCAGAAGTTCGGTCTCTTCTGCGGTGTGCTGACTGGAATGGATGAAGAACTTGGGAAAAGGAGGTTGTTGGATCTAGGTGTTGATTTCTTCCTTTTCATCCTCAACCTGTACATGTGGAGATGGAGGGTGCTTGTCTAGGATTACTCTTCCCGACCTGAGATTAATATCATGTATCTCCACAACATAAGCTGGATAAGATGTCTCTCCACTATAAAATTGTTGTGCCTGTCTGTTGTTAGGTTTGGATTGGTATGTGGAGGAATTTGCGGAAAATTGGGTGGAGCAACATGAGTAAGCTGAGGTTGAGGTTGGGGTGGAGGAATTAGAGCAGGTGGTTGATAATGTTGAGGCCTCCACCCTTGGGATGGGTTGTTCCACTGAGGTTTTTGAGGAACGTACTGCTGAAATGGTTGGTTTATAGGCTGAGGATGATGTGGAGGGTTGTAAGGCCAAGTAGGAGGTGTAGGCTAGGATGGAGGAGTGGGAGTGTACCAAGATTACATGTGTGCATTCTGATTATTGTGATAGTAAGAGTAAGGTGCACCTTCCATACCCTGCTGATATGACCTAGGGCCTTGAGGCCTTCTCTGGTTGATGAAACAGAGTTTCTCTAGTCCTACTTCCCCACCTTGATATACATATTTGAGTCCAGGTAAGGAGGGACACTTTTCTGTGGCATGATTCTCCTCACAGACTAAGAAAACCTCTATGACATTTAATGGGCATTCATTTCTAGGGTTTTTTCTAGTACATCTAGGGAAAAGTATAGCCAAGGCCCTTTCTTCTTCTTCTTGCTTCCTCTTGACCTACATTGTGTCCATTTTCAAGGCAAAGGTGTGAAACATGTCACTCTTTAAGTCTTCCAGCATATTTCCAATTTCATGCTTGATGGAGGTGGAAGTGGAAGGGGTATTGGTGGTACTTTTTCCAGTTTTGCCTTTCTTCCTATCTACCCTAGAATGGTTCTTGAATAAAATTTTGATTGTTTCATAAGGAAGCTGGTAGATACATCCTCCCGATAGCATATTGAGGGTTTCTATCACCTCCTCCCTGATCCCTCAGAGAAGTACTAGTTTAAGTGATCCGGGATCAAGAGTACAATTGCCTCTTTTATAGTTTAACTGAAATCTCTCTTCATAGTCTTCTAGGGATTCATCAGGCCCTAGAGTCATACTGAATATCTCAAATTTATTTTCCTTGGACCTACAGTAGTCCATGTACCTGTTGTTGAAGGCCTCTTTCATGTGTGCCCAGGTAGTGATGTTTTTCCCAGGTAGGCCCATGAACCAACGCAAGGCTGAATCCTTAAGGGTAGATGGGAATAACTTCATCTTTTGATCATCTGAGGCATAGTCATAGGTGCTACAAACAACAACAAATTAAAACATGAATGTGTCGGGATATTCAGAGGTAAGTCCATGAAAGTGTGGAAGGGATGAGGGGATAATGTTCTTCATTTTAGTTTCCCCATCTACCTATTTAATGGGAAAGGCTCCCTGGGCTTCAGTTTCAGCCATGGTTTGAATAGGTGAAGCAGGTTCCTCGGGTGAAACAAGATCTTTTTCTTCTCCAATAGGTTCTTCAAAATTTTCATAAGGCTCACCTATGGTGTGTTCAATATCACAACCACTGAAGAGGAGTGAAGGGTGACTATGTGGTGATGTGGGGGGTTTAGGTAAAAAAAAATCCTTGAGTACCCCTACTCCTACGAGGCATGAAAATCAGTTTTTTTTTTCAATAATTTTGAAACAAAATGTAAAAGTAAAGCATAAAAGAATGATAAAATGAAATCAAAGCATCTAATAAACACCTCCCCAGCAACAAAGCCAAAAAGTGGTGAGCCTTGGTATTGCACCAAGAATGATGCAACTCCTAGAGGCTGCCCTACTTTACTTTATCAACCCGAGGTTCATACAAAATTGGAGGTGACAATGCTATATACACAACATATGCATTCTACTCATGTCATCCTCTTCTGAGCTCTACGAATGGGTGCTACTTCTATGGTTTTTGGATTGAGTCTGTCACACTTCTGAATTTAGGCCTAGGGATACAAATGGTTCAAAACCATTACTCTACCAGCAAGTACATAACTATTCTACAACAAGAAAGTACATCTAGCTACTCTACAATGAAATAAATCTACACATTAAGCTATGATAAGACATGAAAGCAAACTAGGCATCTTCCATGAAGTAAATTGCTGAATTGAAATTGCATAAAGGAAACTAACCTAATCACACTTTGCTGGGCCAAATGGCTAAACACACTCCATCCACTCTATCTTCTATCTAACATGCTTTTAATCATTAAGCTAATCATGACCTAGCTATGCTTTTAAATGCATATTTTTGCAGGTAGGAGGAGAAAGCGCTAAGGTGGCTTATGGAGGGATTAAACTCATGGGTGCAAGGCTGAAGGTGTCTATGTGGTTTTAGCAAGTCTGGATGAGGTGTGTTATCACTAGAAAATCAGACAAGAAAAATGACATGATGAAATGTCAAGAAGAAGGATTTACAAGGCTGAGAAACATTAGAGAATATGAAAAATTTAAAAATATCTAAGGTCAAGAGGAAAAATGTCAAATTGCGCACCAAAAACACATGAAAAATGTGTTTTGTGCACATTTTTCTTCAATAGGCGCGGATTTCCCTCAAAAAGGCATGCGGTCCTGGGAGTGGCAGAAGTCACCATCCGGGACCACTTGACACACTTCAGGAGAAGATCCTCCACTTGAGGCCGCCCAAGGACAGCCGCTTAGAGCCAGTTTGAGACCTCAAGTGAGCACACAAAGGAATCAACCCCCACTCTTGGGTCACTATCCACAAGTGTACCAAGAGAGGGAAGAAGGATTTGAATTTTCCTATAAATTGCCACCATGAGAAGAAAAAAATGAGAACACATTGTTATTCTTGCCAAATTTCCCATGGGAAAACCAACATTATGTGATCCGGAGCAGTAATAGAGTTAGAGGATTCGGTTTTTGGCCACCCAAAAACTCCAACCCCTTAGGAGAAGAGAGAGGCCTCGCAGAACTAGCTCAAGGGTAAAGCCCTCCTTGCACTGGGTCTTAGAGCTCCATAGCTCTAAGGATCCTTTGGAAAGTGTGTAACGTTCTACCTTTCTTTACTTATAGCGGTCAATAAGAGGGGATTATTCCACCGTTTGTATTATTGTCTCGTTTGACTCATTTTAGCTTGTGTTTTTGTTTTATTATAGTTGTGTTTCTTATTCTTATTTGTAGCATACTATTCTCCATAACTTTGTTGTATATGTTAGCATGTGTTCACTAACCAACTAACCATTTTTTATAACTGTGACCATTTATTGTAGGTTTCAACCATTCCTACCAAGCACCGGTGTTTTACTACACTTGTGCACTAAATACACCATATCAGGATTGTTGACTCCACTTATTTTACCCTTTATTTAAGTGGTCGTGCTTTTGCAGGGCCTTCTCTCTAGTCAGGATTGTTGCTGGACCAACTCTTCTCCTCTTCTTCCCTCATTCACCCACTGTGAAGAGTTGTAGTTCAGGAGTTCCATAATTTTTTATGCAGGAAAACTGAAAACAGTTTACACAGACAGATGTGGTGGTCTTCGCGTGCTCTGCTCAGACCCGCGTGCAGAGTTGCACGCATATGTAGGAAAATTCTGCACAGAAACCAGTGAACCTATTTTTCATTGGTTTTCTTCAGTTTTCACAACTGTAAAGTGACTGGAAGTCCAGAGAAAATCTTCCAGCACCGTTTTTGGTGTCCCATGACTGTTAATACACGCTTTTAGCTGCGTTTTAGTCTTGCTAGTTGCATAGTTTTATTTTTTAAAGTTTATCTTCACAAAACTCACATAGTTTAATTAGGCAGCAAGTAAGTGGCTAAAGTCCACCCATGCTATCTGAATAAACTTATTTTGTGAAAATAGACACCAAAACACACAGGTAATTAGCAAGGATTAAGTGGCCCATATCCACACATGCTTAGCTAGTTTCCATTTATTTTTTCCTAGTTGTAGCATTAATTCTAGTTTAAATTTTTACACTAGGAACTGGGACCAGGACTAAATTATCTTAGAGAGAAAGTAATCTCTTTGTCCTTGCACCTTTTGGTGACCCTAGGCATGCATATGAATGCTTTATTTTGATAATTAACCACCTCCCTTTAGTAAAACATTTGGTTTAATAGGAAAAATTGTAAGCAACCCACTATCTGCACATAATTTGCATTTTGAAAGGAACAATCAAAACATAGTTTAAATAGGGGGACATGTAAATATTTGCATCTTACAAAATTTTTGATTGTTCACTTTCTCACACACATTTCCACACTATAAGAAAATTAAGCCACCTTAAAACTAACCATAAGTGAACTCATTAAATCTCCCCACAGGGGCCACAAGATAATTAATAGTTCAGGTTAGGACCATGGGGGTAGGCATCCAATAAGCCATTATGGTTAGTTTACATATTGAAACATATAATTTTACTTTATAGGGAGCTTTAAACCCCTTTATCTTCCCATGGAAAAGAAAACCCGAGCGCCACAGAGACCCGATTCAGAGGGGGTTAAGCTTAGGCCCAGTGCGTCCGGTATTATTTGGGGCTACCTGACATATCTAATGCTCGGTATTGGTATCTGATTACCAAGAAGCTCAAGAATCAAACGCTTACGTGGGAAGATGGTACTTAGTGGCAAAATATAGGGCATCCTTCCCTATAGGTGATGGTGCAGGCATCACTAGATACTCTTCCCATTGCCTTGGTCAATTCTTCGGTTGCTCAAATGCGTCTCCAGTTCTTTCGAGACGTTAGCCCCAGTACCCACCAGAAGATATCTTCGCAAGGCCTAATTACAATTGAGAGTGTGAGGATGATTAGGTATTTATGATTTTGAGTATCACATGTAAAAACAACCAAAACCATTTTTTATTGACTGATCACATAGGACTAATCTAAAGGGAAAATTAACCTTTTATTTTCACTTTGTTTTATGTATGCGATCACCTTTTTTCTTTGATATATAATTTCTATCCTCTTGTAAAACTAAAAAATATTTCTAAAACCATAACTAGTCGACACTGTAACGGACCCAACGGGACCTCGTTGATCTAGATTTTTTTTGGACCTCCCCCCATTAGAGGGAGGAGTTCTAGGTCTTTCGCCATTTAGGCGTCAAAGAAGGAACACCACCACCCTTATCAGTTCATCCTTTATCGGGGCATCTTTAGTTTGGAACCCCCAAGGATCACCCAATGCCACACAAGTGGAAACCCCCTAGGGTCACCACGCACCACTCCTCTCACAACCCCTAGGGGGAAGAGGAGCGATACCCATTCGGGGAGCCAACAGAATGCACAGCTAGGAACATCACAGACAAACCCCATACTTAACCAGAACCCTGTGTTTTCACAGTATACAATGGCGCTCAACATGCAGTTACCTTTCTTATCATCTTTGAACTTACCTGATCTGTCAAGGTTAACGAATGACCCCATTACACACAACCGCACTTGGCCCCCCATGCCCACTAAGCTCCCTTCGGAAATTCCAAAATTCGAAGGGAAGCAAGCGAAAGACCCTAGAAACCATGTAATGAATTTCCACTTGTGGTGTTCGTCGAACAATATTATTGATGATACTATTCAGCTAAGACTATTTCAGTTCATCTTAACTGGACTAGCCGTGAAATGGTATGTAGAGAAAACTTTTGCTACACATGGAACCTTTAGTGCCCTCGCTACTACGTTCCTCACATATTTCTAGTTACCCATCCACCATGATTCAGGAATGGAGTTACTAAAACATTTCATACAAACACCAGCCGTCCATATATCAGACCATCTCCATGAAGGGCAGTGACATCGAAGTTTGTGTAAAGCCAAACTCGACGATCGAGTTTTACAGGACCTATTATTGAAAAATCTCATAGCAGATATTTTGAAGGATGTGGAAAATCAAGTAACTAATTTCGAATAGGATGCCATTAGAAAAGCCCATCAACTCGAGATGATATACACACAGTCAGGATACATTTATAACATCCTACCCAATGCCCCACGCTTGCAAACTTATAAATAATTTCCAGGCGCGTCGAACAATGCAGACAGATTGATAGGGTCACTAAACAAAAATCACCTAGGGAGTAGTAATCCGTACCCCAGTTATGCATATGATCCTAACCAGAACATCCCACAACCAGGCTACCATCAGAGTCATCATGCACCTTTGCATAACATGACCAATAGGGCGCAGTCATACCATAATTAACAAGGAGGATCATACCCTGTTGCGTAGGGGACCTAGTACGTAGCAAGAAACACTGACGAAAGAGCTCCCCCCCAGAAAAATTCACAAACCAGGGATAGGGACCTCAATATTTCCAATCGCCATCACAAAACCCACCAATGCAGAGTAATGCACTAGTGAGCTTTGTGTAGCCTTTCCAAGCACAACCATGTCAATCATACGACCAGGAAAATCCTATTTATCCTTCTAATGCGGCAAGGAAAAACTAAAAAAACAAACAAAAGGGAAATATTGGACAAGGGAGAAACAACCAACAATGCCCTCCGCAATCTCAGGCTAGGGGCAACTCCAAATGAAATCAAAACCAAGAGCCAAATAACTCCCAAGGGTAGAAAAAGAGGGCTAATCTTCAGACCAACCACTTTTGCGCAGTTTGTGGTGAGTATGGCCATTACACCCATCACTGTCCCTAACTCCTCGAGATGAAGAAGCTTCAGGGTAACCAAGGAAAAGGGGGACCCACACACCAAACAAATGTAATGTAGGAGCCCTTCCTCCACCAAGGGGTGGTTAGTACCCAACAGAAGCAAACACCCCCCGACGATTCCGGAAACAACATCCATGAAATCTATATGAGTGGTGAATAAATGTTCTTTCAAACACGGAATCGAAGTTATCGTACCCTGCCGGACACCAATTCATCAGGGGATAGCATGAGTGCACCTATAGCACCGTTGACTATATCAAAAATTCCTATCACACCTTTTCCAAATATGGCTAAGGGACCAACTAGACGAGCAAGAAACCACTCCAAAGTGGCCCATAATTATATAATTGTGGATGATTTAGCCCAATCTCCCACTGCCACGTCAGCTTTGGAAGTCCTGCAATCTTGCCCAAAGCAAAGGAAAGCCTTACTTTCCGCATTAGGCACTATTGACCCTGTCGATTCACACCTAATGGATTTTGATTTAGATAAAGGCACCCCTAGTCTTCCTTTGTTAGTCGCCTTCCAGATACCGGTGTCAGTCCAGAACATCACTATCCACCGTTGTATCATTGACGAAGTTGCATCCACATGCATCATGTCAAAGCATGTTTGGCAGAAGTTAGGGTATCTCGAACTGAAGCCATTAGACATCACACTTAGGGCATACGAGGAGCTCCCTTATGCTCCCGTCGGTCTCTATCAAAATGTCCCAGTTTTCTTGGCTGAAAATACGGTTCTTATCGACATTGAGGTCTTGGATGATCAGCTGTATTACAATATACTCCTTGGGTGGAGTTATGTGTACACCATTTTTTCCATAACATCCTCCAACTTAAGAACCATGATGTTTCCCCATGAGGACCGCATCATTACTGTCCCTGAAAAACTCCAATGTAGTTCTACCTTATGTAGACACATCTGCTGAGACGCTTACATAGTACCAAGAATACGGCGCTGGGCAATTCAAACCACTGTCTATACTCAGATCATTCCTAGGAGATCCCCCCGTCATACCAGAATCATCCACTGATATCACAGGGGCTCTGGTGTGCATGATGTCTACATCAAGCACCGAAGCCAGTCGGGAGACACAGACTAGTAGTAATGAAATTGAGGCCTCTGTCATGACAACCTCTATATACTACACCGTCTCCCAAACTCCTTTTCTACACCCTCCATCTGGTTTTGTGTCACAACAAGTCTTGGAAACAATAGTGTTGTCAAACGTATCTTTTTCAATATTAGTTTGGTACTTGGTCCCACCGACCACGATGGGATTCACAGGCATTACCTCTACATGGTTAATCCCCCTCACTCATGAGGAGTCCCCACCTATTAAGGAAACATCCGCAACAATACCATCTAAGGAAACTCCCATCGCAAAAACGATTGCCACGACCAAGAAAACCCATAAAAAGGGAAAGAAGATAGAAAATCCCATCACACAACTGGAATTACAACCTTTTGCAGTATGCGACATAGTATGCCACCCTACCCATATCTGCCCAGAGCTGGACAAGCTAAAAATTCTCCTAATCTCTGAAATAAATATTGCGACAACAAGTTCACGTAAAAAGGAACCAGCCACAAAAAACCAAGGCAAGGCATTGCATACCAATCACGCATGTGATATATGTATAAATGATGGGCATTACACCCATCACTATCCAAAAATAGCACAATATAGGGATGCCTTACATGCCCTAGAAAATTCACATCAAGAGGATCCCTCCATACAATTAAATGGAGAAGAACCTCGAGTCATATTATACATAGAGGAGGCACGACAGTCACCAGAAAGACTCCCGTTTATATTCCCTCCTCATATCATATGATGTGCACTCTGCGATGAAAGTGAACATTTCATCAAGGACTCTGTAGCCCTGGAACTCATCCAAATATGGTATCTGACGGATCGTGTGTACTATGTTTGCCTGCGAGCAACCCAATTTTCATGTCCGATATGTTCTGGAAATCCCCCATTAGAGTAGTGCCATTAAATCCCTCGATTTTTCTTAACCCTAACCAGTTTACACACATCCATAGTTTACCTCTCCTTAGAAGACAACTCAGACACATAATCCATGGATAGCTCGACAACACATGAGGATGTGACAAGTAGGTCCATTCTCTTCCTGTCAGCATAAAAGTGGCTGGTCATGGAACCCTCAGTTATCCCCACCCACCTTCCATGGAGAAGACCAAACTGTGCGTTGTGTAACATATGAAACCATGTGGTCACCACATGCCTAGACCTAGAAGCACTACGCCGCTGGTACCCTATCATGTCACCAACTGAATAGGATGGGAATACCCAAGAAAGACATTCTTGTCTAGTATGTAAAGGCAACCATCATGATCAGCGATTCACTTATATCCCTCGAGTGCGCCAAATAATTGACATCATTCATTCATTAGAAACACACCATTGGGATATTATCAATACAAAGGTTAGAAAACCTAATGAAATGTAGATTCCCTCGAGGCAGCCTAACCCATTTCCATACCAACACGTTGGGCAAGTTAAAAAGAGCATCGACCTAGCATGACCCATGTATAGCCTAGGCCAACATGCCAGCTATGCGATAGAATTTGTCACCAGGTTAATCATTGTAAACAACTAAAGCACCTCACAAATAGCTTTCGCATGGTATCATCCCTCCCTTAGAGACATCTCTCTAGTGAAGAAAAGATCACACACTGCTATTGTTGGATTTCTCACATTTTTACCATACAATGAAATGTGAACACCTCCCCAAGCTACGAGCGGCAAGAGCAACGTTAAGTATACACTCCCCAAGATAGCTAGACCTACCCAAACTAAAAACTCGGAAATGGTAGCAGAGGAATCTCTCCCCTACGCTTGATCCTTTCTGAGCGTCCACTTTAGGGATGAAGAGTAGTGTTGGTTCTCACACCATCTACTCAATAGGCACATTGGTACCATGCACCATTTGCACTGGCCATAACCACGAAATAGAGGCATGCCCATTAATGGAAACATTCAGGAACCTCTGCACCAGGCACAACTTCCAAATCCTAGAAAGTGCTCAACCTTATGAGGAACCTAGACTTACTCCCATGCAAGCTGCCACGATGGAAATTCCTCCCCCACCAAATGCCGACGAAATGATATATCATATACGATTAATATCATCATGTATCAGAACCATGACTCGGGATGCCTACTCTTTATTCATAGGTTTCGAGTTAGCTGCAACTACGAGAGTAGCTGTACCAATGACGGTGAAAACCCAATCCATCTAGACCCTGTCGACCGCGTCTGGTTCCACCACATTGACGATGGAATATTATTCATGTCTGTCAACCAGCTCCGTTAGGACTAAAAATATTCCTCACACCCTTGCGCAGACTCAATCCCCCTTAGGATCCTTACTCCACTCAGATGAGGATATTCTTGAGGCCATGATGGAGCCAAATTATCTATGGGATGTGATGCATCACCTCTAGTTTTTTATTCCAAAAAAAATTTTCAGCCCTAACTAGATAGGAAACCAAGAGATTTATGTAATTGAATCAAATGATTTCCTCTCATAAGGGATATTTGATTTGTTCAAAAATCCCATTCCTGCGCCCGATGGATTCAAAGAAGGGAACATGTCAAACATTTTTCCTACCATCAAGGTGAATATCTCTTGAAATCCTAAAAAATTCAAAAGAATTTCACTAGGGGTAGCATGTTCACCAAAAGAGATAACCTCTTACACCCAGTTATTGCAAGAGTATCGAGATATATTCGCACGGGACTACTTAGAAATGCCAGGGCTTAGCCCCACTATTGTAGAGCACCATATTGACACTTGGACTGACGTACCACTAGTATGCTAGAAACAACGTCAACTGCACCCATCCAAGGAAGAAGCAATTAAACGAGAAAATCAATAAGCTTCACAAAGACGAGTTCATCTACCCCATCGCTTACACATTATGGGTTTCCAACCCTGTTCCTGTCATGAAAAAACAGGGCACCATACGCATTTGTACTGATTTTCGTGATTTGAATAAAGCCTGTCCAAAGGACAATTACTCTACCCCATTCATCGACCAAGTCATCAATGCTTGTGTAGGACACGAGGCCCTCTCCTTCATGGATGGTTTCTCTAAGTATAATAAAATTCAAATACGTCACACCGATTGATACAAGACCGTGTTCACCACCCCATGGGGCACATTTTCATACCATGTGATGCCATTTGACCTTAAAAACATTGGATCCACTTTCCAGTGGGCCATGAATTATATGTTTCATGACCTGGCACACCTCATCCTCACATACATGGACGAGCTTACTGTCCAATCCAAGAAGCGATCAGATCATCTCGAGGATTTGCGACTGGTATTCCAAAGATGCCGGCAATACAACCTACGCTTTAACCCTCTCAAGTGTGTCTTTTGCGTCGCAACAAGATGACTTCTATGTTTTATTGTGTCCCAACAAGGAATTAGAATGGAACCTCTTAAGGTCCAAGCTATCAAAGAGGTACCTCCACCTTGATCCATCAAGCAACTACAAAGATTGCAAGGAAAGGAAAACTTTCTGAGACATTTTGTCCCAGACTATGCCACTTGCACTCAAGGATTCCTACGTCTCCTTCATCAGAACATCCCTTTCAAATGGGAAAATCAAGCCCAACAATCATTTGAGGCACTGAAAGACACATTATCTTCAGCACCATTGATTAGTCCCCCAGACTACAACAAGGACTACACCGTGTACCTATCAGCATCCGAGACCGCTTTGGCCGGAGTATTGATCCAGGAAGGCACAAATGGGAAGGAACACGTAAACTATTACATTACCAAAACCTTATCAGGCCCCACATTAAGATATGAGCTTGAAGAAAAGACAACCCTAGGATTAATACACGCAGTCCAAAAAATTTGCCACTACATTATCTTAAGGACTACAATAGTCATCGTAGATATTAACCCCATGAAATACCTACTCACACGCCGGTTAATGAACCATAGGTACGCTCGTTGGATAGTCATTCTGCAAGAATTCGACTTACAGTTTTCCTCCCCCAAGAGAAAGAAGGCTTTAATTTTAGCCAAGTTCATCACGAACCTTCCAAGCCAGACCAAAGGATCACAAATCAATTATTTGATACCGGACGAACATCTCTTCCTAGTAACGATCGATGACCCTTGGTACGGAGATATTCTCCTATTTTTGCGAACCCAATAGTTTAGACCCCAGATCACCCGTGATGACCGTCGGCGCATCTACCACCAGGCCCCCTGATACCTCCTCATGGGAAATTTTTTATACCGACGGGGCATCTACACCATATTACGTCGATGCCTCATCCACGACCAAGCTGAGAAAGCCCTTAATGATTGCTACAATGGAGCTTGCGGTGGCCACCACCCAAAAATTCCGACAGGCAAGATATTTTTTCCCCACATTATTTCACGATTGAATTTCATCATTCAAGAAGTGCGAGTGATGTCAACACTTCACTCACAAGAAAGAGCCCCTCCTGCTCCCCTGCACCCCATCATAATTTCTGGTCCCTTCTGCAAATAGGAGATCGACTTCATGAATTGTAACCACACATCGTTAAGTAACCACAAATGCATTAATGTGGCCGTCGAATACTTCACCAAATGGGCAGGAGACATACCCACATACAAAAACTCAACAGAAACCGCTACACGATTTTTATTTAACCTTGTCATTGCCTAGTGTTGGTATCCCGTGTTTTTATAGTTTGGAAAATAAAAAGACAAGGAAACATCAGAACCAATCTTTAGAGTTACAGGATCTAGTCCTCCTGTTCTCAGAGAGGGATCTCTCAAAAATTTTGTTTGCAAAGGTTTAACTTGTGTACTTTGAGTATTGGTTTTAGACTAGTTGTTAAGTGCAGGTGTTTATTTGTTTGTTTGGCTGGGTTGGAATGATACAACAGAACATGAAAGGCCTAGGAAAGATATATAGGATAGAGAAATATTTGGTTCATTGGGCAATGGAGTCAAAAAGAGGTCATAACAAACTCATCAATGGATATGGGATATCAAAGGGCAAATCTAACTTGGCCACAGGATCCTTTTGTTTTTGGAATGAGATGAACATTAATGATTTGGAAAGAGAGGTTTAATTCTCAACAAAGGGAATTCGAAAGCATAATTTGAACAATAAAGAGCTCTTTGATAGACATGGCTAACCATAAATTCTACAAATCACACCTTTAAGCAAATAATGTTTCAAAACAACTAAAAAAATGAAATCTAAGATTCGGGGAACACCCTATTTCCTCAAAAATTTATTTTAAAGGACTTAGAAACATAAAATATTTACTGATAATTACAGTCATAGAAGAGGGAACACCTAAAAACATCTATGATCATAATTATAACGACCTTTAAGCCAACTGTTTAAGTGAGAACAAAGGGCAAGATCAAAACAGACCTCTTTGATTCACTGTAAGAAAATAACTTCAAAAGGAGACTTCAATAACAGTTTTTAAGTGGCAGCAGACAAGCAGGGAGAACCATAAATCATGCTGAAACCAACTGTTCGAACTATTAAGGAAATAAGCAAGCATGAAGATTAAAGAGAGATATTAAAGACTCTAAAATACTTCAGCAGAAGAAAACATGAAACAATGAAGGATGAACAGGTCTAAGGTGCTTCCAGGAGTCATTTCTTAGCCTAAAACATTCAACCTAATGTAGTAAGAAGTTATGGAACATAATGAAAATAGGGGAAAAACATTAAATAGTTTAGAATACTTCACCAACAACCAAGCTTATGGATCCAATGATAGAGCCTTCTCAGTCACAAGCATGCAACAACATCATCAGGGCTTCCAAGACTTCAATTTCTTCTTCAATTTCAACAGACTATGTATTATTTCAAAGAGTTCCAATATTACAGCTAGTGATCAAACAACAACCAAGCAACCAACCCCTCACTCATCTTCTCCAGAAGTATATATAGAAGAATGAGGAGGTGAGATCTGATAAAAAGATCTCCAATTACAATTAATACAGGTTTTAATGACCTCTTGGCCTTTGAGGGGCTCAATGAAGAGACTTACATGGGTGTACTCTGTATTAAATGCTTTTACATAAAGTTTAAGCTCGGTGGGAGATTTTTTTGACCTTTGAGGCTCTGTGTGGCGTCGAAGTAACTCTGTAGATATCTTTCGCATTGAAGTTCCTTGCAGAAGTAACTCTTCGGCTACGTTTTGAGACAAATATCTGATCCTGATCAATAAATTCGGCTTCTGATTGAATACTTTGAAGCACAGGTGGCATTTCAGCAGCTGGGAGGAATCAATTTGCCTCAGATGTGGTGGTAGAGGATTTCTTGTTGATAAAAACCCTTAAGATTTTCTTTAAAATATATTTTAATTGGGGATTAGGCTTTTGATAAACATTCTTAGCCATAATCCCCACAAAATCTGTCTTTAATCCTATGTTCTGATAAATTTTGGTCTTCATCACTAATAATCTTTGACTGTGCTTGATTCATTGTTTTCTGCTGGTGTGCAGGGCTGCGCAGGGGTCGAATGGCATCAATGCCTCGCGAATCATTGATAAAACATGGATTTTTAAACCCTGTGATGATTTTCTTTGGTGAATCGAAGGTGGGAGGATCGTCATCCTATGCCTTCGAATTTTCTTCAGACATAGTGAAAAAACCTTTGAACCCTGTAAAATACGAACAAAAATTATAAAATCCATGCATTTATAGGTTACTACTTTAGAAGGCATGTGGAGAGAGCGTGGCCGTTAGATGGCATCATCCAACGGTCGGGATTTGATGAGAAGGCGGAAGAATTGTTTAAAACAGAGCCGTCGATCGCGCAAAGATTGACGGTCGAGAGCGGAGAAAGGAAAGTCAAACAGAACATTTTTTCTGGGTGATGAATAAGGGCGATGGAATATGGGCCGTCGATCTGCAGATCAGATCGACGACAGAGATCAATTGAATGCCGCGCCGTAGCCCGGTTAACTGTCGGGCATCTTCGGTGAGCGATAGCCGTTGGATGGCCCACCCCAGATCGGACGGTGTACAGCGATATCGCGCGGGGTCCACATCCGAATGTTAACGCGCGATGGACGGCGGTTTTATGAACAGTGCCCAGGCCATGCGTCAACCGATGAGTGGAATCGCTGGCGATCGGGAAAAAACCGCCGTCGCCCAAAGGCAGTGCGATGAATACCGCGCGGTTTTTGGAAAGGTGAGTGGAATGTGGGGGCCACCGGGGAGACGAACTCCACACCGTCGATCTGCAGATCAGATCGATGGTGGAGATCGGCTGAAACCTTGACCGACGGAAAATTATAATATACTAAAAAATCAGAAAATTAATAAAAACAGAGGTTTTTATTAATTTATAACGCGGCTTGGCGCCCGACTGTGGGGCCGTGGGCGCATGGGAAATAATGTGACCGAGGTTTAATGGGAAAAAGGGCTAGGACCCATATATGCCCAAAATGTGGGTTTTTATGGTTTTTCAATGATTTCCAAAGGGTTAGAGAGGTTCAGATAAGGAAAAGAAGGAGTCTTTAAACCTTATAAAAGGGATTTTGATGAAGGGGAAATGGGAAAAACATGAAAATGAGGGATTTTCATGGAAACTAGAGGGATAGAATGAGGTTAGTTTTGGAAGAGGGGAGAGAGGGAAATGGTGCTTGCAGCAGTATTCTTTCTTGGGAAACAACAGGATTCTGAGTTTGAAAAAAGGGGAAAAGCAGTGACGATTATCCAAAGGATAGGATATTATCAAAAGACTTTAAGCATCAACAATTTTAGCAATGAAATTGTTTCTTGAAGGCTATCCAACATCATTTAGCCACCACCTGATATGACAGAATTTATGGGTGGCTAATAGTGGCTCCACTTGGGGATGGTGCCTTTTTGAAGGCATCAAGAATTTCAGACTTGCATTCTCTGGGAGGCTGATCAGTTTCCTCCTCCATTGGGTTGCCTTCCTTTCTGTGGATGATCTTCTTTTGCTCTGAAACATATTAGCATTCATGGATCAACAATGGAACTTCATCAATACAACCTGTCTACCTACCCAATCCTACTGATCTAACATTTTTTCTTCTTTAGAGTGCACTTGGATTGGAAAACTCTTTTTACAACATTTTATTCTTTTGAAAATATAAAACTAATATAATTCTACTCCTTATTTCTCCCTGAACTCAGATTAAGCAGTTGAGTTCAGATGCTTCTCTACCTATTCTACCATATGTTGGGATTAAACTGTCCAACAGAATTTTATTCTCTAATATCTACAACAGAAATTGAAAAGCATTCAAGTTAGGATTGGACAGTCTAACTTGATGCTGGTCTATGGCATAAAAGACAAGCTGCACATAGACATTTATTTTGCACAAAATTTAAAACAAAAATGGAAGGCTTGAGATCTGAAATTTGAAAACATTTCCTTCCTCTTTTCTACAACTCTGTTTTGATCTTTGTTTTGAGCTATCTTTGCTTTTCTTCTGGTTCAGGTTTTAATCTGATTAGAACCATATTTTTACATCTTTTGACTCAGAATTTGAAACAGATTTGAGTTATTTTCTCTTTGAAACTTTAGGTTCAGATTTTGAGCATGTTTGAACCTTTAATTTCTATTCCTAAACTATCTACTGATAAGCCAAGATTAAACAATTTGGCAAATCGAATTCACTATCTTATCAACAAAAAATTTAAAGCTAATTAGTCAAGATTAAACTGTTTGACTAACTAGAAGTGTGTTTTTCAAGAGTGGCATTTGAGCTTGCACACTTTCAGATTTGTTTCTCTTTTTTGGTATGGGGCTATACCTTTCTTGTTTTCACCATCTGCCCTCTTTTCTTTCTTTCTCTGTTTTTGTATTTTTGATTTTCATAACTTTGAATGCAATGTTTCAGACTATGATATTTACAATGAAAAATAAAATGCTTTGAAACTTAAGATTCTTGGCAGAAGTAATGCTTTAGCATTCTGCCATTGACAGGACCTCCATATAGGTCTTCTCCATTCAATTCTTTCAAGAAAAATGCATTGTGACCCCTCTCAGCATGAATAATATAGGGTCCTTTCCACAAGTTATCAAATTTTCCATGTTTTCCCTTCTCTTCTTTTCTTGAATCCCACTTAAGAACACATTTTCCAATTTGGAAATTGTTTGCCTTAGTTCTCTTATCAAATAGCTTCTTTATATTTTCTTGGACTAACTGTGTTCTTTCATAGACTTCCTCTCTGGTCTGCTGTAAATGGATTGTTTGGTTGATTCTCCTCTGCATATCATTCTCTTCAATCTGCACTTCTTGAAGGAGCTTCATGACTGGCACTCCCAATGAGGTGGGAAAGACTGCATCCATGCCATAAAATAACTGATAGGGAGACATATTTATTGATTTCTTTGTAGTTAACCTATCAACCCATAAGGCATGAACCAGTTTACTGTGCCATGATTTCTGATTTTGTTCCAACAGCTTTTTAATGATATTGATGAGGCTCTTGTTGGAAGATTCAGCTAATCCATTTCCTTGGGGATAGTACGCAGTGGAATGGCCCAAGGTTATGTGGTATTTGTAACAGAAATCAACCATCTTATTAGATTTAAAAGCAGCAACATTGTCTGTTATGATTTTTCTGGGACAACCAAATCTGGATAGGATGTTGGTTTCAAGAAACTTGATAATGACAGAGTCATTAGAATTCCTGGAAGGTATAGCTTCTATCCATTTGGTAAAGAAGTCAGTGGCTGTGAGGATGCACTTATGCTGAGCTGAGGAGGATGGGTGAATTTCCCCAATGAAGTCTAAACCTCATTGTTGAAAAGGTGCCTCAACTCTGATAGGATGTAAGGGTAAGGGAAGAAGTTTTCTTTTTCCATAAAAAAATTGACAGTTATGGCAAGACATGACCGACTTTTGAGTGTCTGGAAAAAGGGTAGGCCAATAGTAACTAGATCTAAGAATTTTGTTTGCTGTGGCCTTCCAGTAGAGGTGACCTCCACATTCTCTGTCATGCAATTCATGCATGATTTTTCCTGCATCATCTTCAAGTAAACATTTAAGAAAAATTCCAACAGTATTTTTTCCAATATAATACTCCATCTAATATGCAAAAAATTAAAGCTTTTTGTTTCAAAAATCTAGCTTTAGTTTTAGACAGAGAAGGAGGGGCATTTAAATATAAAAGCACATAAACAATGTCAGCATACCAAGGAGAATTTAGAAAAGTTTCTTCAATAAAAGGAGCAGTGGATTCTTCTATTTCTTCCAACACATCTACCATATTTATGTCAAGTGCTTGGAAGTTAGACTCAGCCATAAGTTTTGTTAATCCTTGCCCTTTAACTAGTTTGGTGGGCCTAATTTCTAAGTCATATTCAAGAATAGTTGCAATCCATTTTCCCCTTTTACCATCAGGGTCTTGACTTGGAATGTCCTTGACAACAGTATGTGGAACAAAAGCAATTATGTGAGAGTGTAAAATATAGACCCTAAAGTCTTTTAATGCTTTCACTAATGCTAAGGCTTGCTTCTTCATGATGTTATATTTGAGAGGAGCATCTCTTAAGGCCCTATTAAGGAAATATATGGGTTGTTCTTGCCCCAAATCATTATTTTGAAGTAAAACTACAGCTATTGTATGTTCAGATGCAAAGGAAAAGATGTAAAAGTCTTTGGTGAAATCTGGACTAATCAGGACTGGTGTTTGAGTAAGCGCTTGTTTGACCAGTTCGAATGATTGTTTAGCTGGTAAAATACATTTTAAACCTTCATCTTTCTTAAGCATGCTTGTAATTTTTTTTAATAGCTCAGCAAGATTAGGAATAAACCTCCTCAAGAAATTAATCTTTCCGATGAAAGATTGCAATTCTTTGAGGCTCCTTGGATGGCTGATCTGCAATATGCCATCTATCCTTGTAGGGTCTATTTTGATTCCCTCTTTTGAAATTATATGGCCAATAAGTTTACCTTCTTGGAGACCAAAGAGTGTCTTTTTGGGATTCAATGATAAGCCAAATTTCCTACACTTCTCAAAAAAATTTCTCAGGTGAATCAAATGTTCTTCATCAGTTTTTTGAGAAAACGGTTATGTCATCAAGGTAAATGATTATGAAATAGCCAATGTCTTCAGAAAAGGCTATGTCCATGGCCCTTTGGAAAGTGGCCCCTGCATTCATTAATCCGAAAGGCATTTTGACATACATAAAGGTGCCCCAAGGTGTGGTAAAGGCAGTTTTGATTTGATCACTTGGGAGCACTAACACCTGGTTGTAACCCGAGAACCCATCTAAGAGGGATATCCTTTTTGACCCAACTACCCTTTGAAGGATATGGTCCATATTGGGTAAGGGGTAGTTGTCTTTTAAAGAAGCTCTGTTTAAATTTCTGAAATCAATACAGAGCCTGATTTCCCCTGTTTTCTTTCTAACAGAAACTAAGTTTGAGACCCACTCTGAATACCTAATTGGCACAATGATCCCAGCAGCATGCATCTTTTCAATTTCTGCCTTAACTAAAGGTAATAAAACAGGGTTTATTCTCCTTAGTTTTTGTCTAAAAGGCTTTTGATTTTCCTTCAAAGGGATTTTATGTTGGATGATGCTGGTATCATATGATTTTAGGTCTTTGTATCCCCAAGAAAAAACATCTTTAAACTCTTTGAAAAACTCTATGTACTGCAATTTTATGTGAGCTGGGAGAGTGCTAGAAAGCTTGATCATCTTGGGTTCTGTTAGACTGCCTATTTTATGTTCTTCTACATTTTTTTCCACAGGCTCCATTCTTGGTTCTTTGGCTACATCGTTAAAGTTAAAAAGGTGTTCTAAACGCGCTAGACCTCTTGGAATTTTATCATTTTTGCATTGTAAAACTTGCAAGTCTTCTTGGTCTGCGCTGTCAATTACCTCTGCTTCAAAAGGATTCTCATAATGATTTATATCAACAGTATATGTCATTTCAGCTTCTGGGATTTGTTCAATATACAAATGATTTTCTTTATGGTTGGTTTCTGATATTGGTATGCTGAAATCATTTTCTGATTTCAAGAAATCATCTATGTGTTTGTCAGAATCAAACACTTGCCAGTGATCTTCGTTTTCAGGCACAACAGGCCTATGTTTTACTTTTACACTGAGCTGTTGATTTATTTCAGGTATTTGGAATTTGCTGGCATTGAAAGCAAGTTCATTTGCTAGATGATTCAGTTCTCTTGGAATGAAAATAAGTTCATACTTTTCAAAGGTTTTTAATAGATCAAGGGTAGCATTTCGATATTCCCTAAGTCTTGGATTTTTAGCTGAGTATTCTCCTTTGATTTGTCTTATGATAAGTTCAGAATCTCCTAAGATTGATATCTTCTGGGCTTCTAACTGTTTAAGCAGTTGTAAGCCTAGGAGAAGTGCTTCATACTCAGCAATATTGTTAGTGCATGGGAAATCCAATTTGTATGAAAAAATCTGTTTGGTATTTTGAATCCATACACCTACTCCTGCACATGTTTTATTACAAGATCCATCAAATTTTAGGGTCCAAAGCATGTCATTCCTATTTTCATTTTCTTGTTGCTGTTGATTGGTAATGTTTTGAATTTGATTGAAGGGAAGATTTGATTGTTCTGGTGAACTGATTGGGTCTATTTTTTCTTTATCTTGTTGAGTAATTTCATCTTCGTTATATAAGATAAAGGAATCTAAACTTGATCGAATATAATAGATTGGAGAGTTGTTTGGTTTGTCTATATTTATCACCATGTATTTCATGTGAGATTCCCTGTATAGTCTTCTGTTTTGATTAAAAATGGGAATGGTGGCATAAGACATGTCCATTTGAAGGCTTCCCTGAAGTTTGGCTCCCCAAGATCTGGATAAGAGCATGCCATACTTAAGGGGAATGTCATCTACAACTATGTCCATGACTAAACTCTTAGCAGGGATTTGGGACAAGTTAACACACAAATATTTGATTAAACCCAAACATTTGACTCTGCTTGAGTCAAAGGAATACAAGTCTTTGTATGGTTTAGTAATTTCTAAGCCTAAGCTTTCCATCACTACCTTGGGCATTAGATTATGTGAAGCTCCTGAGTCCAACATGGCACTGTGTAAAATTTTCTCATGTATGTTCAAACTAACATAGAAGGGAGGAACAACCCCTTCTTGGTATTTTCCTTCAACTTCTGGACCAAACAACAACTTAGGTTTGTCATCTGTCAAGTTTAAGGTGTCAGTATCACTTCCTAAGTTCAAAGCTTTCAAAACTTGGTTTTTGTACACTTCTTGGGTTACTAGTTCAGCTAGGGGAATGGTAATATTTATCTTAGCAATCTCTCCCTCAAGGCTGAAAGGAATAATTGACTTGTTTGTATTTACATATGTTTTTTCAATTGAATTCTTTTCAGCAACTTTGATTTGCTGAACCTTGTTTGGACTAGTAATTGGGACAGTTTTATTGGGACCACTAGCTGAAGTGCTAGGGGTACTCTGTTCAACATTTGGCTGGACACCTTTATCTTTGTTCATGTCTGGTTTCTTGGTCAAAATGTTGGTTTTCTCCGCTGTCTTTTTGGGCTGAGTTTCTGTGTTTTTCTTGAAAACAGTGCTAGTGTTCTTATATTTTGAATTATCTATGCTTCCCTTGCTCCTAAGATCATACTGTTTGTGTACCTCCATGATTTCATTTTCAAAATCCAATCTATAGTCATCAGAATCTTTATAGGTATTTGTATTTTGATCATAAGAGAATAAATCTTGTTCTTCCTCAGTGAGGAAAACATCATCCCCACTGTCTGATCCAATCAAGTTCACATGAGATTCTTCCAACCTTTCCAACTCCCTATATTCTTCATATTGATCTACATAGTTCTGTTGAAAGGGAGGTCTAATCTGTTGGTCACTTTCTTTTTGCTTATCTTGATTGTTGTCCCTTCTATAATTCTGATTTCTATTTCTGTTTTGGGAGTTGTTTTGATTGTCTCTTGGCTGTGTTCTCTCAAGTAAGCTCATCCTTTTCATGATCTCTTCCAACATCTGTTCTATCTTTGAGCTAGATGTGGAGGGTGTAGTGTCATCTTTATAAGTTACCCTCTTCTCTGATCTCAACCTATTTCTTTTCTCAATTATGTTTGCTTCTACGCTCACAGCTCCTTTCTGCATGTCTTCTAAGGTTAAGTAATCCCTCTCCCTTAACTGATACATCATGTCAACATCAAGGCCTTCGGGATATCTTACTAAGGCCATGCCTTGAGGAGGTTTCATGTGAGGTGGAAGAGCATTGTAAATGCTATTAAACCTAGTGGAGTAGTCAAGAATACTCTCTCCTTGATTTCTCTTGAGGCTGCTATATTCTGCTAGTATTTGGAGAGGATTCTTTTTGAGTTCCCATTTGTTGATAAATGTTTGATGCAAGGCAGGGAGATCATTTATGCTATTAGGAGGTAAGTTTTTGAACCATTTCTTTACATCTCATCCTAAACTCTGGGCAAAGATCCTCATCTTCACAGTTTCTTCTTCTATCTCCATGTAATCAAATGCATATTCCATCTTATCTACATGATGTTGGGCTGTTGTAGACTCTTTTCCAGTGAAGTGAGGGATTTTAGATTGATAATCATTTGGTAAGGGAAGTAGAGGTTGTGGTAACACTAACGGGGCATACCATGTTTCCATGGCTAGAAATAAGGGTGGATTTACAAGAGGTGGATTTACAGTAGTGAAAGTGGGCTGAACAGGAGTGTTTTGCACAGTGGTAGTATGAATTGGAGTGGAGGAAATACTTGGGCCAGAAAACTGATTTTGAGCAGACTTGTTATGAAAAAGGCTAAAGTGATAAAGAAGTTGGGAATCAGGAGGAGTGGAAGGTGAGGCTTCTATATTGAAGCTTTGTTGCAAATCTGCAATATCAAGGTCAGTTTGGTTTAAGTCACCTTGAGATCTGGTTCTAAAGATGTTCTTTGTATGATGTAAATCAAAGTGTGAATCCTCTAAGACAATAAGGTTTTCAGGGACAGAATTTGTTCTTAAGAGGCTCCTATTAACAGCTGATTTTCCAGATTTAGAAGTCTGCCACATAATTCTCGCAGGATTGTCAACGATTAAAGGAGGATTTGGGTATGGATGGGATCTAGTATTGATCCTATGTGAAGCCAGACTGCTTTTCAAAAATGAGAGAGGTGGGGGGGTTTTTAGGGACTGTTTTTTGGAAGCTTCACCTCTCAGGATGTTTTGTCTAGAATGGGACTAGGCTTCTAAAATTTCTTCAAGGCTGGTTAACACAGTCTTAAAGAGATTTGGGAACCTAGATGAGTAATAGGCCTACTGGGGCTAGTGGAGTCGCCAGGTGGAAACTTTTAGTTTTTTATGAAGGTAAGATATTGGATGGTTCCACCACCATGATTATTATGAAGCCAAACTGAAATGTTTTTGGGTTTTTCTGAGCTTCTTGATTTTATAGGTTATGAGAGTGTCCTAAATATGACTTAACAGTTAGCTAGGGTGTCAAAACATACAGAGTTCACTCTTATGGCTTGGTAACTGATTCCTTAAAGGTTTGATAAGGTTTAATGAGAATCCTAAGGGTTACTTAGTTTGTCACAGATTCAATTAAGTCCTATCATGATTACCGCTGCTTGGTAGTGCTTAAGGGAGGTTACTTTTGTTATACTAGATAGTGAGTTTTTAATTTAAAATATTTTACTCAGGGTCCCACCGTGATCGCCATTATGTTGGGGCGATGAGATGGCTAATAATCACTAGATATTCTTTAAAAATAAGGGATATCTAGAGTCCTAAGGGGTACTTAGATTGTCAATGACTCAGAAGGTCCCACCGTGATCGCCATTATGTTGGTATCCCATGTTTTGATAGTTTTGCAAATCAAAAGACAAGGCAACATCAGAACCAATCTTTAGAGTTACAGGATCTAGTCCTCCTGTTCTCAGAGAGGGATCTCTCAAAAATTTTGTTTACAAAGGTTTATCTTGTGTGCTTTGAGTATTGGTTTTAGACTAGTTATTAAGTGCAGGTGTTTATTTGTTTGTTTGGTTGGGTTGGAATGATACAACAGAACATGAAAGGCCTAGGAAATATATATAGGATAGAGAAATATTTGGTTCATTGGGCAATGGAGTCAAAAAGAGGTCATAAAAAACTCATCAATGGATATGGGATATCAAAGGGAAAATCTAACTTGGCCATAGGATCCTTTTGTTTTTGGAATGAGATGAACATTAATGATTTGGAAAAAGAGGTTTAATTCTCAACAAAGGGAATTCGAAAGCATAATTTGAACAATAAAGAGCTCTTTGATAGACAGGGCTAACCATAAATTCTACAAATCACACCTTTAAGAAAATAATGATTTCAAAACAACTAAAAAAATGAAATCTAAGATTCGGGGAACACCCTATTTCCTCAAATATTTATTTTAAAGGACTTAGAAACATAAAAGATTTACTGATAATTACAGTCATAGAAGAGGGAACACCTAAAAAAATCTATGATCATAATTATAACGACCTTTAAGCCAACTGTTTAAGTGAGGACAAAGGGCAAGATCAAAACAGACCTCTTTGATTCACTGTAAGAAAAGAACTTCAAAGGGAGACTTCAATAACAGTTTTTAAGTGGCAGCAGACAAGCAGGGAGAACCATAAATCATGCTGAAACCAACTGTTCGAACTATTAAGGAAATAAACAAGCATGAAGATTAAAGACAGAGATTAAAGACTCTAAAATACTTCAGCAGAAGAAAACATGAAACAGTGAAGGATGAACAGGTCTAAGGTGCTTCCAGGAGTCATTTCTTAGCCTAAAAATTTCAACCTACTGTAGTAAGAAGTTATGGAACATAATGAAAACAGGGGAAAAACATTAAACAGTTCAGAATAATTCACCAACAACCAAGCTTATGGATCCAATGATAGAGCCTTCTCAGTCACAAGCATGCAACAACATCATCAGGGCTTCCAAGACTTCAATTTCTTCTTCAATTTCAACAGACTATGTATTATTTAAAAGAGTTCCAATATTACAGCTAGTGATCAAACAACAATCAAGCAACCAACGCCTCACTCATCTTCTCCAGAAGTATATATAGAAGAATGAGGAGGTGAGATCTGATAAAAATATCTCCAATTACAATTAATACAGGTTTTAATGACCTCTTGGCCTTTGAGGGGCTCAATGAAGAGACTTACATGGGTGTACTCTGTATTAAATGTTTTTACATAAAGTTTAAGCTCAGTGGGAGCTTTTTTTGACCTTTAAGGCTCTGTGTGGCGTCGAAGTAACTCTGTAGATATCTTTTGAATTGAAGTTCCTTGCAGAAGTAACTCTTCGGCTGCGTTTTGAGACAAATATCTGATCCTGATCAATACATTCAGCTTCTGATTGAATACTTTGAAGCACAGGTGGCATTTCAGCAGCTGGGAGGAATCAATTTGCCTCATATGTGGCGGTGGAGGCTTTCCTGTTGATAAAAACCCTTAATATTTTCTTTAAACTGTATTTTAATTGGGGATTAGGCTTTTGATAAACATTCTTAGCCGTAATCCCCACAAAATCTGTCTTTAATCCTCTGTTCTGATAAATTTTGGTCTTCGTCACTGATACTCTCTGACTGTGCTTGAGTCATGGTTTTCTTCTGGTGTGCAGGGCTGCGCAAGGGTCGAATGGCATAAATGCCTCACGAATCATTGATAAAATGTGGATTTTTAAACCCTGTGATGATTTTCTTTGGTGAATCGAAGGTGGGAGGATTGTCATCCTCTGCCTTCGAATTTTCTTCAGACATAGTGAAAAAACATTTGAACCCTGCAAAATACGAAAAAAAATTATAAAATCCATGAATTTATAGGTTACTGCTTCACAAGGCACGTGGAGAGAGCGTGGCTGTTGGATGGCATCATCCAACGGTCAGGATTTGATGGGAAGGTGGAAGAATTGTTTAAAACAGATCCGTCGATCGCGCAAAGATCGAAAATCAGGAGTGGAGAAAGGCAAGTCAAACAGAACATGTTGACTGGGCAACGAATCAGGGTGATGGAATATGGGCCATCGATCTGCAGATCAGATCGACGATGGAGATCAATTGAATGCCGCGCCGTAGCCCGGTTAACTTTCGGGCATCTTCGGTGAGTGATAGCCGTTGGATGGCCCACCCCAGATCGGACGGTGTACAGCGATATCACGCGGGGTCCACGTCTGAATGTTAACACACGATGGACAACGGTTTTATGAACAGTGCCCAGGCCATGCGTCAACCGATGAGTGTAATCGCTGGCGATCGGGAAAAAACCGCCGTCGCCCAAAGGCGGTGCGATGAATACCGCGCGGTTTTTGGAAAGGTGAGTGGAATGTGGGGGCCACCGGGGAGACGAAATCCGCACCGTCAATCTGCAGATCAGATCTACGGTGGAGATCGGCTGAAACCTTGACTGGCGGAAAATTATAATATAATAAAAAATCAGAAAATTAATAAAAACAAAGGTTTTTATTAATTTATAACGCGGCTTGGCGCTCGACTGTAGGGCCGTGGGCGCATGGGAAATAATGTGACCGAGGGTTAATGGGAAAAAGGGCTAGGACCCATATATGCCCAAAATGTGGGTTTTTATGGTTTTTCAATGATTTTCAAAGGGTTAGAGAGGTTCGGATAAGGCAAAGAAGGAGTCTTTAAAACTTATAAAAGGGATTTTGATGAAGGGGAAATGGGAAAAACATGAAAATGAGGGATTTTCATGGGAAATAGAGGGATTGAATGAGGTTAGTTTTGGAAGAGGGGAGAGAGGGAAATGGTGCTTGCAACAGTATTCTTTCTTGGGAAATATCAGGATTCTGAGTTTGAAAAAAGGGGAAAATCAGTGACGATTATCCAAAGGATAGGATATTATCAAAAGACTTTAAGCATTAGCAATTTTAGCAATGAAATTGTTTCTTGAAGGATATCCAACATCATTTAGCCACCACCTGATATGACAGAATTTATGGGTGGCTAACACCCAGTTCGGTGTACCAAAAGAGTAGTATCCGAACATGGAAAACACTTCAAAAAAAAAACTTTTCCAAGAGCTATCTCACCACGTCGGATTTGCTCATGAATTCACTTCACCATACTACCCCCAATCCAACATAAACGTATAATTTGTGAAAAAAGTACTCAAAACAATGTTACAGCGCATGGTGAATAACCACAAAACAAACTGGCACCACATGCTTTTCTTCACCCTATGGGCATACCGCACGGTAGTGAAAAAATAAATGGGGTTCACACCCATCCAATTGGTATACGGGGACGAAGTCGTGATTCCCATCAAACGTGAGATCCCAAACTTACACGCTGCCATCAAACTTCTCGATGACACCCAGCCTCTAGGGAAACACTTAGTACAACTAGATTTCGTTAATGACAGTTGCTCCAGCACAACGAGGCCCATAAAAAGCAGGTGAAAGCATCGTTCGATCGCAACATCACCCCTTAATCATTTACCTAGGGGGAGTTAGTCCTCTGCTATGATGTCATAAAATAAGCCCTAGGGCTAAGAAAATTCAAAACCTTGTTGAAAGGTCCCTATATCATAAAACATTGTCTCCTAAAGGGGGCATACATCTTGACAGAGCCTAATGGAACATACCTGAGCAACCCTGTCAACGGTCTTTACGTCAAGAAATTTTACCCATAAGGGGCAAGAGGGCTCAACTCTAGAGTTAACGTGCACAAACCAATTTTTTTTTTTATCAAAAACTTGTTACAAAAATGCTCTGGTGTCACAAGTGGACCTTCAACCCAACCAATACTTTGGATTCACTGATGGAGCATCACGATGGTCTCAAGATTTAGCAGCAACCGCCTGGGTCATCTACCACCCTGATCGATCACCATTCTTCACCAATGGAGTAGGCATCAGATCAACGACAAACAATCAAGCAGAATATGACGCCATCATAGGGCTCATGTGTGGCACCTTTAATCAAGGCTGTAATATTCCTAAATTAGCATGCAGCTAATTGGAACATTAAATTTTATCTTAACCTATAGTTAGATGAATAAATGGGTAGGGAGGCCCATGAAACTATTTAGCAGCAATAAATCCCTCTAATGTGAAAAGGGATCATATTCATAGCTGTATAAAACACCCTCATGTGTGAACAAGGGCTAATGCATGAAGACAAGGTCAAGTTTGACTAAGTCAACAGAGATGGAATGGAGGGAGTGAAACATCAATAGTGACAGCCAGTATGAATGTGGATTAATTTAGAAAGCTATATAAAAGCTGGATTGAAGACCCTTAGGTGTGAAAATGGGCTGGAGCAGGTTCAAGAGGTCAACTTGACCAAATCAAATAACGTTGTTATGTAGGAGCGACACTAATGATGGGACAACACAGTTTTGGAGGGAGATTTATGGTGTGATGGTGGAAACCCTAATGAGTGGGACCCAAGGTGAGAAGGCTCACATTGTTTGTAAGGAAGAGGATGGTAGCCATATGGGGTTAGCTTATGAATTATAATTTGATATGTCTGTTTAGAATTTTGCTCTCTTCAGCTATTTAGCTAAGATTACTGGTGTTGTTTAGCACAAGGTATTCCTGTTTAGGAATTCCATCTCTTTCCTTGAGAGGCCTCTTGGGAGAGTCTTAATCTATCATTCCACATATCTGGTATTCTAGCCAATCTTCAGCCTTCAACTACAACACAGTTTCTGCAGAATATTGTGTTGTGTTGTAGGGTGTTGCAGTAGAGGGTTGAGAAACCCACTTTCTGAGCTAGTTTTTCATAAGAGGAAGGATTCCTTCTCTTGGGAGATCAGTTTGGAGGGTTTTTGAGCAATATTTGGCATCAGGCCAATATATTACCACCACTTAAAGCGTAATTCCAGTCTATAATTTTGTTATTTTGGAGGGTAGCTTCAGTGAGGGATCTTGTGGCTCTGTTAGAGGGTTTTCCCGTGATTGAGGGGTTCAACCTTTCGTTGGAGGAGAACTTTGAGTAGATCTGCATCAACTCTATACCATTTTAGCTTCCTATCTTCATGTGCTTCAGTTTTTAGTGACTCTTTAGTCCTTGGGCTATAGATCACCATTTGTATTTGGGTGTAATTCTAGAAACCCTTCCAGGGTTCTCTTCGAATGGTGTAAAAGAGACTAGATCTCAGTTTTTGAGCATTATTGATTAATATAATATTAGATCTATTTGTCTCTATAATTTATGAGTATAAACCCTCATTAGACTGCACTGTCACTTGTTTCAGTATTTATGTGTTGCAGTAGTTTTGGGGTTGCATTGTTTTTGGGCTAATCTGGGTGTGGGAGACTTGTTTAACTCATCTATAATGATTTTTTTCTGATCTCCTTTTGGATTTTGGTACTATAATGAATCAACTAATGGATCCATGGGCTGCATTCATCTGTTAATGCATAAAATTATTAAAAATGCATTTTCTGTGCATGTATTGCTGATTTCCCCATTCGGGAATATTACAGTGGTATCAGAAAATAATCTTGGCTCAGCCTGTGAGTTTTAGCCAATATGCTATAAGAAGAAGAAGAGAAGGAAAATAGATCTAGAATTATCGAAGGAATGAGCTTTGTCTCATCACTTTTTAGATCTATTAAGAACCTCTCGAAGGAGGTTAAGCAGATGAAAAAAGAAAGATATAGTGAGACCTCTAAAGGGTTTCAAGAAGAGGAAGGTCCATGTACTTCCTATTATCAGAAGAAAGAACCAGTGTTGCAGAGAAATCCAAAGCAATACACTATGCCCTTTCATTTTGAGGAAGAAGAAAAAAGGCATGGAAATGGAGGGCACTTGGAACATGATATCCTCAGTGGATACCTTGCAGAATATAATTCTCAACCTAGAGATTTAAAGGAGACTCTAACTCTTCCATAGCTTATTCAGCTTGAAGAGGAAAGGAGGCCTTGCAGCAATAGGGGAATAAAGGGCAATATATTTATATTGTATACTTTTGATGGGTCATCCACATGTACAACAAGGGCTTGGGTAATGAATCTAGATGCATTCTTCCTACTACATCTAGTGGTAGAAAGAAAGGATATTGAGATTGCAGCGCTGCACCTTGAGGGTGAAGCAAACATTTGGTGGTTCAGCCATTTGAGTCATGCAAGAGTGAATGCTTTTGCATATTTTACTCAAAGGTTGATCAGAAAATTTGACAAGAAGAAATTAGATGGGGAGAAGCCTTCACCACCACTTGAGGAGACTTGTACCATCACTGATACAACTATGGAGGAGCATCCATCATCATTAGCAGTTGGGGGAGCCAACACATTGGAGGAAGGAACCCTTGTAGCCATACAAGATGTTCCCTAGCTTCACCAAGGTATGCATAAGTTTTGACTTTGTGTTAGTTCAACAAATCTTATGGAGGCTTGTGGAAATATGCCATTGCATGACCAAGGGTCAAAACATATTGCTGATTTGGAGCAACAGACTTTCATTGCACTGTGCAGCCTTGAGTTGTTCAAGGAGGGGATAAAAAATCATCCTAGTGTGTCATTATTGAGCTGCACACAACACTTGGGGTTGGGGTGTGGATTTTTCGAGGATAGGGTGAGCTTTGTCCTAAACAATCCAATGCAGAACTATATGTTCAACATTGACCTTGAGAATGAGACAACAAATACACCATTGTGGAGGACAACAATGCTGTCATTGAGCAACAATGATGAGTTGGGGGCCCAGTTATTATTAGAGCATTCTGATGACCATTACACTTGTGTGACATTGGATGAGCAGATGATCAATGAGAGACATCTTGTCTTTCATTCATGTGATGGATCTTTTGGGATGAGCATTGTACAACCATATGAGGAGGTTTTTCCTTCAGCATAGTTGGATTCTTATGGATTCAATATGGTCATTGGTGTGGGGTCTTCCCTGGGATATCTCTAAGAGGTTGATTTTCAACACCCCATGAAATGAAAAGGTAGAAATATGATTTGGGAGGATGGTATTCTCCATTGGAGGAGTACCAAGATGGAGCATGGTTGGAGACACCCACATTTGGATGAATGGGTGTGCATGGTGAGCAAGAGGTTGGTGAGCCGCGTGCATATCTATGACATAGGGTAGCATGAGGCATGATTGCGTTGGCTACTCTTGAAAGAGTTTGTTCATCATGTGACATATCCTTCTTCAAGGGGTATGTTGGTGGAGGAAACTTGGCAGGACACTTGCATCATATGGCAGCAAGGAGTTTGGGTGCATTGTGTTGATATGACATTGAGTCATGTCAATCATCATATCTTCACCTCATGATTTGTATGATGGAGGTGTGAGGGAGCAGCAAGAGTTATTGTTGCTTTGGCTACTCTTGGGAGAGTATGGGCAGACTTTTTTCCATGGCATGATATTTCAAGAGAAAGGGATGGCACAATCAAAGTGCAAAGAGGCTACCCTTCAACATTGGAGGATAAGGAGGTACTTCCACATATGACAGAGATTTCCACACATAGCAGCATGATGGTGGTAACCTTGGCATATGGCATGTAAAAGAAGGAAGTCATGGAGTGACAAGAGCCTTATCACTAAGGCCAATAATGCTATCACTTGGGAGTATGTTTCTATTGATGGAGTGTTCCAAGGGGAGTATGCATCCCTTCACTTTGCAGACTTTTATGAGAAGATTCTCATGGGAGGACTCATCCATGGACCACACTTTCAACCTACTCACTATGCATGGTAAGAAATGTATTTATGCACTTATTTATTATTTCATTAAGTGTTTGCATTATCTCACCACCTATGTACAGTGCATTTCTCCACAAGAGGGCAAGATTATTTTTGGGTTTCATGGTCATTTTAGGACCAACACTTATGATGGAGATAACCCTTCTCTACATGAATTTGGGCAAGTTTGGTGTTATTTTTATTAATCTCATCTGATATATAATGCCATTTACTACCTCATAGTAGATGAGCAAACATGCATTGGTAGTAAATTTTTGAAAGACAACTTGCCACATGATGTTATAAAACAATAGTTGGAAAGACTGTGCTGTATCCACTGAAAAAACCATTGGGACTATCCAAAATTGCACATAACCTTCAAATTTTTTTGATTTGGATGCCATATGGTGATTATGTACCATTCACTTTGAATGCGATGGATTGGGCCAGCATGATTCATGATTCTAGGGAGAGGATATTTGAAGATCCAGTCTTCTTCTTGCCTCTTAAGGGAAACGTTGTTGCAGCCAAAAATCAGTAGCTACTCTACACTTATCATAAGTGGAGAGAGAGATAGCATGGGGTAGGCTATTTTGTCTACCATGTTCAGTTATTCAGCCCACCTACATTGTAGGAGCCAAAGGTGGAGGAGTTTTTTCATGAGTTACCATTTTGGAGGGTGGCTCATTTTGTATGGATGATAGCTTGGGGATGGGAGATTCACATGGGGATGATAGTTCCTAATATATATCAGATCTCATGCCTCAGGAAGGCCTCTAGATAGCACATTTTTTCCTCCATGGGTGTTTTACTTCTACATGATGATATCTATTTGGGATGGTCACCAAAAGCTAACTTGTAAACTTGGCAGGGGCAACTTCGAGATGTATTGATGAGAAAAAATCTTGTTCCTTGGAGGAGTTTATCATATGAGGATGCTATAGGAGGAGGAGAGGAGTCCCTTCAGTTCTATTCTTGTAGTTTCTTAAGGACAAGCAACATTTGGGAGGGGAGCACTGTAATATTCCTAAATTAGCATGCAGCTAATTGGAATATTAATTTTTCTCTTAACCTATAGTTAGATGAATAAATGGGTAGGGAGGCCCATGAATCTTTTTAGTAGAAATAAAATCCCTCTAATTTGAAAAGGGATCATATTCACAGCTGGATAAAACACCCTCATATGTGAAAAAGGGCTACTGCATGAAGATAAGGTCAAGTTTGACCAAGTAAACAGAGATGGAATGGAGGGAGTGAATCATCAATAATGACAACCAATATGAATGTGGATTAGTTTAGATAGCTATATAAAAGCTGGATTGAAGACCCTTATGTGTGAAAAGGGGTTGGAGCAGGTTGAAGAGTTCAACTTGAGCAAATCAAACAACGTTGTTATGGAGGAGTGGAAGTAATGATGGGGCAACACAGTTTTAGAGGGAGATTGATGGTGTGATGGTGGAAACCCTAATGAGTGGGACCCAAGGTGAGAAGGCTCACATTGTTCATAAGGAAGAGGATGGTAGCCATATGCCTGTTAATAATTTTTCTCTCTTCAGCTGTTTAGCTAAGATTGCTGGTGCTGTTTAGCACAAGGTATTCCTGTTTAGGAATTCCATCTCTTTCCTTGAGAGGCCTCTTGGGAGAGTCTTAATCTATCATTCCACATATTCGGTATTCTGGCCAATCTTCAGCCTTCAACTACAACACAGTTTCTGCAGAATATTGTGTTGTGTTGCAGGGTGTTGCAGTGGAGGGTTGAGAAACCCAATTTCTGAGCTAGCTTTTCCTAGGAGGAAGGATTCCTTCTATTGGGAGATCAGTTTGGAGGGTTCTTGAGAAAATTTCATATCTTTGGCATCAGGCCAATATATTCCCACCACTTACAGCGTAATTTCAGTCTGGAATTGCGTTATTTTGGAGGGCAGATTTAGTGAGGGATCTTGTGGCTCTTTTAGAGGGTTTTCCTGTGATTTAGGGGTTCAACCTTTCATTGAAGGAGACCTTTGAGTAGATATGCATCAGATCTATATTATTTTAGCCTCCCATCTTCATGTGCTTCAGTTTTTCAGTGAATCTTCAGTCTTTGGGATGTAGATAACCATTTGTATTTGGGTGTATTTCCATAAACCCTTCTCGGGTTCTCTTGGAATGGTGTAAAAGAGACTAGATCTCAGTTTTTGGGAATTATTGATTAATATAATATTAGATATATTTGTCTCTATAATTTCTGAGTATAAAACCTCACTAGACTACACTGTCACTTTTTGTAGTATTTCTGTGTTGCAGTAGTTTTGGGGTTGCATTGTTTTTGGGATAATCTGCGTGTGGGAGACTTGTTTAACTCATCTATCATGATTTTTTTCTGATATCCTTTTGAATTTGGGTCCTATAATGAATCAAATAATGGATCCATGGGCTGCATTCATTTGTTAATGTATAAAATTCTAAAAAATGCATTTTCTGTGGATGTATTGTTGATTTCCCCATTCGTGAATATTACAAAGGCATTCGCCACTTTCATATCTACCTTGATTCCAAGTTAGTGGTTTTGCAGTTAAACCAAGAGTTTGAGGTACAAGATTCGAATCTGTTTAGAAAATATTTGCATGCAAAAAGATTAAGTCGTCAATTTGATCACATTACATTCACACATGTACCTAGAAATCAAAATGAGACAGTAGATCACATAGCTAACCACATCCTAAACTGCAATGTATCTTGGATAAACCATCATATATAAAACCAAAAAACATAAAAAAAACATAGATATCCATAAGAAATACACAACATCCATGAAAACATATAAACAATGGACACATCTATAGAGCCGAAAAAAATAAATCTCTCATATATATATCAAAAAATGTATGTCTGAGTACAAAATAATGAGTCATGTATCTGACCCACAAGTCAGCCAAAAATACATATACACATGTCGTCAAAAATAAGGGAAGCATCCTCATAACAGGTGCTTTCCCTGTGTACAAAAATCTCTAGGGGTGCGCCCAGCAAGGTTGGGAAGCTAGACCCACGACTAATCCTGATGCCAGTACTGGGGCAACCGTCAAAACAGAAGCCGCCACGCGGCGCAGAGTCAGTCGATATCCCCTCTCTTGGGCCATCAATGTCTCTAACCAGATGTTGTCTAGATCGTTAAAAAAAGCACAGGTCAGCATACCTTGGGTTAGCTGGCCCACTTGGCCCCAAGCGTCTTTCAAATCAGTGGCTCGGGCCTCTCAGGCAACTAGCTGCTTTGCCATCTCTGCCATGCGGGCCTCCACCGTCTCAGTGTGAGTGTTCGTTGTAGCACACTTAGCAGCAGCCGAACTGCTATCCTATCCAGATGGGCCAGCCTTGTCACTAGGAACTCCACTCTGGGGCTGCACCGGACCTCCTCCCTACCCCCCGCCTGGGGGCAGAGCTCCTCGAACCCTTCGGTTCGGTTGTTGTCCTACCAATTGAGTTGTAGGGTGTCCAACCTCGATAACATATGCAAGAGTAAAAAAACTATGTCAGTGTCATCATAATACACATATAAATCATAAATACTCAACAAATGAATAATAAAGCACAAAAATCATACCTGCTGGTCCCCAAGCATATCCAGCAGGAAGACCCATATCTGGGTCTCCTCGGAAATCCATCCTAGCGTATGGATAAGGGAGGAACATTTGAGGGCTGGCCTCAAACTAAGCCTTGGTGGTTGCATTCTAGTAATGCCCCACTCCACCTCTGCCACCACGAGGCATCACTGGATCCCATCTCCTCATGCGAGTGTCCCGATGACCTCCCGTAGCCACAACCACCACGGGCTGTAGCAACACCACTGTCTTGTACATAATGCTACAGAGGATGCTAGCATAGATGAATAGCTTAGATCCATCACTAACCTTCACTAACTGAGCCACCATCCCGTCATAGCAGTGACGGGAAAAATCAAAGAAGAGCCCAGCCCTCATCAGGCGCAGGACACCTATCTACGACCCCGATGCCATGTGCAGTGACGAAGACCCATTTAGTCTCAAAATCATCGCCACCGCTTAGCCAAATATGTCTCTGATTCTATCAAAATGCACCCCTCCGTGAGAGGCACCCTGCCGCAATGAATATCTGCAAATCGACGAAGATCGACCCTCCTAGGAGGGAGCGCATAGGGAAGTGCCTCACCCTGAGGTAGTAGCCCTATCAAAAAATAAATATGCATCTCCATATGGATAGCCAATTTACATCCTCGCAGCACCATCACTCTATGCTGCATGTTCTATTAGCGGACCAGGTAACACAGTAATCGATCCTATGATCGAAGGAGGTCATTCTCAAGAAACTTGGAAAGACCCCATCGAGCCAAATCTTGGCGAGCATTGGAATCTTGTGCCACAAATATGTGGAGGTTAGGTTAGTCTATCTCCCTCCACAACATCCTGTCACCAAACGGACACACATCGGTGACATAAAAACACCAAAAAAGTGAAAGATTTCCAATTTTTTTTCCAAAAATAACCTTGGCTTTTCAATGCGCCTGTTTCTCAAACAAGCGCACTGACTGCACGCCTATATATCAGACAAGCATAGAGGTCATGCGTAGAAATCACTGATAGGCACAGAATTTGGTGAAAATCCTCAGATTCGTGCAGAGATTCTGCGCCTGTGCCTTGATTCCATACAAACCCAGTTTGTATGGACACCTACCCAGTCACACTGAAAAAATTAAATGCAGGATGTTCTGGGGCCTTCCTAACCCTAGTAGCGTGAATCATGGGTGCACAGACTGACCGCAACAGTAAGAAAATCTCAACAACAACCTCTAACCTCTCAAACTCTCAAACACTCAAATGTCACACATGAGTTGAAATGAGCCATATTGGCCTATATGTCCCCCTTTTCAAATTGTTTGAAGGAACATAACGAGAACTCAGAGAACCCAATTGAAGAACTGGAAGCAACATAGTGATCAACATCTCATAATGCCCAAAGTAGGCTCCATACATTCACGCCTATAAAAAAATAATTTTTCAGTTTCGACATATATGCCCTCTCTTATCCTGTGTTCATTCAACACATGTTGTCAATAATATTTTAATGAGAAAGATGCTTTCACTTGGGGTATTTTGTTTTAGGTGTTTTTCAACACAACAAACCATCTATTTCCCCATGAACCAAATGTTCTAGAGCAGGTATCATTCTACCCCCAGCATGATAGAGTCCCGAGAAACTCTGCATATCCTGACATCATTTCTCCACAAGAAATCAACCACAGGTTCCAAAAACCTGACCATGTTTTTTAGGTTTTAACCCTATACATAAATTATCTGCAAACAAATATTAAAAACAGAAAATAAACAATAGCGAGAGCAGAAAACATAAAACAAATATACATGGATATTTTCCCCTGGATCCCAAATTGGGACGACCAGCTTGATTTTTCATTATATTCCTTTTAGTTTTACAACACATATATATACATGACGAAGCATACATAAACCCCAATCCATTAACCCTGGATTAGAACATAACCGTAGTTCCCTTGACCAGATCTACAAAATACCGGGGGCCGAAAACCATCATGCCCCAAAACCATGTGCAAACCCATGCACAAAACCATGGGCAGGTCTGCCCACCAAAAAATAGTGTCCAAAAATATGGTCCGCACGTGACTAGTCGTTGAAATAATATAACAAATACCCAACATGTTTATCATCTCCCCACCTTACACATGATGAACATCCTCGTTGGTCGGTAGAGCCTCCCCCTCCATGGCGTTCATCACTCAAAGTTGACCATGCATTAGAAAAATATGATGCCATGGCCATACCACCTCATTCCGGGAAGCACTTCATGACCATTCATCTACCATGCATCAAATCAAGTTTTACCATATCGAAATAAAACCCCTTTCCCAGAATACCACTTTCGCAAGCAGATCGAATATGCACCACCCTGTCTCACTTTTGGCATACCATCCCTCCATCAGTATAGCCCATCTGTGATAGTTTCCATATGCTTCATCATCCCCACACCAATACCAACCAATGGGCCCCCCACCCTCGGCAAAAAAACCTTCCTCACATCGTTAGTGAGCGAGCATTTTCATGTTTGTGAGGCACCCGTCTCTATGTTTTGTACAATCCAATCCAATTTTTTATTCTTTTGTCAAGTGTATAAATATTTCAAACAGAGAATATCCCCCACTCATCCATCCATTTTTCTCCCATGGCAGTAGTCCCTAGTCACCCTTGGTCGGAGCATCACACCTTTCACGCAAAGCCACCATGACATTCATAACCAACATATACCCACCCTGGATGTCCTATCACCTCCAGGGATTTATTCATTAGAAATAGTTATGACTGCCACCAAACTTCTTTTTTCATGCTCCAACCTTGGGCCACTAAACTCCCATCATCAGTTTTCAGTCATCCCTCGCCATCATGCCTATGTTAAAACTATCAAATCAGAGACCCTATTCCCTTACATCAGTATCTCTCTCATTCGGTTGAGGCTTCCTTTTTTTCAACTTCAACACCCATTCTCTAAAAAGGAAGCAGTACCTTGGATGGCTCCTCACCCAAATAGGGGCATCCTCAGGTGGCACTATGGGAATCATCATTTCCCATAGATGTCATCGATCTTCCTGACATTCAAATACAACATAAGATTTCATGTCAAGATGGTATCGTAATTTACAACCATTGCACTTTGCCCAGATTCATTGAAGACCCATGTCATTATAAGAATATATTTCAACAATTCTTACATGGGAAGGTCCTAGTAATACAACCATGTGTACAATGAGCATTTATATGCCATACCAGGATTACGCATGTGGGAACCATATTCAACCTATTGTCAAAGAAAAAACACCCCTGAGAGCGTCAACAATCATCATCATCAACCAAATCAGAAGATCACTACCATATCAGTGACACAGACAGAACCTTTATCTGTCAGATAGATTTGTTTAACTAGCCAAAGCACTACAAGCATGGGACATGCCTGCCTCATAAAAAAATTGTATTTATTGTATCATAATATTTCTTGCAGGTTTCTGACAAAACATGGTCACTCTTTTACCCACTATAAGGGGTCTCCAATCTTGGGATGTATGCAGGTCTCTCTCTCTCTCTCAACATAGGTTACACAGAATAGAAACTATAATGTAATTCAACTATATAGTTCTTCCTAGACCTCACACATTAGGGGGAAAATTTTATCACTGGAAAATCGGACAAGAAAAATGACATGATGAAATGTCAAGAAGAAGGATTTACAGGGCTGAGAAACATTAGAGAATATATAAAATTTAAAAATCTCCAAGGTCAAGAGGCAAAACATCAAATTTCACACCAAAGACACATGCAAAATGCACTTTGCGCGCATTTTTATTTGATAGGTGCGCTGGTTTGTGAGGATTTACCTCAAAAAGCTGCGCGGTCCTTGGAGTGACAAAAGTCACCATTCGGGACCACTTGACACACTTCAGAAGAATATCCTCCACTTGAGGCCGCCCAAGGATATCCACTTAGAGCCACCTTGAGACCTCAAGTGAGCACACAATGGAATCAAGTGAGCACACAAAGGAATAAAATGAGCACACAAAGAAATAAACCCCCAGTCTTGGGTCACTATCCACAAGTGTACCAAGAGAGGGAAGAAGGATTTGAATTTTCCTATAAATTGCCACCATGAGAAGAAAAAAATGAGAACACATTGTTATGTTGGCAAAATTTCCTATGAGCAAACTAGCAGTGTGTGATCTGGAGCAACAATAGAGCTAGAGGATTCGGTTGTTGGCCACCCAACAACTCCAACCCCTTAGGAGAAGAGAGAGGCCTTGTAGAACCAGCTCAAGGGTAAAGCCCTCCTTGCACTGGGTATTAAAGCTCCATAGCTCTAAGGATCCTTTGGGAAGTGTGTAACGTTCTACCTTTCTTTACTTATAGAAATCAATAAGAGGGGATTATTTCACCATTTGTATTATTGTCTCGTTTCACTCATTTGAGCTTGTGTTTCTTTTTTATTATAGTTATGTTTCTTCTTCTTATTTGAAACATACTATGTTCCATAATCTAGTGTGTTTTGTTAGCATGTGTTCACTAACCAGCTAACCATTTTTTATGCCTGTGATCATTTCTTTTAGGTTGCAACCATTCCTACCAAGCACCGGTGGTTTAGTACACTCGTGCACTAAACACACTATAACAAGGTGGATGGTGGTTTCTGGGCTTAAGGAAGGGCCCACTGGTGCTGCTGCAAGTGCTGCTACAGGTTTCCTATAGTGCTACAGGAAAGTCCTGAATAGCTACAGGAAATAGTCTGAGGGCAATCCAAGGCCAAAAATGGGTGAGAAAAGTGTAGGGAAGGTGGAGTGAAGGTGGGTTTGGATGAGTGGAAGGTGGTCCACCCCATGGCCACGCTTAGAATATCTTGAGAGGCCTGTCTTGCACCTTTATATTTTTCTCATGGTGTAGGGATGAAAAATATGAAAATATGGCTGATGGCAATTTTGATGAAAAAAAGTCTGAAGAAGGGTGAGAAATGAAGTTGAAGGTGCTAGTGAATTCCTCCTTGGTTGTGCTACCTGAACCTACAAGAAACGAGTGAAACAAGATCTTATTTTTCTCCAATAGGCTCTTCAAAATTTCCAGAAGGCTCACCTATGGTGTGTTCAATCTCACAACCATTGAAGAAGAGTGAAGGGTGACTATGTGGTGATCTGGGGGGTTTAGGTAAAAAAATTCCTTGAGTACCCTACTCCTACGAGGCATGAAAATTAGATTTTTTATTTTTATTTTTTTTCAATATTTTTGAAACAACATGTAAAATTAAATCATAAAAAAATGCTAAAAGAAAATCAAAGCATCTACTAGAAACTTCCCCGACAACGACGTCAAAAAGTGGTAAGCCCTGGTATTGCACCAAAAATTATGCAACTCCCAGATGGCTACCCTACATTACTTTATCAACCAGGGGTTCGTACAAACTTGGAGGTGACAATTCTATATACACAATAGATGCATTCTACTCATGTCATCCTCTTCTGAGCTCTACGAAAGGGTGATACTTCTAGGGTTTTTGGATTAAGTCTATCACACTTGTGAATTTAGGCCTAGGGCTACAAATGATTCAAAAACATTACTCTACCAACAAGTACATAACTATTCTACAAAAATAAATTACATATATCTACTCTGAAATGAAATAAATCTGCACATTAAGCTATGATAAGAAATGAAAGCAAACTAGGCATCTTGCATGAAGTAAATTTTTGAATTGAAATTGTATAAAGGAAACTAACCTAATCACACTTTTCTGGGTCAAATGGATAAACACACTTTATCCACTCTATGTTCTATCTATCATGCTTTTAATCATGACCTAGCTATGCTTGTAAATGCATTGTTTTGCATCTAGGAGGAGAAAGCGCTAAGGTGGCTTATGGAAGGCTTAAACTCATGGGTGTAAGGCTAAAGGTGTATGGGTGGTTTTGGAAATTTTGAATGAGGTGGATGGTGGTTTTTGGACTTAAGTAAGGGCCCACTAGTGCTACTGCAAGTGCTACTGTAGGTTTCCTGTAGTGCTATAGGAATGTCCTGAATAGCTACATGAAATAGTCTGAGGGCAATTTGAGGCCAAAAATGGGTGAGAAAAGTGTAGGGAAGGTGGAGTGAACGTGGGTTTGGATGAGTGGAATGTGGTCCACCCCTTGGAAAAGATCAGAACCTCTTGAGAGGCATGTCTTGCACCTCTAGAGTTTTCTCATGGTGTAGGGATGAAAAATATGAAGACAGGGTTGGTGGCGATTTTGATGAAAAAAAATGCTAATAAAGGGTGATAAATGAAGCTGAAGGTGTTGGTGAAGTCCTCCTTGGATGTTCTACCTAAACCTGCAAGAAAAATAACTGTTCATGCAATAATTATGGAAAAATTCATGATAAAGGAAATGGAAAATATGAGTTGAATTTGGAAAGAAAATCTACTTTAGCCTACAAATAGAGATCTAACACAACATTCTAAACATACCCATGGAACTACAACAACCTAACTTATTCATTCCAAGAAATTATAAAATAAAAATTAATTTTGGCCTGTGGGGAAGGTCTACCCTCCTCAAGCTCCAATTAAAGAGATGAGAGGGGGAGGCTTGACACACAACTTTCTGAATTTATAGCCTACTCTACCAACATGTCAGAAGGCTAAATCTACAACAAAAGACAAATAGAAGCAAACTAAAAACAATGAATTGAAATGCAAGAAAACTAGCTAAATACTCATAAGAAAAAATAGCTAAAATGGCATAAAAGTAAAGAATGAATACACAAGAGAGACTAAGGCCAATGGACTGGGCCCTAACCCACAAGTGTATCCCTCTAAAACTAGATCAGTGAAGCACAATTTGAATACTCAATTTATTGCAAAATATAGTCTCATTACATCAACATGAAAGTCTCAAAAACCTATCACAAGAGCTAAGAGCCTATTAGCTTCCTCCAAAGTTCAAATCCTAATGAGATCTTTCTCAACCCTATTTAACCTAGAGGGTAGCTACCAAAATTTCCCTAAAAAGTAGGTGATGTGTCCACTTTGTCTGCAAGTGAAGTGTAGCTTTGGTGCACTTGATCTTGAGTTTTATTGGCTTCCTTTTATTTCGAGTTGTTGGAGGGAATATCGAGGATCCCTTGGCTTCCTTTGGGAGTTAAGGAGGTGGAAAATCCCCCTAGAATCTCTCCTTGTTTTCTACAGCAAGATTTAATGAAAAATATTCAAAAAAATGCAATATCTTCATGATTTTCTTGCATTTAACTCATGTTAGGCATTCGAAGTATGACAAGCCTCAATCACCATATACAGTAGCAACATAAGACCATAATATAATTAGAATGCAAGAAAAAGAGAATTAATAAGGAAAAAATGTGACAATTAACCCCTCCAAATGTACCTAATGATGGAGCTCATCATCTATCATTTTAACAACATGGATCCTGGTGAACAACATGAGGTTCTAAGAGTCTTAATGCAAGTTGAAGAAATTATAATAACACGAGTAAATATAATATTTCAAGTGATGCATGCTCGTGGTGGCCAATATAAATATAGTGGGCATGCAATAAGTTTTCCACTAGATATATCTTTTATTGCAAAGAAGCTTCCACGACGTGTAGAAAAACTCGTTTTTTTCATTGTTAGAAGACATGGTGCTGATTCGAAATATTATGAATGTTATGTCAAGAGACAGCGTGTGGTGAATGCATTTAATTACAAAATTCATATAGATAAATACTACAGGGATGTTGCAATCTATATCAATTCTATTATTTCTCTCCCAAAACGACCTACTGATGTGTCTAGCAGGCTACAATATGTAGATAGTGATATGGGTGAAATAGGGAGAGTCGACGAGGACATTGAAATGTTGGGGGTTAGTGGTTTGCACTATCACACATCATATTTTATTTCTCACATGCCTAATGAATTCATGGAAGTGGAAAAAATAAGAAGATTCATTGAAAACACATATTTTAGAGCCGAAGAATTGGTGGAATGGCCAGATAGTGGAATATCTCCTGTTAACAAATATAACACTAAAGGGTTGCTAGACATGGAATTTCCAAATTTATTTCCCACTGGTGATGTTGACTAGTTGTATCCACGAGTTTTCAATGTTGAAATGCATGAATATGGTTTACATCTACTTAGGTATTGTGATAAAATATTTGGATGCCATCCTCGGTTTTTATATTTCCTATTGAATATGATTATGTGCCATCATAGCTAGGGAGCGAATTCTTTCTTTCTGAAAAATAATATCCATGGGAATGTGCCTGTAATTGTTTAAGAGTTGAGTCCACAACTGAAGATTTTTCTGACAATAAATTTGCTGAGAAATTAATTCATTTTCGTTGTTGTTAGGGGTACAAGGGAATATTTGAAAAAGTGTCGTTCTGAACTCACTAATATGACCACGCAATTGGGTTTCCCAACTTCATTTTTTATGTTAAGTGTGACTGAAAATACGTGGCCTGACTTGCATTTTCTTATGCCTTTAAACATGCGTTTTCATCCAAAAAATGAACATTTGAAAAAAATTGAAAATGTTATTCAGTACCTGCATATAGTTGCTATGTATATGCACCAAATATTTAATATATTTTGTGATTTCGTTCTTGCAAAATATCTTGGAGTTAAGAATTTTGGTATAGGTTCATGCTTGTTTCTTTTGTCTTATTGTTTATGGAATTAGAATGATGCATTTTGTTAGCCCCCTATAAATTTTTTACAAGCAAATAGGGGGCCAAAGTATTTTTGAGTCTTCAAGGAATGCCTTTCCTTTGAAAACACAGTCTCCTTGAAGCCTCCATGTGTCTTTTTTCCTTTGATAGTATCCCCTCTGCTGTTTTCCATTACAAAGCCTCTCTGTTTTGAAGAAGTGCCCAAAGGCCCCCTTTCCCTTCTTATGTCACCCCCAATGAGCCTCTATTTTATCTCCCTTGTCTTCCCTTTCTATTTCCCTATTAACCCTTTATTCTCCCCAAAATCCCCTTTAAACCACTTCCCCGTTCATACCCATAAACTTTATAATAAAGTTTATTATATATTTAACCCCGCCGCTGTTAATCGCTGTTATAATATGACATTGAAATAAAACCCACCAACCTGATTAAAGGTCAAGGCCTGGCCCAATTAATGGCTGAATCTAATCTGCAGGCCTTGGACATTAACATGATGAATGCCTTAGATGAGCAAGAAGGATTGCCCCACCCTACTGTTGAGGAGCGGTTTCAGAACTCTCCTTGGTATACTGACACCCTTTATGTGCTCACTAACCTCAATGCACCTCCAGAATTACCCAAAACAAAGGCCAGATTCGTAAAACTCAGAGCTAGAAATTACTGCATTATGAATGAGAGTCTATACTGGAAGAATCCGAATGGCCTGTTGCTGAAATGTTTGTCTGAAACTGAAGCTGAAAGAATCAAACAGGAGTTCCATGCTGGAGAATGTGGAGGCCACCTGAGTTGGAAAGCTACAGCAAATAAAATACTCAGGGCAGGATATTATTGGCCTACACTGTTCAATGATGTCCATAGAATGATAACCACATGCCGCAAATGTCAGATCTTGGAAGGAAAAAGGAAGCTTCTTCCCCTCCCTTTGCAGCCCATTATAGTTGAGGGACCTTTCATGCAATGGGGTTTAGATTTTATAGGGGAAATCCACCCAGCCTCCTCAAGACAACATAAATTGATCTTAACAGCCACTGATTATTTCACTAAGTGGATAGAAGCCATACCCACTAGGAAGGCCACTGATTCTGTTATCATTAAGTTCCTAGAAGACTTCATCCTCTCTCGGTTTGGCTGCCCTAGGAAAATCATCACTGATAATGCTGCTGCTTTTGGGTCCAAGAAAATGGTTGAGTTCTGTCACAGGTACAAAATTGCTCTTGGTCATTCAACAGCCTATTACCCACAAGGTAATGGATTGGCTGAATCATCAAACAAAAGCCTGGTGAACATCATAAAGAAATTGCTAGAGGAGAACAAGAGATCATGGCATAAGAAGCTGGTGCATGCTTTGTGGGCTGATAGGATTACAACCAAAAAATCCATTGGCATGTCACCATTCCAGTTGGTATATGGAACAGAAGCAGTATTCCCAACCAGCCTTGGAGTTCCTGTAATCAAGCTGGTCCAGGAAATCCAATCAGAAGAAGACAACATGATAAGAAGGATTAATGAGACAATCCATCTTCAGCAAACAAGGGAGAAAGTTTATAACCGAGCTGTTAAAGTGCAGGAAAACATAAAGAGACAGTTTGAAAAAAGAACCAAAGCTGCAAATTTCAAAGTTGGGGACAAGGTCCTGAAGTGGGATTCAAGAAGAGAGGATAAGGGCAAACATGGAAAATTTGACAGCTTGTGGCAAGGTCCATTTGTCATCCAGGCCACTGTGGGTCCTAATGCGTTTTTTCTGCAAGAGCTTGACGGTACAGAGTTGTTTGGGGGTCCTGTCAATGGAAGGATGCTCAAACATTATTTCTGCTAATTTTTCGTTTCCAGTCTCATTTCCATTGTACATACCATTGCAGTTTCATTTTCAGAGATAGAAAAAATATATTCCAGGAAACTGGATGAAAAGAGAGGTTCAGACATGCTCAAAACATGAACCTCTGAGGTAAAAGGATTGGCTCTAATAAACCCAAAATCTGAGCCAAGGCAAAGTGAAAACAACTGGCCCTAATATGCCCAAAATCTAGACTGGCAAAGAAAAAGAAATCAGCTCCAACATGCACAAAAATCAGAGCTGAAGGAAAAAGAAGAAGTGACTCTAATATGCTCAAAACCTGAGTCACAAGAAAGGAAGAAGGATGTTTCACAGTTGCAGAATTCCATGCCTTCACAGTTTTGTTTTCTACAAGTTTCTGCCCAGCAAGTCAGACAGTCTAATCTTGGCTTGGCTGTGTTTAAATTTCCTGTCTTAGAATGTAGGTGAAGAAACCTGTTGGATAGTTTAATCCCGAAAGGTAGTAGATTAGGTAGAGAAATAGATGAGGTCAACAGTCTAATCTGGCCTCATGGAGCAATAAGGGTAGATGTAGAATAGGTTTGTTTTGTTTTGCAAAATAAAATGTGAAGGGTCTGCTAGCTCAAATGCACCCAAAGGGAAACTGATTAGAACTGTAGGTGGGGTAGGTAGATTGGTTGGGAAGTCTTTTTGCTAATGTTTCAATCCTATGGTGGCAACTGAAATCAAAGAAGAAAGATGGCTTATGACAGCAGGCATCTGGCCTATCACCGAGAGATCATTTTCTGGTTTCTTGACTCCTTCAAGAAGAAGCCATCCCCATGTGGAGCCACTGTTAGCCCCCTATAAATTTTTTACAAGCAAATAGGGGGCTAAATTATTTTTGAGTCTTCAAGGAATGCCTTTCCTTTGAAAACACAGTCTCCTTGAAGCCTCCATGTGTCTTTTGTCCTTTGATAGTATCCCCTCTGCTGTTTTCCATTACAAAGCCTCTCTGTTATGAAGAAGTGCCCAAAGGCCCCCTTTCCCTTCTTATGTCACCCCCAATGAGCCTCTATTTTATCTCCCTTGTCTTCCCTTTCTATTTCCCTATTAACCCTTTATTCTCCCCAAAATCCCCTTTAAACCACTTCCCTGTTCATACCCATAAAATTTATAATAAAATTTATTATATATTTAACCCCGCCGCTGTTAATCGCAATCGCAAATCCTTTTCAATTGCGGCATTTGTTAACGTTCCAATCGCAACACATTGCGATTATGCCCGTCGCACGTCCCGCCGATCGCACCCTCCTCCGATTACTCAATCGCAAGTCTCAGCAACGCTGTCCCGATTGAGCCTCCCCCCGATCGAATCATAACCGTCCATCCTCCCCGCAGATCCGATGGACCGCGCATTTTCGCAAGTTGATCAATCGCAATGCTCATGTCTCCACCCCCGATCGGTCGATCGCAAACATTTGCGATGCGATCATTCGCAAGTTCCGACCTCCGATCACTCCATTCTCTCCGATTGTGATTAGCCCCGGGCCCACCGCACCATACTCTCCGCCCATGCATAAAAGAAAGGGATTTCCTTTGTTAAGCCCAAAAACCGGTTTTATTTCATAATACGAAGGGTTATGTCCAATCGCATCGGGAAGTTTGTGATCCATATGTTTAACCCTCTGCCTGCGCCGACTTGCGATTGCGATTAGACCCTGGGTCCCACCTCATCTCATTTTGTTGCATTCTTTTCGCATTTCTATGTATTTTGCCCAGGGTTTAAAGTTTAAAGACTTTACACCAAATTCATATATTTCATAGTCATTCCACCCGTTTCCGTATATTGTTCCACCACTTGATCTCCACCGTTGATTTTCGTCCCCAGACCATGATCTAACGGTCTACGCTACATATCACCACCAAACCCTATTATTCGCATGTTTCAGCACTTCGCTGCAATTTCACTGTCATTTCCCATAATATCATTGTTTACCGCCGCCACTACACCACCATATGTTTCACCCTCCGCTCCGCTAGTCTGCATTTGCATCGATCTTCCTCACACAGTTGTGTGCTCTCCGCAGAGTACAAAGGTTGAGACGCCACCATAATTTCACAGTAAAGGGGCGACAACAAGTTTCCCACTAACAGGGGTAAAGGAGTTAATGAATGGCAGGTGTTATACATCAGCAGAGTGGTTTTCTCCATCAAATGATGGATTCAAAATCTGAAATCTCCGGCGCCATTAAGGCTCAGAATGCATGGGAAAAGACAACACTGGAACATCACAGGGCTCGAGGCAGTAAAAGAAGACTTTCGTGCCTCCTCAAGGATTTTAGGAAGCTAAACAGCCGTTTAAAGACCCTGAAGATCGATCCAAAAATATCCTGAACACAGTAACAAGTACCTTCTGGGTTTTTTCATCAGCAAAATGCTTTTCTCCATCAAGTACAGGGCACCCTCACTATTTTTATTATATAGAATGTTCCTGAAGGAGTTTCCGCCCTAGCTACAGTTCAAGACAATCAAATATGTACGAGACTAACCTTCCCAGCAGTTTATTTCATTTTTGTTCAAATCACCTGGAGTACTACAAGTCAGAATGTCAAAATCATATCCGAAGGATATCATTCTTTCACAAGGGAGGTGACAGAAATTAAATATACAACATGCCAAGCAGAATGGGCCTCGGCCCTGCATTCATTATCATGTTCAATATTACATTCAATGTTCATCTACCTCCTCAATCGATCTTCTGTGTCTCTTCTTCTATAAAGCACAGAAAGAAACATTGTAATGGTTGTTGCTGTATTATCAGTGAAATGCAAGCATTTTTTATCGTGAGAGAAGTTCTCTGTGTAATAGTTGTATGATAGGCTGAGAAATATGATGTATTCAGGCTGAATGTAAAAGCTTTGGGCAGTGTTGTACCTGATTGGTGTTGTGTTAATATGATAAGCAATTTTCATTGGATCCTGATCTACAACAATTGGTGATGTTTCTCTTGTCTCTGTGTTTATATCCATTCCATTTCATGTTCTTCTGACTGGCATTTGAACGCATGACATAAGATTTACCCTTGATAGGTACCTTATGTCCCAGCTCTCTCAGTCTTTAATGTTTTTTGCTCATATGTATATCTGAATGTTGTTTTTAATTGACTAAACCAGTGTAGTGGATGATTATTTCCTACTCTCTGATGTGCAAGTTAATGAAATCAATGTTTAGATGTTTTTGTTAAGATTTAATTGAAAGAGGTTAGGAACGCTGGGAGGAATAGAAGCTTGTCTCTGCCTCATCATAACCTACCCCTTCAATTTAGACCTTTTCAGAATCCCTTGTGTTGCCTCTGGTTTTGTCCAAGCAGGCCTGGAGTTAAATGACCTCTGGCCCGATCTATAGACAGAATTAGATGGTTCTCTACCTCTCATTCTCATTCCTTAGTGTTCCATCGCATCAATCAGCCTTTGTGATCCAAATGCTCTAGATGACTAGCCCAATTGAAGCTTGCATTGAACATAAAGTAAATCCTTTCTTGACTCCATTGCCCAATGGCCTTTATGTTTCCTGAGTTATCTTTTCTTGCCTAGCTTCCTTCTTTACCCATCCTTGTCTTATGGTGAAACCTTCCTTCCTGATTCTCAACAACCAAACTTGAACAATCAAACAAACAACCTTGAGCCTATAACTAGCCTAAAATCTTATACTTTGAGCCTTAAAGACATAAACCTTTGGCTATCATAGAGAGATCCCTCTCTGGACCTAGGAGGGCTAGATCCTAAGGTCTGAAAGTGGTTCTATGTTGTCTCATCTTTTGGTATTGCCAACCTTGCCAAAACATGGGAAACCCAACAGAATGGCGACTCCACTGGGGACTTCTGAGTATATTTCACCTTAAGCATTCGTAAAAAACCTCAGAAGCTGAGATCTCTGGTCAGATTGGCAGTAAGTCACCCCTTTCGCGAATCGACCTCCATTATTGAATATCCACCATACTCTTAGACAGAGCCTGGAAAGGGCCTGGTAGCCTCCAGATCTCATCCTCTTTTGAGAGGTGACATATCTGGTAACTGCCCTCCCAGTCAATATCTGGCTGGAGTTTGCTGTTTTAGAGGTAATTCCTGAAAGGTGTTAGTGCCTGAGCACTGTGGTGGACAGTGTATTCACAAGAAACATCCTAATCCCTCCACCTGGCGACTCCATTGCTCCTAAACGTTAAAAAACTCCATTGGTGATCAGTAGACCTGCTGATTATTTTGGTTTCACATTAGACTCCACTGGAAAACCAGTCCCCAAAATATTAATGAAGACTCCATTGGGAGACCAGCCCTAGACAACATCAACCACAGCAGAGATAACAAGTAGGTTAAGCTGCTTGGCCAGAAATAACACTCTGGCTCACAGAACCATTCACACAAGAGCTTTCCCTAATCCTGAACCACCTAAAATAGTTGATAATCCAGAAAACATCCTCAAGAGATCAACTATTTCCAGCCCCATCTATAGAGCTAATTCTGCACCAGAAGACCTTACAGCTCTATCACATCTTCACCCTGACCTAGACCTTCAAAACAGATTACCTAGAGCTAGGTCATTCAATCTTTTAGACCGGCTAGACCCTGAGCCTCACAGTTCACCATCCAGAAGTGGTCAAAACTCTAGGAATAGAGGAACCCCTCCATCTACACCCCCTGATATACACTTTGTTCAAAACTTGGGGCTTTCCCACCCTAGATCTTCTCAACAAACTTCTGCTGGTCATAATATCTCTGTCATCAACATATCGGCTGGCCAAATCAACCCTTTACCTCATCAAAACATCATAATGGCAGCCTGGTATGCACCTTTAGTGTTACCTCAACCTCTAGTGCCCCTGCCCAATGATTATCAATAAAAAATCCCTCACTTCCCTGCCAAAGAGCCTACAACAGCTCAACAACATGTGGATAAAATGGAAGACTCTTTCGACTATATGGAGATTGATGATGATACGGTCAAAATGAGGATTTTTGCACAAAGCTTGGGAGGTGAAGTAAAGAAATGGTTTAAAAATATGCCTGCTGGTAGTGTCAATGATCTCCCCGCTTTATACCAGACTTTCGTTAACAAATGGGAAACTAGGGCAAATCCTCGCCAACTCCTATCTGAATACATGAGCCTTAAAAGAAATGCAGGGGAGAGTGTCCATGACTACACAACCAGGTTTAACAGCATTTACAATGCGCTCCCTCCACATATGAAACCTCCACAAGGTATGGCCTTAACAAAGTACCCTGAGGGTTTTGATGCTGATATCGCCTATGAACTTAGAGACAAAGAATACACCACCTTGGAGGACATGCAGAAAGGAGCTGTGAACATAGAGGCAAACTTGATTGAGAAAAGAGCAAGACAGAGATCTGAGAGGAGGGTAACATACAAAGATGACACATCAGCTTCCACATCAGATCCAAACATTGAAAAACTGTCCAAAAATGTGGACAAGCTATATAAGATGATGGAAAAAATGGTTGTCACTCAGAACAGGAACCAAAATCAAAACCAGTTTCAAAACTTTAGAAGAAACAATAACACTCCCAACAGACAGAAAGAGTCAGATCAACAAATCATCCCTCCATTCCAAAACTTCCTAGATGAAAATGAGGGGATCATAGAAGAGTCTGAAGGGAATGCAATAAACATGTTTGAAACCGAAGATTCAATCCTGAACTGTGATTCAGAAGAGGACCAACCCTCAACCTCTTGTGGGGAGGAAGAATGGCTTGAGTCTGAAGATTATAGGCTAGGATTTGAAAATTCCATGTTGCAGGTCAGAGAACAATAAGAACTTAGGAGTAAAAAGAATAAGGACACTTCCAAAACAAAAACTCCTGATGTAACCATAAAAAAGAGGCCTGAAAAATCTTCTAAAGCAACTACTGCAAATAATAAATCAGTAGCTGAGAGTTCTGAGAAAAACAAACAGAAAGACAACCAAAACAGTGAAAAACCAAGTCAACTAGCTAGCAGCACTAGTACCTCAATTAGTGCTCCTGATAAAACTGCCGATATGCATGTACATAGTAGGAATCAGCCAACTGATTCAGCCACCAAAACAGTGGCAAATAAAAAAGACTTAAGCACTACAAAGACCCAGTCCACTTTCAATCTAGAGAGTGAGATTGCAAAGATCAAAATCTCTGTACCATTATCTGAGCTGGCCGCTCAGGATGTATACAAAGGCCAAATTTTGAAAGCATTGAATTTAGGGGAAAACACTGATTCTGTAAACCTGAATGATGATCAACCAGCACTACTCTTCGGACCAAAGATTGAAGGTAAGTTTCAGGAAGGGGTAGTCCCACCTTTCTATATTAGTCTCAACATCCATGACAGGATCCTACGCAATGCAATGCATGATTCTGGAGCTTCCCACAACTTGATGCCCAAGGTAGTAATGGAAAGGTTAGGCCTAGAGATCACATGACCCTATAAAGATCTATACTCTTTCGACTCAAGTAGAGTAAAATGTCTTGGCCTGATCAAAGACCTATGTGTGAGTCTGACCCAGATCCCAGCAAAATGTATGGTCATGGATGTGGTTGTGGCAGATGTGCCACCCAAGTATGGTATGTTGCTATCAAGATCATGGGGAGCCAAACTGCAAGGAACAATGCAGATGGATGGCTCATATGCCACAGTCCCTATATTTGGCCATCCCGGAAGACTGTATAGAGAAACCCAGATGAAATTCTTAATCAGCAGCCTCGAGAAGCCCGAAAACTCCCCTTTATACTCTGTACATACTGATCTGGACTCTTTCATCTTGTACAATGATCAATCGTTGGAGGAGCCGAAATCTGAAAAAAGAAATGCAAACGGAGAGCCTGAGGGTACAGACCTAAGCATAATGGCCACCTTGGAAGAAATTGAAGAAGAAAACATCACCGAAGTCTGTAGGATATGTGGTGAACCTCTAGTTTGGAGTGAACAAGAAACAAAGGGTGAACAGCTAACCGAACATTCCCCGCTAACCCATGTACCACATGAAGAAAAGAATGTTGAACGATCCACCGTAATACAGACTCAGAATGAACCAGAAACCCGATGCGATCAGTCTATTGGTCACACCCCTCCAACTGACACACCACGAGGAGAATTGGACAACCCACAGCCTAGCACAGCCCCCATAACGCAACATAATGATGAATCCGGCTGTAAGGGAGGGGATGAAAATGAATTAAACAAAGCACCCCTGTGGGAAATGAACTTTGATGGGTCCTATACTAGGCAGAGTGCTGGAGCAGGAGTGTGGCTGCGTAACACAAGGGATGATCAGGCAGAGAGCCACGCTGTGAATCTACGTTTCAAATGCACGAACAACATTGGAGAATATGAAGCTCTGATCTTGGGCTTAAATCTGTTGAGAAAACTAGGAGCCCGTAAGATAGCCGTGAAAGGAGACTCAGAGTTAGTGATAAAACAAGTGAATGGTGAGTATTCGGAAAAACATCCCAGACTAAGAGCATACAGGAATGACACTCTGGATCTACTGAAAACATTTGTTGAATATGAGTTAGTGTTCATCCCTAGAGGTCAAAATGCGATTGCAAATGGATTAGCTTGCCTAGCTAGCTCATATCCTAAAGCCCCAGCTGACCAAAACATCATCATTCAAACTAAATTCAGACCAACTGTGTCAGACAATGAAAAATACTGGCAGGTCTTTGAAGGTGACAAACAGATTGAAGATTTCTTAACAGGCAGAAATGAGTTTGAATTCTCTGGTTTAGACTCCAAATCTGAAAACAACTGCCTTAGAAAAGAACCTTCTAATGAAGAATCCCCACCTTGTAGCGTGGAAATAAATTCTTTTTCTGAAGAAACTGGAAATTTAACCATAGATTGTGAAAATGCAGACAGTGAAGAAATTCAGGTGCTGCAGGCCAAGGATAAGAATATACCCAGAGGCCTGGCACCATTAGAAGACCTTTTCGACTTCAATGATGTAGCGAAAAAGCCCACAATAGAACACGCAGATTCAGATGTGGAGGAATGTAATATAGGCACCGAAGACAAACCCAAAATGATCAAGCTGGCTAAGTCTATACCTGCAGACATGAAGAAAAAATATATTGACCTGTTCAGGGAATTTATTGATGTGTTTGCATGGGGATATGAAGACTTAAAGGCCTATGATACCAGCATAATACAACACAAGATACCCTTGAGGGAAAATCAGAAGCCTTTCAAACAGAAGCTTCGAAGAATAAATCCAAAACAACTGCCTGCAGTAAAGAGGGAAATCGAAAAAATGTATAACGCAGGCATAATAGTTCCTGTTAGGTTCTCTGATTGGGTATCAAATCTAGTGGCTGTAAGAAAGAAAACAGGAGAAATCAGACTATGCATAGATTTTAGAAATCTCAACAGAGCATCTTTAAAGGACAATTACCCTTTGCCTAGAATGGAACATATCTTGCAGAAGGTAGTGGGCTCTAAGAGAATCTCCCTTCTAGATGGCTTTTCAGGATACAATCAAATCCTAGTACTCCCTGCTGATCAGCTCAAAACAACCTTTACCACTCCTTGGGGCACCTTCATGTATGTGAAAATGCCCTTTGGATTGATGAATGCTGGAGCTACCTTCCAGAGAGCCATGGACATAGCTTTTGCAGATGAGATTGGACATTTCATAGTTATCTACTTGGATGACTTAACTGTCTTTTCTAAAACAGAAGAAGACCACTTGAAACATCTGCGGAAAGTTTTTGAAAAATGTAGAAGATATGGTCTGTCCCTAAACCCCAAGAAAACTGTCTTTGGGCTACAAGAAGGCAAACTTCTGGGCCACATTATATCTGAGAAAGGGATTAGGATAGACCCACAAAGAGTGGAAGGAATACTGCAAATCACCCACCCAAGGAATATCAAAGAAATGCAATCTTTCATTGGGAAAATCAACTTCCTTAGGAGATTTATCCCAAACCTAGCAGAGCACCTCAGAAACATGACTAATATGTTGAAAAAGGGTGAGGGAGTGAAATGGACTGTTGGAGCCAAACAATCTTTTGAATATGTAAAATTGGCACTCACACAAGCTCCTGTTCTGATCAGCCCAGATTTCTCCAAAGATTTTCTGATATTTTCCTTTTCTTCAAAGCACACCATAGTTGCAGTTTTGCTGCAGAAAAATTCGGAAGGTAATGAACAGCCTATAGCCTTCTTTAGTAAAGCCTTCAGAGATGCACCCTTAAAGTACAACATCATGGAAAAACAGGCTTATGCTTTAGTCAAGGCCTTAAAAGATTTTAGGGTGTACATTTTGCATTCTCACACCATCGCTTTTGTGCCCGACATTGTTGTCAAAGATATTTTTTCCCAAGACCCTGATAGGAAAAGGGGAAAATGGATTGCCACCATCTTAGAGTATGATCTTGAAATTAAACCCACCAAGCTGATCAAAGGGAAAGGTTTAGCCAAGCTAATGGCTGAATCAAATTTGCTGGCCCTTGACATCAACATGATGAATACCTTGGATGAGCAGGAAAGCTTACCTGATCCAACCATAGAAGAGAAATTTCAAAACTCCCCTTGGTATTCTGATATCCTTCATGTCCTCACCAACCTATATGCTCCTCCAGAAATGCCAAAAACAAAGGCCAGGTCCATAAAACTCAAAGCCATAAACTACTGCATCTTAAATGAAAACTTATACTGGAAGGACCCAAATGGCCTATTGTTGAAATGCTTGTCTGAAGATGAAGCTGAGGCTGTAAAACGAGAATTACATGCTGGAGAATGTGGAGGCCACCTGAGTTGGAAAGCTACAGCAAATAAAATACTCAGGGCAGGATATTATTGGCCTACACTGTTCAATGATGTCCATAGAATGATAACCACATGCCATAAATGTCAGATCTTTGAAGGAAAAAGGAAGCTTCTTCCCCTCCCTTTGCAGCCCATTATAGTTGAGGGACCTTTCATGCAATGGGGTTTATATTTTATAGGGGAAATCCACCCAGCCTCCTCAGGACAACATAAATGGATCTTAACAGCCACTGATTATTTCACTAAGTGGATAGAAGCCATACCCACTAGGAAGGCCACTGATTCTGTTATCATTAAGTTCCTAGAAGACTTCATCCTCTCTCGGTTTGGCTGCCCTAGGAAAATCATCACTGATAATGCTGCTGCTTTTGGGTCCAAGAAAATGGTTGAGTTCTGTCACAGGTACAAAATTTCTCTTGGTCATTCAACAACCTATTACCCACAAGGTAATGGATTGGCTGAATCATCAAACAAAAGCCTGGTGAACATCATAAAGAAATTGCTAGAGGAGAACAAGAGATCATGGCATAAGAATCTGGTGCATGCCTTGTGGGTTGATAGGATTACAACCAAAAAATCCATTGGCATGTCACCATTCCAGTTGGTATATGGAACAGAAGCAGTATTCCCAACCAGCCTTGGAGTTCCTGTAATCAAGCTGGTCCAGGAAATCCAATCAGAAGAAGACAACATGATAAGAAGGATTAATGAGACAATCCATCTTCAGCAAACAAGGGAGCAAGTTTATAACCGAGCTGTTAAAGTGCAGGAAAACATAAAGAGACAGTTTGAAAAAAGAACCAAAGCTGCAAATTTCAAAGTTGGGGACAAGGTCCTGAAGTGGGATTCAAGAAGAGAGGACAAGGGCAAACATGGCAAATTTGACAGCTTGTGGCAAGGTCCATTTGTCATCCAGGCCACTGTGGGTCCTAATGCGTTTTTTCTGCAAGAGCTTGACAATACAGAGTTGTTTGGGGGTCCTGTCAATGGCAGGATGCTCAAACATTATTTCTGCTAATTTTTCATTTCCAGTCTCATTTCCATTGTACATACCATTGCAGTTTCATTTTCAGAGATAGAAAAAATATATTCTAGGAAACTGGATGAAAAGAGAGGTTCAGACATGCTCAAAACATGAACCTCTGAGGTAAAAGGATTGGCTCTAATAAACCCAAAATTTGAGCCAAGGCAAAGTGAAAACAGCTGGCCCTAATATGCCCAAAATCTAGACTGGCAAAGAAAAAGAAATCAGCTCCAACATGCACAAAAATCAGAGCTGAAGGAAAAAGAAGAAGTGACTCTAATATGCTCAAAACCTGAGTCACAAGAAAGGAAGAAGGATGTTTCACAGTTGCAGAATTCCATGCCTTCACAGTTTTTTTTTCTACAAGTTTCTGCCCAGCAAGTCAGACAGTCTAATCCTGGCTTGGCTGTGTTTAAATTTCATGTCTTAGAATGTAGGTGAAGAAACCTGTTGGACAGTTTAATCCCGACAGGTAGTAGATTAGGTAGAGAAATAGATGAGGTCAACAGTCTAATCTGGCCTCATGGAGCAATAAGGGTAGATGTAGAATAGGTTTGTTTTGTTTTTCAAAATAAAATGTGAAGGGTCTGCTAGCTCAAATGCACCCAAAGGGAAACTGATTAGAACTGTAGGTGGGGTAGGTATATTGGTTGGGAAGTCTTTCTGCTAATGTTTCAATCCTATGGTGGTAGCTGAAATCAAAGAAGAAAGATGGCTTATGACAGCAGGCATCTGGCCTATCACCGAGAGATCATTTTCTGGTTTCTTGACTACTTCAAGAAGAAGCCATCCCCATGTGGAGCCACTGTTAGCCCCCTATAAATTTTTTACAAGCAAATAGGGGGCTAAATGATTTTTGAGTCTTCAAGGAATGCCTTTCCTTTGAAAACACAGTCTCCTTGAAGCCTCCATGTGTCTTTTGTCCTTTGATAGTATCCCCTCTGCTGTTTTCCATTACAAAGCCTCTCTGTTATGAAGAAGTGCCCAAAGGCCCCCTTTCCCTTCTTATGTCACCCCCAATGAGCCTCTATTTTATCTCCCTTGTCTTCCCTTTCTATTTCCCTATTAACCCTTTATTCTCCCCAAAATCCCCTTTAAACCACTTCCCTGTTCATACCCATAAAATTTATAATAAAATTTATTATATATTTAACCCCGCCGCTGTTAATCGCAATCGCAAATCCTTTTCAATTGCGGCATTTGTTAACGTTCCAATCGCAACACATTGCGATTATGCCCGTCGCACGTCCCGCCGATCGCACCCTCCTCCGATTACTCAATCGCAAGTCTCAGCAACGCTGTCCCGATTGAGCCTCCCCCCGATCGAATCATAACCGTCCATCCTCCCCGCAGATCCGATGGACCGCGCATTTTCGCAAGTTGATCAATCGCAATGCTCATGTCTCCACCCCCGATCGGTCGATCGCAAACATTTGCGATGCGATCATTCGCAAGTTCCGACCTCCGATCACTCCATTCTCTCCGATTGTGATTAGCCCCGGGCCCACCGCACCATACTCTCCGCCCATGCATAAAAGAAAGGGATTTCCTTTGTTAAGCCCAAAAACCGGTTTTATTTCATAATACGAAGGGTTATGTCCAATCGCATCGGGAAGTTTGTGATCCATATGTTTAACCCTCTGCCTGCGCCGACTTGCGATTGCGATTAGACCCTGGGTCCCACCTCATCTCATTTTGTTGCATTCTTTTCGCATTTCTATGTATTTTGCCCAGGGTTTAAAGTTTAAAGACTTTACACCAAATTCATATATTTCATAGTCATTCCACCCGTTTCCGTATATTGTTCCACCACTTGATCTCCACCGTTGATTTTCGTCCCCAGACCATGATCTAACGGTCTACGCTACATATCACCACCAAACCCTATTATTCGCATGTTTCAGCACTTCGCTGCAATTTCACTGTCATTTCCCATAATATCATTGTTTACCGCCGCCACTACACCACCATATGTTTCACCCTCCGCTCCGCTAGTCTGCATTTGCATCGATCTTCCTCACACAGTTGTGTGCTCTCCGCAGAGTACAAAGGTTGAGACGCCACCATAATTTCACAGTAAAGGGGCGACAACAAGTTTCCCACTAACAGGGGTAAAGGAGTTAATGAATGGCAGGTGTTATACATCAGCAGAGTGGTTTTCTCCATCAAATGATGGATTCAAAATCTGAAATCTCCGGCGCCATTAAGGCTCAGAATGCATGGGAAAAGACAACACTGGAACATCACAGGGCTCGAGGCAGTAAAAGAAGACTTTCGTGCCTCCTCAAGGATTTTAGGAAGCTAAACAGCCGTTTAAAGACCCTGAAGATCGATCCAAAAATATCCTGAACACAGTAACAAGTACCTTCTGGGTTTTTTCATCAGCAAAATGCTTTTCTCCATCAAGTACAGGGCACCCTCACTATTTTTATTATATAGAATGTTCCTGAAGGAGTTTCCGCCCTAGCTACAGTTCAAGACAATCAAATATGTACGAGACTAACCTTCCCAGCAGTTTATTTCATTTTTGTTCAAATCACCTGGAGTACTACAAGTCAGAATGTCAAAATCATATCCGAAGGATATCATTCTTTCACAAGGGAGGTGACAGAAATTAAATATACAACATGCCAAGCAGAATGGGCCTCGGCCCTGCATTCATTATCATGTTCAATATTACATTCAATGTTCATCTACCTCCTCAATCGATCTTCTGTGTCTCTTCTTCTATAAAGCACAGAAAGAAACATTGTAATGGTTGTTGCTGTATTATCAGTGAAATGCAAGCATTTTTTATCGTGAGAGAAGTTCTCTGTGTAATAGTTGTATGATAGGCTGAGAAATATGATGTATTCAGGCTGAATGTAAAAGCTTTGGGCAGTGTTGTACCTGATTGGTGTTGTGTTAATATGATAAGCAATTTTCATTGGATCCTGATCTACAACAATTGGTGATGTTTCTCTTGTCTCTGTGTTTATATCCATTCCATTTCATGTTCTTCTGACTGGCATTTGAACGCATGACATAAGATTTACCCTTGATAGGTACCTTATGTCCCAGCTCTCTCAGTCTTTAATGTTTTTTGCTCATATGTATATCTGAATGTTGTTTTTAATTGACTAAACCAGTGTAGTGGATGATTATTTCCTACTCTCTGATGTGCAAGTTAATGAAATCAATGTTTAGATGTTTTTGTTAAGATTTAATTGAAAGAGGTTAGGAACGCTGGGAGGAATAGAAGCTTGTCTCTGCCTCATCATAACCTACCCCTTCAATTTAGACCTTTTCAGAATCCCTTGTGTTGCCTCTGGTTTTGTCCAAGCAGGCCTGGAGTTAAATGACCTCTGGCCCGATCTATAGACAGAATTAGATGGTTCTCCACCTCTCATTCTGATTCCTTAGTGTTCCATCCCATCAATCAGCCTTTGAGATCCAAATGCTCTAGATGACTAGCCCAATTGAAGCTTGCATTGAACATAAAGTAAATCCTTTCTTGACTCCATTTCCCAACGGCCTTTATGTTTCCTGAGTTATCTTTTCTTGCCTAGCTTCCTTCTTTACCCATCCTTGTCTTATGGTGAAACCTTCCTTCCTGATTCTCAACAACCAAACTTGAACAATCAAACAAACAACCTTGAGCCTATAACTAGCCTAAAATCTTATACTTTGAGCCTTAAAGGCATAAACCTTTGGCTATCATAGAGATATCCCTCTCTGGACCTAGGAGGGCTAGATCCTAAGGTCTGAAAGTGGTTCTATGTTGTCTCATCTTTTGGTATTGCCAACCTTGCCAAAACATGGGAACCGCAACACATTTATTCTTTTGGATGGTTTTTATATGTTAACTAAAGGTTTTATTTTTATAGGTATGAGTGGTATCACAAGGGTTCAACTAACATCCACGGTTTCCCATGTCTGCCAAGAACTTCGAATATGGAAACACTATACTAGTCCAACCATTTGAATGTTCATGTAGTGAAGTTATACTTTAACAAATATATAACAATATGGAAGCCACCTAAAATGTCATGGTTCCTCGAAGTGTTAATGATGACCTGTGCCTTTTGAAAACCTCATAAATATTTTCATGCAATCCTTATGAATATTATGAGCATTTGGTGAATAGAGTGCAAAGACACACAAAATGTAGAGTTGATTCCCATTTACAGAAAAAGGGGTTTATGCCTTCATGTCGTTATGATGCTCCATGGGAGGTTCGCTATGAGTTTGCAATGTTCATAGATGAAAAGGGGAGAAAGAAATATGAAGAAACATAGAACAATGATTGTTTAAATGTTCACAATGTTGATATTCTCACAATGTGGCGAGAAAATATTGATTGTCAAGCAGTTGTTTCTCGACATGAAGTATTGAGATATATTGTAAAATATGCTTCGAAGGAAAAAATAAGATCTGAAAGTTATCATGAAATGTTGACAAGGGTTGCAAGTGTAGGTGGATATAAGGCTCCCGTGTTTCCTCTTTTTGTGTAGTCCCAAATTTTTTTCCTTGAATTTTGGAAAGAGATCATTACAAAAACTATTAGTGTAATCTGATGAAATTTCATGTGAGAATAATTTTCCTTAGATTTATCAAAAAATTACCCCATTTTCTACAACATTTGTGTTTGATAAAAATAACAATATCATGGAGTTTTGATGTTATGCATAGGCAGGAACCATGGAGACTGCGAAATGTGCATGCTATTATTCGTGTGTTTTCGTGGTTTTATGTTATTCTCAATGAGGATTCAGAAGAGTTTGAAACATTTTATTGGATTGAATTGCTTTTGTATAAGCCATTATGTGACATTGCTTTAGATATAGGACTTTCAAGTGAAACTATCATTGAGAATTGGAGGAATCCAATATATCACATGTGGAATGTTTATCGAGGTCCTTTTACAAATGAGAGTAATGAAGAGGATTTCGAGTCCCGTGTTCATGAAGATAATTTTGATCGAGACTTTGAGGAGCACAAATTTCTTTCCTGGATTTTTCCTCCAAATTGTGTTAAAGTTTCCGGCCTTGATAATATTGGTAGAAGGGACTACAATATTTATTATAATTGGTAGGAGAAAATGGTTCCAGATGAAATTTTAGAAGAGGATATTCATTTTATAAAATATGCTCAGTATTCAGGTGTTGTTAATGATGACTCAATTGGGGAGACAATAGTTCCACCTTTATATTTATTGGAGAAACAATGAACTTCTTTTGAAATAATGTTATGCCACTTTGTTGATGCTGGAAGAAATGATGCTTTGAAAATTATTATTCAAGGAACAACTGGAACTGGTAAGTCTTCTTTTATTCACTATATTTATCATTTTATTTATGATTCTAGAATGTATGGTATAAGTTTGATGTTGTTGCTCGCTCCTTTTGGCATTGTTGATTTTAATATACATGGAAAAACAATAAACTTAGGTTTAAAAATTTATATAAAAGATATGAAGCCGCTAAATGGGAACGCCCTAGCAATGTTTCAAGAATAAATGAGGCACATTCGTTATGTTTTGATTGATGAAATGAGATTTATAGGTCCAAGGTTATTTATACATATAGATTCACATTTTCCAGAAGCCTTTCCTGAAAACAAGGAGTATCCTTTTGGTGGGAGGTCCATGTTTCTTGTGGGTGACATTGGGCAACTACCCCTTATTAAGGATAAAAAATTGTATGTAGGAAGAACAACGGAGAAAGTGTTGTGTGAAAGCTTCAATATTATTGTCACTTTGCATAAAATATTTATGCAACAAGGAGATGATCCTAGACAAGTGTATTTTCATAGTATTCTTATCACCCAAAAAAAATTTCAAAACATCATTATGTCAAGTTTGTTTTTGGTCATGGTTCAAAATTGGGTTTAGAAGACAATTTAGGATTTTATCAAGGGTAGGTTATATTTTCATAAGTTCAAAGCCCATACTTAAGTTAAAATAATGTCTTTTATAAGGTCCATTCATTGTCAAGTATCCATAATTTCCATTTGTGGGTCATTTCCTAAAGTTTCATGTCAAAACTGGTCAATTAGCCAAGAAACCTCATTTTTGTAGCACCACTAGTTCAAAAAATTTGATTTGCGCTATGGAAGCGCTAATAGTTTCGTAGTGCAAACAGGGAAAAATACAATGCAGGCGCTACGAAAGCATGATTTCTTAACTGTCTTGTCATCTGAGCTAGAAAAGGTCAGAAATCGTTGGGAAATGGTAATTTAGTGGTATGATGAGTTAGTTAATGATGAGATTCAATGTACTTACCCACGTTGCAGTCATCATTGTCATGATAGGGTATGAATGAGGCATCATTCAGTTATGGGATGAAATTTTAAATTCAAAATCTTGCCTAATTATTCATTCTCGTTTCCTTTGCCTCCATTCGAGATGTCTGAGCACTAAAGTGTTACAGCCAAACCTGTGGTTGTTTTATACAAAGGTTTTCTTCATCCTTATCAAGAGAGGCTAACATAAATTAATCAAGCGAGGCTGCTACTTCTCATTTTGAAGCGAGGCTAATTCAATTTATGAGGTGAGGTTGACAGGATTTCTGAGAAGCATGGTAGAGGAAAAGACAGTTCACAGAGGGGGACACTGCTTAAGGAATGAGCCTGAAGATATGAAGGCCATAATTGAAGACCCAGCAGTGATGGAGGCGTTCAGAAGAGTAGGTTGTGTTCAGTTTTGTGAAAATTTCCAGGGTTTCCACACACAAGTGTCCAAAGAATTTGCCTTAAACTTCAATGGAACAAATACCAAGGTCGAGATGCTAAGTGTGTCAATTACACCAGATATTATTGCTGCTGTTACAGAGATACCAAGAGGTCAAGAAACTTGGTTTAAAAGTTTCAAATTTTATATGGAGCCATGCAAAGAGTTCATGAAACCTGAGTATGCAGATATGGACCTCAATAATGCTATCCCTAGAAGCTGCATCAAAGACACTTATGCAAAGATGTTGCTCAACATTCATAAGTATTTTACATGTGAAGGCAGATATCTGTTAGAAAATTATATATTATGGAGCAATGCAACACATAAAATATGCGGAAAATACAAGCACACAAAACACATAAAACCAGAGAGACATAGATATACGTGGTTCACCCAGTTTGGGCTACGTCCGCCCCGAACAACCAGTCCTTCCTTTCTATTATCCAGCAAAAATTGAAGAGAAAAAACCTACAGCAGATCCGCTGTAATATCCTCTGTTCTCTCTCACAGTCTCCCTATCTGTTTCTCGCTCTGAGAATACACACATAATACACAGCCACAATACAATACCCTCATATATACAAGGGGATTGCCTTCTAGGGAAAAAAACCCTAAACTAACCATAACTTCTATCGTCAGATCATTCACTATGAACGGCCCAGATTGACTAGAAATTACTATATTTTTACAAGGCAATTTTACATCTGTTTTTAGCTTCGGGGGCGCTGCCCCCTAAACCCCCCTCTAGGGGGGGCTTGGCGCCTTTGCCACCTGGACCCCAAGACGGCCCGATTAATTACGGGCGGCGTTGCGCGCGCTGGCGTACAGGGGTCCAATTTTGTGATACAAAGTAAACAAGATAATCAGGCTCCACACCCAACAATCTCCCACTTGGAGACTGATTGTAGCAACTCCATCGCTGCTTCATTTGCTGGACAATGACTCCTCTTTGGACTTGGCTATTCTTCATCTTCATCGTCGTCCTTGAAGACCAATTGAAGCTGAGCACATTCTCATTTTCTCCCTGGTTACAACTTTTGTTAGCATATCTGCAGGATTCTGGCTAGTGTGTATCTTTTCCAGCTTCAACTCTCCATCTTCCAATAATGACCGTATGAAATGGTACTTGAGATGTATGTGTTTAGTCCTAGAATGAAACGCTGAGTTCTTTGCAAGATGAATGGCACTTTGGCTATCACTGTATAGCGTGCCCATATCATGCTTCTTACCCATTTCATCCATAAACCTTTGTAACCAAATTATTTCTTTACTAGCCTCTGTAGCAGCAACATACTCGGCTTCTGTTGTTGAAAGTGCAACAACAATTTGGATTTTTGAAACCCAACTGACAGCTGTTCCACCTACAGTAAATACATATCCTGTAGTGCTCCTCCTGTTATCTCTGTCACCTGCCATATCTGCATCAACATATCCCTGTAGAGAAATGTTTGAACCACCAAAGCATAATGCTTGATTTGTGGTACCTCTCAAATATCTGAGAATCCATTTTATTGCCATCCAATGTTCTTTTCTTGGATTATTCATGTACCTGCTTACAACTCCCACTGCATGTGCAATATCAGGCCTTGTGCAGACCATTGCATACATTAAGCTTCCAACTGCTGATGCATATGGAACTTTAGACATATAATCCATGTCTTCTTGGGTCTTTGGGAACATCTCCTTACTAAGTTTGAAATGTCTAGCAAAAGGTGTACTAACTGGTTTTGCATTCTGCATATTAAATCTTTTCAACACCTTTTCTATGTACTCATTCTGAGACAGTGTTAATTTGCGATTTTTCCTGTCTCTAGTTATCCTCATACCAAGGATTTTTTTTGCAGCTCTCAAATCCTTCATTGCAAATGAATTTGCCAATTTTCTTTTGAGCACATTTATTTCCTGCATGTTAGACCCTGCAACAAGCATGTCATCTACATACAATAACAATATAATATAACTGCCATCATTTTTCCTTTTTAGATAAACACAATGATCAGAGTGACATCTAGTATAACCTTGTTCAAACATAAACTTGTCAAATTTTAGATACCACTGCCTTGGAGCCTGTTTTAAGCCATACAAGCTCTTCTTTAACCTGCACACCAATTTTTCTTTTCCTTTTACCTCATATCCTTCTGGTTGCTACATGTATATCTCTTCCTCCAAATCTCCATGGAGAAATGTTGTCTTTACATCTAACTGTTCAAGATGTAAATCTTCCGCTGCTACAAGACTTAAAATAGTTCTGATTGAAGTCATTTTAACAACATGAGAAAATATTTCATCAAAATCAATACCTTTCTTCTGTGCAAACCCCTTCACCACAAGTCTAGCTTTGTACCTCTGTTTTCCTCCATCTTCTTCCTTCAGCCTGTAAACCCATTTATTCTGAAATGTAGTTTTACCTGCAGGCAACCTGACTAAGTCCCAAGTCTGGTTATGCATTAAGGAGTCCATCTCTTCTTCCATGGCTAGCTCCCACTTCTTCCTGCTTTCAACCTGCATTGCTTCTTCATAACATTCAGGTTCACTAGAATCAATCAACAATAAATAATATAATGAAGGAGAGTATCGTTCAGGGGGTCTACTTATCCCGGTAGATCTTCTAACACCACTTTCAGGTGTTTGAGGTGCCTGTTGCTGTTGTGGTGGTTGCTGCTGCTGTGGTTGTTGATTATTATTATTTTCAGGCACCTTTACTTTTTTAGTTATCTCATCAAGAACCGTGTATTCCTTGCTTTCTTTTTCCTGTTTCTTTTCCTGCAACTGATTCTTATACAAGACCTTTTCATTGAATATTACATCTCTGCTCCTAATGATTTTGTGATTTTCATAATCATATAAGCGATATCCAAAATCATTAACACCATATCCAATAAAGGTATATTTCTTTGATTTTGCCTCAAGCTTTGTTCTATTTTCTTTATTAATATGGACAAAGGCCTCACAGCTAAAAGGCTTTAAAAAAGAGTAGTTTAACTTTTTACCTGTCCATGCTTCCTTTGGAATACCACCATCCAAGGAACTTGAAGGCCCTCTGTTTATTAGATAAACAAAAGTATCTACAACATCTGCCCAAAATTGTAAAGGAAATCCTACATGCAATCTCATGCACCTTGCACGCTCCATGATTGTTCTATTCATCCTTTCTGACACGCCATTTTATTGTGGTGTTCTTGGAACTGTCTTCTCTCTACGAATTCCATGCTCTGAACAGTACCTATCAAACTCTTTGCTACAATATTCACCGCCATTTTCTGATCTGAGACACTTCAACTTCTTTCCTGTCTCAATCTCAACCAAAGCTTTCCATTTCTTGAAAGTATCAAATACATCAGATTTATTTTGAATACAATAAATCCAAGTTTTTCTAGTTGCATCATCAATAAACGTAACATAATAATGAGAGCCACCGAGAGATGATACCTGAGCAGGTCCCCATACATCTGTATGCACAAGCTCCAATTTTTCGCTCTTCTTTTCTTTCCCAACTCTGAGAAATCTGACTCTCTTTTGTTTTCCATAAATGCAATTCTCAAAGAAATCCAAATCAACATTCTTCAAACCTGGCAACAAATTTCTTGAGTGAAGAATCTTCATTCCCTTCTCACTCATGTGTCCGAGCCTATGATGCCATAATGCTGCATCTGCTCCTTTGGAAGTTAAAGCATTAACAAATTTAGAAATACCATTGCATAAATACAATGTACCAACCTTTTCGCCTTTTGCTATTACCAGGGCTCCTTTGGTGACCTTCCAAGTTTTATCTGTGAAAGTTGTCACACAACCTTCACCGCCTAACTGCCCTGTTGAAATCAGATTTTTCTTCAGATCTGGAACATGCCTTACCTCCTTTAGCAGCCATTGGTTTCCATTTTGTTGTTTTACAAGAACTTTACCCATTCCAACAATTTTACAGGGTTTATCATCACCCAAACGAACTTGTCCAAAATCTCCTTGGACATAGTCATGAAAATATTTCTTATCAGGTGTGGCATGGAATGAAGCCCCTGAATCTACAACCCAAGAATCAGTAACATTTTCGAAAGAAATAATCAAAGCATCTTGTAACACATCACCTGTCACATTTGCTTCATGATTGTTTTCTTGCTGTGCATCTCCTTATTTTCCCTTCCAAGATCTACAATATTTCTTTAGGTGTCCTCTCTTTCCGCATTTCCAGCACACTATCCCCGATCTGGACTTGGATCTGCCTTTCCTTGATTTACTGCGATAACCCAAGCTCTTTCCTCTTTCCATTCTTCTTCCCCTAGACTCTGCACTCAAAGCATTACCCGATGTCTCACCAGAGCTTTTCCATCACATTTCCTCGCTAAGGATAGCACCGACAACATCATCAAACTTTAAAGTACTAGATCCAGAGACAGAGTTACTAATGGCCATAACTAAACCATTCCAGCTTTCTGGCAATGAGCACAGAAATAAAAGAGCCCTAACTTCATCATCAAAGTTTACCCCTATAGAATTTAACTAACTGGTAACTGTATTAAAATCATTTAAATGGTCTGCAACAGATCCACCTTCCGACATCTTCATATTAAATAATCGTTTCATAAGAAATACCTTGTTTGAGGCTGATGGTTTTTCATATAGTTTCGCCAACGTCTGCATCAAACCCTCTGTTTTTGTTTCCTTCAAAATATTGAAGGCGACTAACACCGAAAGGCACAACTGTACTGTTCCGAGTGCCTTTCTATCGAGAATGTTCCATTCCGCGTCTGTCATGGCCACCAGCTTCTTTGTTTTTCCACTCAATGGTAGGTACAGATCTTTCCGATACAGATAATATTCCATCTGCATCTTCCACAACGAGAAGTTTTGGCCGTTAAATTTCTCGACCCTAAATTTACCATCTTCTCCCATTACTCCCACTCGAACCAGGAACCCTTCTTTCCTGCGAGTTTATCAGCCAAATATACCTTCAAATCTGATACAAGTTGTTAGAAAATTATATATTATGGAGCAATGCAACACATAAAATATGCGGAAAATACAAGCACACAAAACACATAAAACCAGAGAGACACAGATATACGTGGTTCACCCAGTTTGGGCTACGTCCACCCCGAACAGCCAGTCCTTCCTTTCTATTATCCAGGAAAAATTGAAGAGACAAAACCTACAGCAGATCCGCTGTAATATCCTCTGTTCTCTCTCACAGTCTCCCTATCTATTTCTTGCTCTGAGAATACACACATAATACACATCCGCAATACAATACCCTCATATATACAAGGGGGTTGCCTTCTAGGGCAAAAAACCCTAAACTAAACATAACTTCTACTGTCAGATCATCTGCCTATGAATGGCCCAGATTGACTAGAAATTACTATATTTTTACAAGGCAATTTTACATCTGTTTTTAGCTTCGGGGGCGCTGCCCCCGAAACCCCCCTCCAGGGGGGGGCTCCGAAAAGCACTGCCGCCCCCCCTGGACCCCCCACGGCAGCAATTAATTACGGGTGGCGTTGCCACCCCTTTTAAGGTACAGGGATCTAATGCTATGATAAAAAGTAAACAAGATAATCAGGCTCCACACCCAACAATATCATAAGGTTTACACATGTCATTTCAAGCTGCTTCTGCATTTCACTGGTAATATTTCACTTAATTTTCCCTTTTATCTGCATAGGAGTCTTGCTAAAATGGCTGATAAAGTACAAGCCAAATATGAAGGTAGTGAAGCATCCTTGTTTCATCCTGGTTTAATGAAGTTATTGATTTTAGATGAGCTTCAGAAGATAGGCATGGATTGGTCATATTTTTTTTTTATAAATGGTTTTTAGTTGGAAACCCTAACTCCTGCTAGAAACCCTAAAACTAAAGGAGTTCTATCACCACAACAACAGAGACTAGTTGTAATATCCCTTTTCTAGGAATTTCTGCAATATGGCCCAGAGGGACGCTGTATAAGGAAGGAAATGAAAAAATAAGCTGAAAGGGGGCTTGGATCCCCTTGTTAACTCATTAAAAACTTCTCTTCCAGAATTTTAGCCCAAAGAAATGACTCTATATGGGTTATTCAGATCTCCCCAAACTAGGTCTCTTAGAGAATGCTCAACGAGAGAGCCTACAATAATACATGAACACAATCATGAAACTCTGCAACTCTATACATGTCAAATAAGAGAATATAATACATCCATCATGTTCATTAATATATCAAAAACAATATACAAAAATATCTTGAGGAACAAACCTCTCAAGCAATGGGAAACAAACCCTAAAGATTAGACATGAAATACATGAGATGCTGCAGTTATACAAAATGTTGGAGACTAGTGACTGCGCTGTCTCTAGGAGTGCAGCTACTCCTATAGATATGCATACATGAGATATGGCTGAAATATACAAAGGAATTCCCAATAATAGAGGAATGGGCTCCCATACAATATTTCTAGCCAATCTAGGAGAGACTGCTAGAAATGCCAGAAAAATACAATGTGACAATTAATTGCTAGGGTTAATATGTCACTGCAACACTGAATACATATGATGAGGCTATGGAAGATCTGAAATATAGATTTCCCTTATGAAATGATGCTTCTTAGTAGAAGGTTGATCCCTTTACTCAAGAACAATCCTCCTGATGAGCTCAATGGACTCTCCCAGCACTGCCTACACAAAATAACGCAGTTTCAGCCCTAGATTGCACAGTGAGAGATGGTGAATGATTGACCTGGTACCAAAGATCTGAAATGATTCCTGAGAGTCTTCTCTATTTCTCCTCCAAATAATATACAAGATCTCCACCGAAGAACAAGCCAAAGAATGAATCTATGAGTTCCTCTGTTGCTGCACCCAACAACACAACGTTTTCTTCCCAACAAGAAAACGTTGCAGCTGCAGGAGGAAGCTTGGAAAAATGTTGGAATGAGGAAATGGAGCTAAAAACCCTCTCCTTCCTTGAGGATGAGGTAGGGATTCCCGACCAGGAACACCCTTGTGCTTAAAAACACTACAACCCTGCTAAACATCCCGGGTATGCAAGTCTAAGCATACCATACGAAAATGATAAACCCATAGCATAATGAAAATGGGCTGCCATCTCCTCCTTACAAAGCAAATGAACTCCTCTCCCCATGGGTCCTGTTGTAACTCCTAGAGACAGTCCTGAGTTTCCAAAGACCAGTGCCTAGGACATCTTAAATAGTAGAGAGTATAAGGTATATTTCAGGCTTATTATCGGCTTTGGACTCTCTAACTTTTCAACTTATGTAAAACGTCATCATATGGATGGGACCAAACTACCTTTGGATTTTAGCAAGTTATAAAGACTCTGTAAAGACAAGAAGGGAATCATCAATACATATATACTTCAGACAGCTTAGATACAACTTTCATTAGAGAGGGCCAGTTTCTCAATGACATATAGATATTTTAAACAGAAAGATATTTGAGGCGTAGAAATTGAAAGGGGAATACTAACTACCAATGAAATGGTTCTCGGAAAACATATTTCAACATGATATGGGCTTAGGAACTAAGAATCCATACATATCAATTAGTTCATTAAGAGTAACATTTCACGATATTTAATACAGAGGAAATATGAATGATGTGTTAAGCGGAACGACATATCGTGTATGAGCCATATTTAAAGCAACATGTACCAGTAAAGCATGAGTATCAAACAACGATAAACTCATACCTGAGCTGGTAAGTTACTCGCATTCCAAGACACGATAAAAGGAAATCTAAGGTTTCTGAACCTTTAGCAAATCTAAGATTGAGAGATTTCACTTTCTCATTGTCTTTCCTTAGACTCACTACTTCACACTCCAATTCCTCAATGCATTTTTTATCCGCTTCAAGCTGATTTTCAAGAGTCTCTATGATTAAGTTCTTTTCTTCGTGACTTACCTTGAGTTGAGTGTTTTCTTCACGCAAATTATTGTCTTCTATAGCATCCACAAAAGTATCCTTTTCTTCTCTAAATTCTTGTTCACATCCTTTCAAGATTGCCCATACCTTTGCACCAAGATTTTGCAGATAAGATTTTGTTTGTACCATCCCAAATATTAGATTGCTTCCATTGAACAGAGGTGGCTTTATAGACATCACTCCTTCTTGACTTCCCATTGTGACAAATCTCCTTCAAGCGATCAAGCTTCTACAGAAGGACCTGCTCTGATACCAATTGTTGGTGGAAAGTGTTCAAGATGCACAAACTACATGGGAGCCTTAGTCATATGAAAAGGATGCATGGATGCACGTATTCAGGGGGAGCATTAGCTTTGGCTTTCGAATATAATGCATTGTTGGCATTATGATGGTTCTGAACATATTCTTCTTGAGGTCTTGTCATGTAATGTTATATTTAGGTTTGATGAAAAGGTCTGGTTGAGACCCATGATGTAAAATTTGTAATATTCAGTCATGTAAGGACTTGTCAAATTTGTAAACCCACTTGGTTGGGTAGCTAAGTCAAATTTTGTAAACCCACTTGGTTGGGTAGCTGAGTTGAAATGTGTAAACCCACTTGGTTGGGTACTTGAGTCTCATATGTAAATCCACTTGGTTGGATATTTGATGTAAGTATGGGTCTTTGGTGATAGGAAGTTCATAGAGTCATGTACTTCATTGAAAAATATGTTTGAAGATTCAACATGAACTCAGGGGGAGCTTGGTCACTTCAGTATACATCAGATCTGCAGAACGCTTCTTCTACATGAGGAGAAAAGAGGGAGAGTGTGTTGGTTTTGATCCGCCCTTTGCCCTTGATGTCAAAGGGGGAGAGTGACATGGTTTTTGAATGAAGAGAAAGAATGGTGTCAAAAATGGAGAGAGTGACATGGTGTCATTGTATTCTTAATGTACCTATCTGTTGTGGTAACCAAACACCATCGTGGTTGCCATCAAGTCCAAAGGGGGATATTGTTGGAAATATGATGCAGAGTGTTGTCCTTGATGGCAACCCACCGAATGAAGATGAAGACATGAGATAGTTGGCATGTGTTGTCCTTGATGGCAATCCACCTGATGAAGTTATTCTTGACTTGATGGACTTGGTAAATGATGTAAATCTGATGTGATATGATGTTTGTTGATGATATGATGCTGAGTGTTGTACTTGAAAGGCAACCCTCTTGATGAAGTTGTGCTCGAGAGAATATGTTCCTGATGAAGAAAATATGATGTATCTATAGTGTGTACAAAAGGCAATGAAGAAAGGAATTCAGAATGTGCTCAAAATATGATGAAAAGAGTATGTCTCTTTGTATACGCGGATTGGCCTAGGGGAAGTCGCGTATGCACGCGGAAAATAACGTGCCAAGTCGCGTATGGGCAAAAGCGCTCAAAAAGTGTAAAACCAAGGGTAACCACCATGGTATTGACCCATTGTATTGGGTAATGATCCGCCTAATTGACCCCGTCCAGGTAGTTTTGGGCTCATGGTATTGTTTTGGCCCATGGTATTGAAAAAGGGGCTCATGGTATTGAAAAAGGAAAAACCTATATAAGGAGAAGAAATTCAATGTGCAAAACATGTGTGAGAGGGTGCAAGATGTCTGAGCTTGAATGAATACTTCTCTCTGAAGTAGATCTGAATGGAAAGGGTTACACTTGAATGATAAATTTGAATGTATGATGCACCAATGATGAAGAAGGGGATCTAGATCTGAAATGCACTTGTATCTACTAGATCTGCTTATGGAAGGATTAGATCTGTGATGAGGCGAACATCTAGGCGAACAACTGTCTGAAGAAAAAGGGTAAATTTGAACTGAATATCTGATCCGAAGAAGTATGCTGCTCTGTAATGATTGAAGATCTATACGCTACTTCGCCGCAGAGGAAGCGCGTATATACGCGGCTTCTCTGAAGATAAAGCATGTATGCGCAATGAAATATACACAGAGGTATACGCTGGTTTGTGTGGAAGGAAGCGCGTATATACGCGACATCAGTGAAGGAAAAGCGCGTATGCAAACTAGGGTTTGCTGAAGCATGGGGTATGAAACATCTGATCTGTTCTGCTGTATTACTGCTATCTGATCTGTGTTGTCTGAATTGATAAGTATCTGTTGGTGATATATGTTTGAGCTTAAAAGTATGGAAAGGGTCCAGTCTGAAAATATGATGAAACGTGGCCCGCAAGTGGTGTCCTAGTGGAAGCTTTGGATCCAGTGTGAAAATTGATGAAACGTGGTCCATAGAGGTGCTGAGGGTTGTAGCCTTCAGTCAGGGGGTTGTAGCTCCCTTCCAGGAGAGGCTGGTAAACGAGAGCAAGCCGAGTTTCCCTTCCAGGAGGGGCCGGTAAAATCCAGTCGTGTCAAGTCCCTTCCAGGAGAGGCTGGTAAACGAGCGTAGGTAGGTGCCTGCGTGCTGGTAGAGTCTGCGCCAACACATATGTTGTAAGATGTTTTCTCTATAATAAAATATTAAAGGCTGAGCAACTGCAGCGGTGGTTTTCTCCCGACTTGGGTTTCCACCTAAAAATCCTGGTGTTCATGTGTGATGCTTTGCGTGATGATTTACTCTGTTCTTACTGCACATGTTTACTGTTTATTAAACATCTGATGAATGAATGATGGAATGAGTTAAGTGAAGAACTAATGACATAATTAGATATCTGTGTATACACGAGTTACATAAAAGGCATCCGCGTATATACGCGAGTCTGTTTCAGGAAAGTAGCGTATGGGTTTTAGGAGCAAGCAAAAGTAAAAGTTTTGAATATGCTGTAAATACTGATTCACCCCCCCCCCCTCTCAGTATTTTTCCCAACAATTGGTATCAAAGCAGGTCCTTCTGCAGAAGCTTGATCGCTTGAAGGAGATCCATCGCAATGGGAAGTCATGAAGGAGTAATGTCTATAAAGCCACCTTCATTCAATGGAAGTAATCTGATATTCTGGAAGGTACCAACAAAAGCTTATCTGCAAAATCTTGGTGCAAAAGTATGGGCAATCTTGAAAGGATGTGAACAAGAATTTAGAGAAGAAAAGGATACTTTTGTGGATGCTCTAGAAGACAATAATTTGCGTGAAGAAAAAACTCAACTCAAGGTAAGTCACGAAGAAAAGAACTTAATCATAGAGACTCTTGAAAATCAGCTTGAAGCGGATAAAAAACGCATTGAGGAATTGGAGTGTGAAGTAGTGAGTCTAAGGAAAGAAAATGAGAAAGTGAAATCTCTCAATCTTAGATTTGCTAAAGGTTCAGAAACCTTAGATGAGATTATCAAGGTACAACGGTCTCCTCTTATAAAAACAGGTCTTGGATATACTGGGGAATCTTCCCAGAAATCAGCACCAAATTTTCTAAAAGCAGCCACAACTGGTTCTCTACATTCAGTCACTCAGCAGGGGAACAAAGGATCCTTACAGGTAAAGCATGATCATCTCAATTCAAGAAACACTAACAAGGAGATCTTTCAAAATGGCTACAACCAACAGGTAAACTCTAATAGAAGATTTCATGATCACAGAAATTTCTACTTCAATGGACAATGTTTCTCATGTCATAATTTTGGTCATAAAGCTGTTCAATGTGTTGCATATCAAACCATCATGACAAGAGAAGCAAGAAAAAAAGGGATGAATATTGAACCCAAGAAGAACACCTATAACAACTTTTCTCCTCTTCAAAACGAAGTTGAATGTACTTATTGCAATAACTTTGGTCATGAAGAATCTGAATGTAGGAGCAAGGTCCAGCCAAAAGAGCATGTTCCCTCAAGCTCTAAAGTGTGGAAAAGGAAAGAAATACCGGTTGAAAATTGTGGGATAGCATTATTTGCAGAGGGTGAACAAAATCAATGGTACATTGATAGTGGGTGCTCAAGACACATGACAGGTGACAAAAGCAAACTTCATACTTATAATGCTCTAGAAAAGGAAAAGAAAGTTACATTTGGAAATGATACTCCTGCTGTAATTAAAGGAAAAGGGTCAGTATTTCTATAAGAAAAAGTGAAGGCTAAAGATGTCATGTATGTGGATGGATTAAGGCATAACCTGTTAAGTGTTAGTCAAATGTGTGATCAAGGAGCAGAAGTGGTCTTCAATTCCAAAGAATGTGTGGTTCGTGATCTTGATACAGGTAAAATCATTATAAAAGGAAAAATAAATCCAAGCAACCTGTATGTACTAAACGGCATAGATCAATGTTACTTGAGCAAGTCTTCAGAAAATTGGCTATGGCATAGAAGGCTGGGGCATTTGAGTTTCTCTCAAATCAACAAAGCAAGCAGACTTCAAGCTGTTCGTGATCTTCCCAAGGTCAATCTTCCAGAAAGTACCATATGCAAATCTTGTCAACTTGGTAAGCAGACCATAGTACGATTTAATGCCAAAGAAGGATAATCAAGTAAGCCTCTTGAACTCATTCATACTGATATCTGTGGACCTATGAGGAAAACGTAATTACGTGGGGATGAATACTATATCTTATTTATTGATGACTACTCTAGAATGTGTTGGATCGGGTTCATTAAACACAAAGATCAAGCACTTGAAAAAATTCAGAGCTTCAAAGCATTGGCAGAAAATGAATTAGATCTAAAAATCAAGTGTCTTAGATCTGATCGAGGAGGAGAATATTCATCAAATGAATTCTTTGAATTTTGTGAACAACATGGCATTAAAAGACAGTTCTCTGTAGCAGGCACTCCACAACAAAATGGTGTAGCGGAAAGAATGAATAGAAAAATTGTTCAAATGGCTAGAGCTATGCTTGCTGATTCTAATGTTCCTAACATGTTCTGGAGTGAAGTAGCACATACAGCAGTTAAAATTCTCAACAAGGCTCATGTTCGGGTAAATAGTGACAAAACTCCATATGAACTCTGGTATGGCAATTCTCCCACTGTGAAGCATTTTAAAGTTTTTGGAAGTAAATGCTTTATCAAAAATAATGATGAAAAGCTTGGGAAGTTTGAACCTAGATCAGATGAAGGGATATTTCTTGGTTACTCATCTTCAAGAAAAGCATTCACATGTTACAATAAAAGGCTTCGAAAGACTGTTGAATGTATTGATGTTGTTATTGATGAGTCTCCTGCAGCTCCTAAAGAAGAAAAACAAACAAAAAAGAAGATGATAGCGACATATGGCCTTCTACATCAGATGGAAATGATATAGACAGTGGATCCAATGAAGAACCTGAAAATGATCTATCTGAAAAAGCTCCATCTAGATATGTTCAAAAGAATCATCCTGAATCTCAAATCTTGGGAGACAAGGAATCAGGTGTACGAACAAGGAGAACTCTTGTAGGATCTTCTAGTAATCTGGCACTTCTATCCACATTTGAACCGCACAATGTCAATGAAGCTAGCCAAGATGAATGCTGGAACCAAGCCATGAATGAAGAGATTGATCAAATTGAAAAGAATGACACTTGGGATTTGGTACCCAGACCACATGATAAAAATGTCATTGGAACTAAATGGATCTTCAAGAACAAGTTAAATGAGAATGGGGATATTGTAAGAAACAAAGTTAGACTGGTTTGCAAAGGGTATACTCAACAAGAAGGTATAGACTTTGAAGAAACTTTTGATCCTGTAGCTAGACTTGAAGCCATAAGAATGTTTCTTGCTTTTTCAAGTCATCAACAAATCAAAGTTTATCAAATGGATGTTAAATCTGCTTTTCTTAATGGTGATCTAGAAGAAGAAGTATATATAGAACAACCGGAAGGATTCATTTTGGAAAATGATGAAAATCTTGTTTGTAGACTTAAAAAGGCTCTATATGGTCTCAAACAAGCTCCAAGGGCTTGGTATTATCGTCTTGACAAATATCTTCATCAACAAGGATTTTCAAAGGGGTCTGCTGATAGAAACTTATACACAAAAGTTGAAAATGACAAACTATTGATTGTGGTTGTATATGTTGATGATATCATTTTGGGAGTAACGAAAAATCTGAGTCAAAAATTTGCCTCTGTCATGCAGCAAGAATTTGAAATTTCTTTACTTGGGGAACTAACATTCTTTCTCGGCTTGCAAGTGCATCAAACTGCAGATGGTATATTCCTATCACAAGCAAAATATCTTAAGCAAATTCTGAAGAAGTATGGCATGGAAGAATGCAAACCTGTAAGTACACCAATGATAACCGGATGCAATCTCAGTTCTCATGATGATTCTCCCACGGTGAATCAACCGGAATACAGATCAATGATAGGAAGTCTACTTTATCTCACTGGGACTAGACCAGACATTATGCATGCAGTTGGGATTGTTGGACGATTCCAAGCTAATCCTAAAGAGTCTCACCTTCAGGCTGTCAAAAGGATATTCAAATATCTACAAGGAACTCAAGACTTTGGTCTATGGTATCCAAAGGATGCTGATCTTACTCTTCATGCTTACACTGATGCAGATTGGGCTGGAAGTGTTGATGATCAGAAAAGCACTAGTGGTGGTGCATTCTACATGGGACCCCGGTTAGTATCTTGGTTCAGCAAGAAGCAAAATTCTATTGCCTTATCTACAGCAGAAGCAGAATATGTGGCTGCCGCATCTTATTGCACTCAACTCCTTTGGATGATGCAAACCTTACAAGATTTTCAAATCAAATGTACTCCTCCTGTCCCCATTAAGTGTGACAATACAAGTGCCATCAGTATTTCAAAGAATCCTGTTATGCATTCAAAGACCAAGCACATTCCCATCAAGTATAACTTCTTACGTGAACAAGTGCTTGAGCAAACCGTGAAGTTGGAGTATGTTCCCTCCAAAGAACAAATTGCTGATATCTTTACCAAACCTCTGCCCAGGGAAGTGTTCGAGTATCTAAGACAGAAGCTGGGAGTGTTCTCTGCCAGTCAAAAGAACAAATCTGTATAAATTTAGAAGATGGCATTGGATACGCGGGTTTCATGAAACACAGTTGCGTATATACGCGAGTTCCTGCACAGAAAACCGCGTATGTTTGGTTGCTGGCAAATTTTTGGTTGGTTCAGCTCTCTTCAGCACAGCTGCAGTGCTGTTTGGTATCTCTGATAATGTTTGGTATCTCTGGTGGTATTCCAATTCTCATAATTCTGTTTCTAATGTTTTGATGAAGATGCTTTAATGACTTGTTGGTGAAAGTGTTCAGGATGCACAAACTAAGGGGGAGCCTTAGTCATATGAAAAGGATGCATGGATGCACAGATTCAGGGGGAGCATTAGCTTTGCTGAATATAATGCATTGTTGGCATTATGATGGTTCTGAAATATGTTATCTTTCTTGAGGTCTTGGTCATGTAATGTTATATTTGTAGTTTGATGAAAAGGTCAAGTTGAGACCCATGATGTAAAATTTGTAATATTCAGTCATGTAAGGACTTGTCAAATTTGTAAACCCACTTGGTTGAGTAGGCAGGATCCAATTTGTGTAAACCACTTGGTTAGGTAGTGAGTTGAAATGTTAAATGTGTAAACCCACTTGGTTGGGTACTTGTGTCTCATATGTAAATCCACTTGGTTGGATCATTGATGTAAGTATGAGTCCTTGGTGATAGGAAGTTCATAGAGTCATGTACTTCATTGAAAAATATGTTTGAAGATTCAGCATGAACTCAGGGGGAGCTTGGTCACTTTAGTATACATCAGATCTGCAGAATGCTTCTTCTACATGAGGAGAAAAGGGGGAGAGTGTGTTAGTTTTGATTCGCCCTTTGCCCTTGATGTCAAAAGGGGAGAGTGACATGGTGTTTGAATGAAGATAATAGTGTCAAAGAATGGGGAGAGTGACATGGTGTCATTGTATTTTTAATGAACCTATCTGCTGTGGTGATCAAACACCATCGTGGTTGCCATCAAGTCCAAAGGGGGATATTGTTGGCAATATGATGCAGAGTGTTGTCCTTGATGGCAACCCACTGAATGAAGATGAAGACATGAGATTGTTGACATGTGTTTTCCTTGATGGAAATCCACCTAATGAAGTTATTACGTGACTTGATGGACTTGGTAAATGATGTAAATCTGATGTGATATGAATATTATGATGCTGAGTGTTGTCATTGAATGGCAACCCACTTGATGAAGAAGATGGCAATTTACTTGATGAAGTTGTGCTTGATAGAATATGTTCTTGATGAAGTAAATCTGATGTATCTACAGAGAGTACAGAAGGTAATGAAGAAAGGAATTCAATATGTGCTAGATCCATGATGAAAAGAGTATGTTTCAAGGAATACGTGGATTTGTCTAAGAAAAGTCGCGTATGCACGCGGTTAAGTGCGTGCCAAGTCGCGTATGGGAAAAAGTGCTCAAAAAGGTGAAAGACCAGGGGTAACCACCATAGTATTGACCCATTGTATTGGGTAATGATTCGTCTAAATGACCCCGTCCAGGAATACCATCGGATGTAGTGTGGTTTTGGCTCATGGTATTGTTTTGGCTCATGGTATTGAAAAAGGGCTCATGGTATTGAAAAAGGTAATATATAAGGAGAAAGAATTTCATTATACCAAATCATGAGTGTGGGTGCAGATGTCCTAAGCAATGAATACTTCTCTCTGAAGTAGATCTGAATGGAAAGGGTTACACTTGAATGATAAATCTGAATGTATGATGCACCAATGATGAAGAAGGGGATCTAGATCTGAAATGCACTTGTATCTACTAGATCTGCTTATGGAAGGATTAGATCTTTGATGAGGCGAACAACTGTCTGAAGAAAAAGGGTAAATCTGAACTGAATATCTGATCCGAAGAAGTATGATGCTCTGTAATGATTGAAGATCTATACGCTACTTCGCCGCAGAGGAAGTGCGTATATACGCGGCTTCTCTGAAGATAAAGCGCGTATGCGAAATGAAATATACACAGAGGTATACACTGGTTTGTGTGGAAGGAAGCGCGTATATACGCGACATCAGTGAAGGAAAAGCGCATATGCAAACTAGGGTTTTCTGAAGCATGGGGTATGAAACATCTGATCTGTTCTGCTGTATTACTGCTATCTGATCTGTGTTGTCTGAATTGATAAGTATCTGTTGGTGATATATGTTTGAGCTTAAAAGTATGGAAAGGGTCCAGTCTGAAAATATGATGAAACGTGGTCCGCAAGTGGTGTCCTAGTGGAAGCTTTGGATCCAGTGTGAAAATTGATGAAACGTGGTCCATAGAGGTGCTGAGGGTTGTAGCCTTCAGTCAGGGGGTTGTAGCTCCCTTCCAGGAGAGGCTGGTAAACGAGAGCAGGGGGTCGTAGCTCCCTTCCGGGAGGGAGGTGGTAAGCGAGTCACGGGGTTGGGCTCCCTTCCGGGGAGAGGCTGGTAAACGAGCGTAGGTAGGTGCACAACGTCTTGGTAAGTACCAACGCCAACACATATGTTGTAAGATGTTTTCTCTATAATAAAATATTAAAGAATTTGAACAAGCTGCGACGGTGGTTTTCTCTGAGCTTGGGTTTCCACTAAAAATCCTGGTGTTCATGTGTGATGCTTTGCGTGATGATTTACTGTTTGTTCTTGCGCATGTTCCTTGTTTATTAAACATCGATGAATGAATGATGGAATGAGTTAAGTGAAGAACGTAATATAATTAGATATACGTAATATACACGAGTTACATAAAAGGCATCGCGTATATACGCGATGCAATTTCGAAGAAACAGCGTATGGGTTTTAGGAGCAAGCAAAAAGTAAAAGTTTTGAATATCTTTTGTAAATATCGATTCACCCCTCTCGGTATTTTTCCCAACACCTTCCTTGAGGATGAGGTAGGGATTCCAGACCAGGAAAACCCTTGTGCTCAAGAACACTACAACCCTGCTGAACAACCAAGGTATTCAAGTCTAAGCATACCATATGAAAATGATAAACCAATAGCATAGTGAAAATGGGTTGACATCTCCTCCTGATAAAGCAAATGAACTCCTCTCCCCATGGGTCATTGTAGCTCCTAGAGACAGTCCTGAGTTGCCAAAGACCAGTGCCTAAGACATCTTAAGCAGTAGGGAGTATAAAGTATATTTCAGGCTTATTATCAGCTTTGGACTCTCTACCTTTTCAACTTATGTAAAACGTCATCATATGGATGGGACCAAACTACCTTTGGATTTTAGCAAGTTATAAAGACTCTGTAAAGACAAGAAGGGAATCTTCAATACATATATACTTCAGACAGCTTAGAGACAACTTTCATTAGAGAGGGCCAGTTTCTCAATGACATACATATATTTTAAACAGAAAGATATTTGAGGCACAGAAAGTGAAAGGGGAATACTAACTACCAACGAAATGATGCTCGAAAAACATATTTCGACATGATATGGGCTTAGGAACTAAGAATCCATACATATCAACCAGTTCAGTAAGAGTAACATTTCACAATATTTAATACAGAGGAAATATGAATGATGTGTTAAGCGGAACGACACATCGTGTATGAGCCATATTTAAAGCAACATATACCAGTAAAGCATGAGTATCAAACAACGATAAATTCATACCCAAGCTGGCAAGTTACTCGCATTCCAAGACACGATAAAAGGAAATTGAAAACAGTGGAAAGAACAATGATACAATATCACAAAGAAAGAGTCACAAAATATACAACATTAATATTGGAATCCTCATATATAACTAGAACTTCTCTTCGCTGAAACCCCAGGGGCTCTGTGTATTTGCATTGATAATTCCATGACAAGCATACAAAAACTTTTACACTGCAAGTTTCTTCGGGAAATCTGGAACCCGTTTTTCTCATTGGATTTTACTTATATAGGCTTTTCTCTATCTCAGCGAGAAGATATTTTTTGGAAAAATATATTCTTCGCATAATTTTTTTTTGTTAAATGTCATTCTCAAAATAGCAAAATTCATGATGAGGAATCAAGCCTCCCATCATGGATAATCAGGCCCTCAGCCGTTTCTTAAAAACAGAAAATTAAACAGCAGTTTGGTGAAAAAGTAAAATGCAGGAGTGGGGAAAAAAACCCACTCAAAACTTAAAAGAAATTGATTGAGTAAAAAGTAAAATAGGCCGTTAAGGCCAAATCATGAGTTGACAAAGAATCACAAGTGTGGTAGAGTTGAGGCAGTTTCTGATTCTGGTGGCGGCACATTTGCAGATGAACTAGCATACTGGCTCGTAAACTGAGTGCACCTCTGCTGACTGTCTGTAGCTGGTTCGGGCATTGCTGAGAACCCCTCCACCTCGACAAAGGCCTCTGTGAGGGCGTGGAAACCCGCCCCAGTAGGAAGCTTGTGTTTGATCAAATGGAGGAGGTTGAACTCTTTTCGGAGGGATGAAACAATCATATCGGCTTTGAGCTGAGCTGCTTTACCCGTCTGGAGGTCGGTTCGGTCTCTTTCTTCTTGCAAGCGTACTGTGTATTGGGCCAAAGGCAAGAGCACGGAAGGAGTGGTCGGGTCCCAACAGGAAGGGAGTCCAGCTGTCATGATCTCACCCCATACCGCATCGAATTGTCCCACGTTGGCGACCACCTGTTAGAGAGCTCTTGAAGCTGTGACTCGGGCCATCTCTTTGTTGATGATTTTGAAACTCTCAATAGCCTCCGTGAATCGGCTTGGAATACTGTGCTTCTCCATGTCATCTGATCCCAGCTCATTAAGGAATGAAATATACTCTTTGGCATGTTGGGCCCTATTGGACGGATCGAGGTACGCACTCCTGCCGGTTCCTACTAAGATAGGGTATAGCAGGAACTTATGCTCCCCATTGTCCTTAAGAGGCCCCCATTGCTCGGTCCACAGCTGAGATTATATCAGACCAAATTATACTCCTAGCCTCAAGGAGGGTGAGATTTCCCTTTGCACGGATTTTGATGCCGGCGATAGTTTTTTGCTGATCGGCCGTCATCTTCTTTTCCTGCTCTATTTCTCTCTGCAACTCTTCCATTCTTCTGGTGTTCTCCGCCAGAGAGTTTTCTAAGCTTGTGATATTTTGCCTTGCTGTGAACGCCTGCTTTTCCAATACCTCATTTTTAGCTCTAGCTATGGCCAATTTCTTGGACGGCGAGTTGGTTCCACTTGAAGCCACAGTCGGATGGCAGTTGTGTGAGTCCCATCTAGCTTGCAGCTCTGTCGCCTTAGTCTGTAGTATGGTGATTGTTTCAGCCATCTTTTCTTTCTCCTCTCTTTCTTTTGATAGCCTACCAGACAGTTCTACTTTCTCTCGCTCTACTTGCACCAGTTCAGCCGTCTGGACATGGTGGGAGGCTGGTATGCGGGCCTGACTCTTTGCTGATGCGGCTTCCTTCTGCAGCTGTTCAATCAAAGCCGCCTGTGGGTTTGTTTCCCCCGTATCCTTTCCCTTGATCTGTTCTTGGAGGAAACACACCTGACTTGCTCTGGCGCGGCAGCTAGCTTGTTCGCTTGCCAGGGTAGCCCTCAGCTGTTCGTGTTTCTGCTCTAATTTCTTCAGCACGAGGGTGACCCGCATCAGTTCATCTTTCATCATATCGCATACAGTCTGGAATAGGTCGCACATGTCGTTGGCTGGCACCTTCTTCATGTCGATCGCATACTCGAGCACCCGATAGCTAGTGACACCTGAATTAGGGTCCAGGATAGCTTCTGCCATAGATAATACCAGGCTTTCAGTGTCCGCGTTCATGGAGGAAGAGAGCCTGGTATGATATTTCTCAACGTATCCTCCCAGCTCAGCTTTATATTTGTCTCGGATTGCTCTGTTTTCCTGATCCCTTTCGATCGCCCTAGGCGAGGTATGCTCTATGATGGCCTGTGTGACCTCTGTGAAATCAGAAGAAGTGGTACTGTCTCTTAGCACTGTTATCCTGGCCTTGCCTTTATCCAATTTACCGTATACTGTGAAGGGTTCCAGCAGCTGTTCCTCTCCTATGACTTCTGCCTCACTGGAGGCTGTTCTTTGTTTTTTCTGAGGGGGCGCTGCTCCTGAGGTACCTGCTTCTTCTCCGCCTGTGCCTCTATTGACGTTCTCTTCCATCTGCGAAAACAAGGGCCAAGTTTCGAGATTAGCCCTCCATTCCATGAATGGCCTCGACTCATGCATATAGGGTGCAGACTTGTTCCTTTTTCTTTTGTTCGGGATAATTTCTCGAGGGTCATAAGCCCAGCTTTTTCCCAGCCTTAGGTCCGACCTTGCAGCATTTTTTCAACGATCGAGAGGGCATGCCTCGAGTTCACCACAAAGGGGCCGATTTCAATGGGAAGCCTTAGGATACAACCCTTCTTGGCAGGAAAAAAATGGAGCTGATCGGCCTTGAGGGCCTGCCAGATGTATTCGAGTGCATAAACTCGATGAACAGGAAACACTGGCAGTCAATAGGGGGAAACTTCGGCTCCATATACCCGAATTTTGGTGTAGTCCTCGAATAGAAACCAATCTCCAGTGCTCTAGGATTTTCCTGCTTGCAGCCAGCTTTTCATTTCTGGAAAGACCCTAGGGGAAGGCGAGTCATGAATAATGGTATAGGCAGTAGACATGAAATTATTCACAAAACTGGAATAACCCTCTCCCTTAGGTAATTGACGCACAGAGAAATTCCAGTCGAAAACTGGTCGGGGTTGGGAATTCTCAAGATAAACTTTGTCTAGCCCCAAACCCTAAAATTTATTGGCGTGCTGGTACAAGAAGAGATAGGAAACCAATGAACAGAAACAGAACTGACGGGTTTCTGGAAGCTCCTGGAATTGGGTTCGAATGGCAGTGGAGAGGAAACCAGGAATATCTAATACTACCCCTTTTTGGGACATGAGCCATAAGAGATGGACGCACACCGTGGAAATTTCTTCCGGACTCCCTACCCCTAAAAGGCCAGCAATCAGAGAGAGAATGGGCCGAACCTCTTCTACGAACAAACTTAATGGAAAAGGCTCTATGGCGGGAAGAGAAGTAACCTGGTCGCCGGTTATAGAGGAGATGAAGGCTTGCCGGGCCTCCCGTGGCTGTTGGATGAACTGGGCGGCCAAAGCTGCTTCTCTGAAACTGATATATGTGTCACTGGTAGGAAAGCGGAGGGCCTGTTTGATAATATCGGGGGAAAGGGAAAAAACTTTGTTCCCCTGAGGAGAGGTGAAGGTGCCTCGATGCTCGTCGAAAAAATCTCTGAGCCAAGAGATAAACTCAACTACAGAGTGAACTTGAGGGGCAATTTGGTGGTACAGGCCAGACACGACTACCCGATAACGGTCTGTGTTCTTAATATGACGACTGAAAAGCACGGGCTTAATGCTGCAGATGTCAAATGGGTATTTAGGGTCACAGATACCGGCCTGTAGGTCGATGAGAGGGTCGAACCCGGGTGGGTTCCTGGATTCACGGACCTGGGGGGTCTCTGGTTCATTTTTCTTTGGCGTTCCCCTTCCCATGGCTGACATTCAAGAATTTTAAAAATCGAAAGGAAAACAGAGGGAGTATGAATGACGGAGTACCTGAACGGAAGGTAAATCTGCTCGGGAAAGTGACGCAGGGAACTCTGACAATGATTGGATAGACCAAGCGCTCTTTCCTACTTGTTATATTCCGTAGACGGGAACCCGCGACCTTTTACTGGAGTGAAATACGGAGGGAATGTTATCTCTGGACTGGGTAATTTGAGGTAAAAAGACGGATGGGTAAAACGAATGAAGGCAAGTGTCCTAAGGACACTGACAGTGAGGCACGCGGCGCATAAGGATTGGGTGTGTCAGAGTGCAGGTGGGCGCCTCGTGCTGGGTTTAATACTGGTACGGGCCTCAGTACCAGTTAACCTAAAGGACTTTACCTTACCTTTTTACCGTATGCGCTGTATAACTCCTGAAACATATTAGCCCTTATGCAGATTAAATACATAACCTACCCATCGTGAGGGTCCACCTTTCGATCTGCCACGTCACCGCACCACGCGGCATGCTCCTGCCACCTCCTTCTAACCTTGAGTCCCCACCACGCTATGCGTTCACAGTTCTGTGTGGGTATGGGTCTCTTCCCTCCCTCGCTGCTCGACCCCCTCAGAATTCCCCTCGTGTGCATCTTCACGCGGCGACACTTTCCTTCAATACATAGGTTTTGCGCTTAGTGTAGCGTTCTATTGCCTTTTATATTTCTGTTAGCTTTTGGCTTTATACTCCATTCTTTTCGTGTTAATTCCGCCTTTGGCTTTAACGCACGTGGCCTTCGTTGCTTTGTATCCTTTCGACCCACTTTTGAAGTATTTCGTCCTTTGATACAAAGCTTAATGCATGACTTGTCAACCTTGTAATACACCAATGACTAATGTTAAAGATTAAACAACATTGGCTCCACCTGGGGACGGCACGTTCATCCTCGAACGTGTCGAGAACTACGCAGATCGCCTGTTTATCTTCTGTGAATGCCACTTCCCTTGCACTTCCGACTTCTCCCTTCATAAATCATCATGACTCATGAATTATTCAATTCAAAAAACGAAAACAACAGCTACTGTACAATATAATACAATCAGGATTTCTCAGCCTGCTTCAGAACTGAAAGTACGGTTTGAGGAACTGTCCATTTACAGGGGTGTCCAGCAGATCTCCCTGCAAATTCTCCAGCTTAATGGTATTATTTCCTCCCTGTTAGGTAATCTTGAAGGGGCCGAACCAAAGGGGATCAAATTTACCATGCTTACCTTTATCGGCCCTTCGCACATCCCACCTGAGGACTAGTTCTCCCACCTGTAGCTTTCTGTCCTTGGCGTGATGGTCAAACAGCTCCTTCATTTTCTCCTGGTATTCCACAAGTCGCTGATTCACCTAACCACGTGTTTCTTCGAGTTCCACCAGTTGGTTAATTCTTCTGGTCATGCCATCAAGTTCCTCCTGAGCCTCTTGCATGAAACGAGCGACGGGTAAAGCTAATTGTATAGGGAACACAGCTGCTCGTCCATATACTAATTCATAGGGAGATTTCCCAGTTGCTCTTTTACTATTAATCCTGTTTGCCCACAGAGCGAACTTCAGTTGGGAATCCCAGTTCCTCTGGTTTTCATTTATTGTCTTCTTTAGAGCTCTCACCAGCATTTTATTTGATGATTCCGCCAAACCATTCCCCTGTGTGTAGTAAGCTGTAGAGTGACCCAGAGTGATATTATATTGCTGACAAAAACTCACAAATTTTGTAGATTTGAATGCTTGAGCATTGTTAGTCACTATTCTAGCAGGACATCCAAACCTGGATATAATGTTCTCTTCCATGAATTTAATTATCACTGTGTCTGTAGCATTTCGTGCAAGTATGGCTTCCACCCACTTCGTGAAGTAATCCGTGGCAGTCAGGATCCATTTATGTTGTCCACTTGAGGGCGGGTGAATCTCGCCTATGAAGTCAATCCCCCACTGTCTGAAAGGTTCGTCGACGTGTACAGGAATCAGGGGCAGAGCTGCAAACTTTTGTTTTTCAGCAAATTTCTGACATTTGTCACATGCTCTAACCCAAGCAAAAACATCTCCAAACAATTTGGGCCAGTAGAAACCGGCTTTCAGAATTTTCTGGGCTGTGCTCCTCCAGCTGTAATGTCCCCCACAGATTCCCTCATGGAATTCAGTCATTATGTTCTTCACTTCGTCTTCTGTGAGGCATAATAACAGTATACATGAGAGATCTTTCCAATATAGCTGACCATTGGCAACCATGTAATTTTGTGATTTTAGCCGCAATGCTCTGTATTTTGATTTATCACAGCTGGGTGGATAGCTGAGTGTTAGGAGATTCTCAACTATTTCTTTGTACCAAGGACTAGTAAGATACTTCATTAGTATTTTCTGAGTGGCCATTTCCACTCCTTGCTGCCCTGTCTGTTCCTCAGAATCTTCATTTGCAATCATAGATAAATTGATGCCCAAAGCTTGATGGTTTGATTCCGACAAAATTTTTGCTAGCCCCTGCCCTTTTATCAACTTAGTGGGTTTGATGTCCAGATCATATTCCTGTATCTTTGCAATCCACCTGCCCCTTTTTCCTTCACTGTCGCCCCGAACGAGGATATCTTTAACTGCTGCGGTGGGTACAAATGTAGTAATGTGAGACTGCAGAATATACATGCGAAATGCCTTAAGGGACTTTACCAGGGAATAAGCCTGCTTCTCTAATATATTTTATTTAAATTCTGCGTCGTGAAGCACTTGACTCAAGAAAGCAATGGGTTGTTCATACCCATCCTCATTTTTCTGTAGGAGAACTCCAGCTACTGTATGCGGTGATGCAAAAGAGAAGATCATAAATGGTTTAGTGTAATCTGGCCTTGCTAGCACAGGAGCCTCAACGAATGCGTTCTTTATTCTGACAAAGGTCTGCCTCGATTCTGGTGACCATTTCACCTCATTATCCTTTTTTAACATGTCTGTTATATGCTTAACTATTTCAGCATAGTTAGGAATAAATATTCTCAGAAAATTTATACACCCTGAGAATACCTGGACTTCTTTCTTATTCCTGGGGAGGGAGATGCCATTTATAACCTCCACTCTTTTAGGATCAATCTTGACCCCATATTTAGTTACAATGTGCCCTAGGAGCTTACCCTCTTCTAATGAAAACAAAGATTTTTGAGGATTTAGGGAAAGTCCATACCTTCTGCATTTCTCAAACGTTCTCTGAAAATGTTGAATGTGCTCGGCGTCATCTTTTGAAAATACTGTAATATCATCCAGATAGACCACCAGGAATTTATCTTGTTCCCCAACAAAAGCTATGTCCATAGCCCTCTGAAAAGTGGCTCCTGCGTTGATCAGCCCAAAAGGCATCCTAGCGTACATAAATGTACCCCAAGGCGTGGTGAAAGCAGTATTTTTCTGGTCCTCTGGGAGTACAGCCACCTGGTTATAACCCGAAAAACCATCCATCATAGACATCCTTGAGGCCCCCACTACTTTCTGCAGAATGTGGTCCCTCTTTGGTAATGGGTAATTGTCTTTCAGGGATGCTCTATTCAAGTTTCTGAAATCCACGCACAACCTTATTTCTCCATTTTTCTTTCGGACAGGGACTAGATTTGCCACCCATTCAGAGTATTTCAATGGCACAATTATTTTAGCCTTCAACAGCTTCTTGATTTCCTTCTCAATGGAGGGGAGTAACAGAGGATTTATTTGTCTGAGCTTCTGCTTGTGGGGCCTTGCATCTGCCTTCAGGGGAATTTCATGCTGCAAAATGCTAATATCAAACGTCTTCAGGTCTTGGTAGGACCATGCAAATACATCCCTATAAGACTGAAATAATTGTAGGTACTTCTCCTTATAACCATCCGGGACCTTCCTGGATAATTTCACGATCTTGGGTTCAACCTCAGTACCCAGATTTAGGTCCTCTACCTGGTTTTCGTCTGTCATTTTGCTGGGCTGCCTGGGGACATAATTTTTGTCAAATAGCCTTTTTAGGGGCACCAAGCCTCTAGGGATGACATTTCCCTTCAGCTGTAACACTTTACTCCTGGCCATTTTTTCTTCCCACTAGTTTTCTGGTTGGTTCTCAGCCTCATCTTCCTCACAACAGTCAATTTCCATATTAGAGAACTCCCCCACTATCTCTAGAAATATTTTCACTTGTTCATCGTCCTCAAACACTTTCCAATGTTTGACATTGTCTGGAATCGAAGGCCGGTATCTTACTTCTATCTCATACCTCAGGAGGGGATTTTGGGGTGGACGGAAGGTGCTAGCAGCTACTGCAAGTGAATATGCCATCCTGTTCTGCTCCCGGGGCATGAACTGAATATTAAAAGCTGAGAGAAAGTTCTCCACCATGTCCCATACTTCATTCCTGTAGGCTCTTAAATGAGGATGTTTTGCTTGACATTTATTTCTGATCTGCCGGACCACTAATTCTGAATCACCCAAGACCTTCAGGGTTTGTATATTCATATTCCTGGCTGCCTGTAGCCCTAGCAAAAGTGCTTCATATTCAGCCACGTTATTGGTGGCTTCATACTCTAATTTGAAGGACAGTGGGACCCATTTGCCTGTAGGGGAAATCAATAAAACTCCAGCACCATTACCTTCCTTTGAATTTGCCCTGTCGAAATGTAGAGTCCATACCCCTGTTTCAAGACCTTCTGAGGATTGCTGAGTCCTTATCTGACATAAGGGAGGTTCCTAGGCATAAATGTAATCTTCTTCTAACATCAAGCACGAAAAATCTCTATCCTTACTGTAGACCGGTGAATTTTCTGAACTGTTAGCTTTGGTAACCGTTTTTAGGAATCTGGTCTCCTTGTATAATCTCCTCTCCTGCCCGCCAAAGATTGGGATGGTGGCATATGTTAGATCTAGTTTGATTGACCCACCAATTTTTGTTCCCCAGGACCTTGATAGTAGCATACCGAAACGGGCTGGAATGTCCGCCACCACAATGTCCATTACTACACTTTTAGCTGGGATTTGGGCCAGGTTTACCACCAGGTCCTTAATCATGCCCAAGCACTTAACTCTTTTGGAGTCAAATGAGTACAGGTCCTGATATGGGTGAGTGATCTGGAGTCCTAATTTTTCCATGACAGATAGAGGCATAAGATTGTGGGAGGCACCAGAGTCTAACATACAATTGTGTAGCAATAGGTCATGGATTACCAAAGACACGTAGAAGGGAGGTGTAGTGGGGTCTAATTCCTCGACATGTGGACCAAACACTACCATAGGTCTTTCTTATTGTAAGTTGAGACTGTCAGGGATGTATATTACTTCTGGGGGAAGCATGAAGGACGTGACCTGGGACTGATATGCAGGTTGCTTTAACAATTCGGTCAGGGGGACTGGGATTTTTACTTTCTCTAGCTCTTTTTGTAGACTGAAAGCTGAGGAAGACTTATCTATCGACACCTATTTAGATTCTTTTTCCTTAGAGTCTGTGTTCTGAGGGAGGGGCTTGACTTCCTTTATGACTGGTTTGACATTAGGAGGAGTAGTTGCTTGTGAAGATGAAGGAGTTTTAGTGTCAAAATGTAAAGGTGGGCCAAGAGGTTTCTTACCTCTCTCAAGGACTTTCCGAGCTGTCTCCTCTTGAGCAGGTGATGAATTTTGGGGTGTGTCTTCCTCTTCATCTTGAGTGCGGATTCTCTTTCTGGAGGACCTGAGGTCATATTTTCTATTGAACTGGGCTTGCATGAAGTCAACGAACTGTTTACAGTAGTCATCAATCTCGGGCTCTTCAGTATCCTCGTTGGCCTTCATTTCTGAGTGAGCTTGTACTTCCTCCTCCTTGCTTTCATGTACAGGACATTCTATGTCATCACTGTTTGAGAAGACAAGGCATGCCTCCTCTTGTTCATAGGCAGGATCTTCAGGAGAAGCCTCTACTTGCCCCTCCAAGTATAGAGGATGCGGTACCTGATCTTGATGCTCCTTCTGTCCCCTTTTCAGTATCTGCAAGGGTGGTTTTCTGTGTTGAGGGTTGAATCCCCTGTTTGGAGAATTCTGGAAATTCTTTGGGGGTGAATTCTTGGCCTCCATCTCAAGCTTGACCAACTTACTTGAGAGATTCTTGATCATCCTATTCATCTCCTCGATCTTGTCGTTGGCCGAATCTCTGTCTTGGCCTGAGGTGGATACTTCCTCTTTTCCCCTCCTTCTAACATCGTGTTCTTGTTTCCCTTTCAATTTGCCAGTCAAGACAAAATTTGGTTCTATCTCCAGCGCGTCTGTCTGTGCATCATCTAGAGTGGCTGGCTTTCTCTCTCTCAATGAGAAACCGAATTCAGAATCAAATGCTGCCACAAAAACGACCTTGGCAGCGGTCTGGTGAGGCTTCATCTCGGCGGGGAGACTCAGGTACAATTTGTTAAATCTTCTGATAAACTCTGACACCCCTTCATTGTGTTTCTTTTTCAGAGTGTTGAATTCGGTAAGGACATTACCGTGATCTTTTTTTTCTCCCCATTTTTTGATGAAAGCGTCCTCCATTCCCTCCCATGTGTTGATAGAACGAGCTGCAAGTGTCTTGAACCACTTTCTAGCTTCTCCGTCCAAGGATTGCAAAAACATCCTTAGAACCACATCCAGATGTTCCACATTGAAATTTTCTGCGAAAGAGAAAAATACTTCGACATGTTTCTGGGCTTCAATCTCATTCTCACCATTGAATCTGGGCAGAATCTTCAAATAGTCTTGTGGCAAGTCATTTAGTACCGCAGGCAGCTCCAAAGGAGCATATCTGTTTTGCAGGAAACCAGGGACATTGGCCATTGGAGGAGGAGGCGGAGGTAATAAGAGGGCTTGATGAGTAAGTGGAGGATTGGGTGGGAGCGCAGTATGAATGATGATAGGGATATAATGGACAGTAGTTTGGGATGATGGAGACAAGGGTGGGGTGGTAACAGCAGATACTTCCGTGACCTCTTTAACTTCTTCTGTTTCTGGAGTAGGATGGAAAATGTAATGGGTGGTATCTACTGACTCCGCCTCGTCTTTAACTTGGATATTACCCGCAGGTAGGTAGTTAGAGTAATAGCTAGCTTCACCCAGAGCAGAGTTAGAATCTTGCCACTGGGCAACCTGAGAAGAGGAGGAAGGGAGGTCTTCTAGAGAGAGCGGTGGAATTTCAGTATGAACGAATGGTCTCCCCCTCCAGTTTCTTCTATGTAGGATTCTTTCTGGGTCAGACACAAAGGGTGTCCTCGGCTGAGATGTATCTGACCTTAGGTGTGGCTTACGGGGAGCCAGGACTGCAAACAGGTTGAACTGTAAAATGACTGTGGAGTCGCCAAGGTGAGGGGTGCACAACTCTCCACTCTTCGTGCTCACCTGACTGAAGAGTGAATAGGTTTTGTCGAGGCCCAAGGATTTAAATTTCTTCAACTTCGTCCCCGGCAACGGCGCCAAAAAGATGTTGTAACTCCTAAAGACAGTCCTGAGTTGCCAAAGACCAGTGCCTAGGACATCTTAAACAGTAGAGAGTATAAGGTATATTTCAGGCTTATTATCGGCTTTGGACTCTCTAACTTTTCAACTTATGTAAAACGTCATCATATGGATGGGACCAAACTACCTTCGGATTTTAGCAAGTTATAAAGACTCTGTAAAGACAAGAAGGGAATCATCAATACATATATACTTCAGAGAGCTTAGAGACAACTTTCATTAGAGAGGGCCAGTTTCTCAATGACATATAGATATTTTAAACAGAAAGAGATTTGAGGCGCAGAAAGTGAAAGGGGAATACTAACTACCAATGAAATGGTGCTCGGAAAACATATTTCAACATGATATGGGCTTAGGAACTAAGAATCCATACATATCAATCAGTTCAGTAAGAGTAACATTTCACGATATTTAATACAGAGGAAATATGAATGATGTGTTAAGCAGAATGACATATCGTGTATGAGCCATATTTAAAGCAACATGTACCAGTAAATCATGAGTATCAAACAGTGATAAATTCATACCCGAGCTGGTAAGTTACTCGCATTCCAAGACACTATAAAAGGAAATTGAAAACAGTGGAGAGAACAATGATACAATATCACAAAGAAAGAGTCACAAACTATACAACATTAAGACTGGAATCCTCATATATAATTAGAACTTCTCTTCGCTGAAACCCCACGGGCTCTGTGTATTTGCATTAACAATTCCACGACAAGCATACAAAAACTTTTACACTGCAAGTTTCTTCAGGAAATCTGGAACCCATTTTTCTCATTGGATTTTACTTATATAGGCTTCTCTCTATCTCGGCGAGAAGATATTTTTTGGAAAAATATCTTCTTCGCATAATTTTTTTTTGTTAAATTTCATTCTCAAAACAACAAAATTCATGATGAGGAATCAAGCCTCCCATCATGGATAATCAGGCCCTCGGCCGTTTTTTAAAAACAGAAAATTAAACAGCAGTTTGGTGAAAAAGTAAAATGCAGGAGTGGGGAAAAACAACCCACTCAAAACTTAAAAGAAACTGATTGAGTAAAAATTAAAACAGGTCGTTAAGGCCAAATCATGAGTTGACAAAGAATCACAGGTGCGGTAGAGTTGAGGCAGTTTCTGATTCTGGCGGCGGCACGTTTGCAGATGAACTGGCATACTGGCTCGTAAACTGAGTGCACCTCTGCTGACTGTCTGCAGCTGGTTCGGGCATTGCTGAGAACCCCTCCACCTCGACAAAGGCCTCTGTGAGGGCGTGGAAACCCTCCCCAGTAGGAAGCTTGTGTTTGATCAAATGGAGGAGGTTGAACTCTTTTCGAAGGGATGAAACAATCATATCGGCTTTGAGCTGAGCTGCTTTACCCGTCTGGAGGTCGGTTCGGTATCTTTCTTCTTGCAAGCGTACTGTGTATTGGGCCAAAGGCAAGAGCACGGAAGAAGTGGTCGGGTCCCAACAGGAAGGGAGTCCAGCTGTCATGATCTCACCCCATACCGCGTCGAATCGTCCCACGTTGGTGACCACCTGTTGGAGAGCTCTCGAAGCTGTGACTCGGGCCATCTCTTTGTTGATGATTTTGCGACACTCAATAGCCTCCGTGAATTAGCTTGGAATATCGTGCTTCTCCATGTCATCTGATCCCAGCTCATTAAGGAATGAAATATACTCTTTGGCATGTTGGGCCCTGTTGGACAGATCGAGGTCTGCCTCCTGCAGTTTCCTACTGAGATAGGGTATAGCAGACTTATGCTCCCCTATCGTCCTTAAGAAGCCCCATTGCTTAGTCACAGCTGAGATTATATCAAACTAGATTATACTCCTAGCCTCAAGGAGGGTGAGATTTCCCTTTGCACGGCTTCTCATGTCGGCGATAGTTTTTTGCTGATCCGCCGTCGTCTTCTTTTCCTGCTCTATTTCCCTCTGCAACTCTTCTACTATTCTGGTGTTCTCGGCCAAAGAGTTTTCCAGGTTTGTGATCTTTTGCCTTGCTGTGGATGCCTGATTTTCCAATACCTCATTCTCAGCTCTTGCTGCGGCCAATTGCTCCGACAACGAGCTAGTTCCACTTGACACCACGGTCGGCTGGCAGCTGTGTGAGTCCCATCTAGCTTGCAGCTCTGTTGCCTTATTCTGTAGCATGGTGATTGTTTCAGTCATATTTTCTTTCTCCTCTCTTTCTTTTGATAGCCTACCGGACATTTCTGCTTTCTCTCGCTCTACTTGCACCAGTTCAGCCGTCTGGACATGGTGGGAGGCTGGTATGCGGGCCTGACTCTTTGCTGATGCAGCTTCCTTCTGGAGCTGTTCAATTAAAGCCGCCTGTGGGTTTGTTTCCCCCGTATCCTTTCCCTTGATCTGTTCTTGGAGGAAACACACCTGACTTGCTCTGGCGCGGCAGCTAGCTTGTTCGCTTGCCAGGGTAGCCCTCAGCTGTTCTGCTCTAATTTCTTCAGTACGAGGGTGACCCGCATCAGTTCATCTTTCATCATATCGCATACAGTCTGGAATAGGTCGCACATGTCGTTGGCTGGAACCTTCTTCATTTCGATCGCATACTCGAGCACCCGATAGCTAGTGACACCTGAATTAGGGTCCAGGATAGCTTCTGCCATAGATAATACCAGGCTTTCAGTGTCTGCGTTCATGGAGGAAGAGAGCCTGGTATGATATTTCTCAACGTATCCTCCCAGCTCAGCTTTATATTTGTCTCGGATTGCTCTGTTTGCCTGATCCCTTTCGATAGCCCTAGGCGAGGTATGCTCTATGATGGCCTGTGTGACCTCTGTGAAATCGGAAGAAGTGGTACTGTCTCTTAGCACCGTTATCCCGGCCTTGCCTTTATCCAATTTACCGTATACTGTGAAGGGTTCCAGCAGCTGTTCCTCTCCTATGACTTCTGCCTCACTGGAGGCTGTTCTTTGTTTTTTCTGAGGGGGCGCTACTCCTGAGGTACCTATTTCTTCTCCGCCTGTGCCTCTATTCACGTTCTCTTCCTCCCCTGTAGCAGATGAATCTGTCTCCATCTGCGAAAACAAGGGCCAAGTTTCGAGATTAGCCCTCCATTCCATGAATGGCCTCGGCTCATGCATATAGGGTGCAGACTTGTTCCTTTTTATTTTGTTCGAGATAATTTCTCGAGGGTCATAAGCCCAGCTTTTTCCCAGCCTTAGGTCCAGACCTTGCAGCATTTTTTCAACGATCGGGAGGGCATGCCTCGAGTTCACCACAAAGGGGCCGATTTCAATGGGAAGCCTTAGGATGTAACCCTTCTTGGCAGGAACAAAATGGAGCTGATCGGCCTTGAGGGCCTGCCGGATGTATTCGAGTGCATAAAATCGATGAACAAGAATCACTGGCAGCCGGTAGGGGGAAAATTCGGCTCCATAGACCCGAATTTCGGTGTAGTCCTCGAATAGAAACCAATCTCCAGTGCTCTGGGATTTTCTGGCTTGCAGCCAGCTTTTCATTTCTGGAAAGACCCTAGGGGAAGGCGAGTCATGAATAATGGTATAGGCAATAGACATGAAACTATTCACAAAACTGGAATAACCCTCTCCCTTAGGTAATTGACGCACAAAGAAATTCCAGTCGAAAACTGGTCGGGGTTGGGAATTCTCAAGATAAAATTTGTCTAGCCCCAAACCCTCAAATTTATCGGCGTGCTGGTACAAGAAGAGATAGAAAACCAATGAACAGAAATGGAACTGACGGGTTTCTGGAAGCTCCTGGAATTGGGTTCGAATGACGGTGGAGAGGAAACCAGGAATATCTAATACTACCCCTTTTTGGGACATGAGGCATAAGAGATGGACGCACACCATGGAAATTTCTTCCGGAATCCCTACCCCTAAAAGGCCAGCAATCAGAGAGAGAATGGGCCGAACCTCTCCTACGAACAAACTTAATGGAAAAGGCTCTATGGAGGGAAGAGAAGTAACCTGGTCGCTGGTTATAGAGGAGATGAAGGCTTGCCGGGCCTCCCGGGACTGTTTGATGAACTGGGCGGCCAAAGCTGCTTCTCTGAAACTGATATATGTGTCACTGGTAGGAAAGCAGAGGGCCTGTTTGATAATATCGGGGGAAAGGGAAAAAAATTTGTTCCCCTGAGGAGAGGTGAAGGTGCCTCGATGCTCGTCGAAAACATCTCTGAGCCAAGAGATAAACTCAACTACAGAGTGAACTTGAGGGGCAATTTGGTGGTACAGGCCAGACACGACTACCCGATAACGGTCTGTGTTCTTAATATGATGACTGAAAAGCACGAGCTTAATGCTGCGGATGTCAAATGGGTATTTAGGGTCACAGATACCGGCCTGTAGGTCGATGAGAGGGTCGAACCCGGGTGGGTTCCTGGATTCACGGAGCTGGGGGGTCTCTGGTTCATTTTTCTTTGGCGTTCCCCTTCCCATGGCTGACATTCAAGAATTTGAAAAAGTGAAAGGAAAATAGAGGGAGTATGAATGACGGAGTACCTGAACAGAAGGTAAATCTTCTCGGGAAAGCGACGCAGGGAACTCTGACAATGATTGGGTAGACCAGGCGCTCTTTCCTACTTGGTATATGCCGTAGACGGGAACCCGCAACCTTTTACTGGAGTGAAATACGGAGGGAATGTTATCTCTGGACTGGGTAATTTGAGGTAAAAAGATGTATGGGTAAAATGAATGAAGGCAAGTGTCCTAAGGACACTGACAGTGAGGCACGCGGCGCATAAGGATTGGGTGTGTCAGAGTGCAGGTGGGCGCCTCGTGCCGGGTTTAATACTGGTACGGGCCTCAGTACCACTTAACCTAAAGGACTTTACCTTACCTTTTTACCGTATGCGCTGTATAACTCCTGAAACATATTAGCCCTTATGCAGATTAAATACATAACCTACCCATCGTGAGGGTCCACCTTTCGATCCGCCACGTCACCGCACCACGGGGCATGCTCCTGCCACCTCCTTCTAACCTTGAGTCCCCACCACGCTATGCGTTCACAATTCCGTGGGGGTATGGGTCTCTTCCCTCCCTCGCTGCTCGACCCCCTCGGAATTCCCCTCGTGTGCGTCTTCACGCGGCGACACTTTCCTTCAATACATAGGTTTTGCGCTTAGTGTAGCGTTCTATTTCCTTTTATATTTCTGTTAGCTTTTGGCTTTATACTCCATTCTTTTCCTGTTAATTCCAGCTTTGGCTTTAACGCACGTGGCCTTCGTTGCTTTGTCTCCTTTCGACCCACTTTTGAAGTATTTCGTCCTTTGATACAAAGCTTAATGCATGACTTGTCAACCTTGTAATACACCAATGACTAATGTTAAAGATTAAACAACAGGTCCCATCCACATTTGCCACATAGCTCATGCAAGTGGAGCCTCCTCTAAAACTACGCTACCTTTTCATGGACATTCCTCCTCTTGGACAACGCTGTTGACTTAGTCAAAGATGACTAAAACAAGGTGATCCCAATCATATTCAGATCCTTATGTGCTTAATTTAGCTACTTATTCACCCTCCTTTCACATAAGAAGTGTTATTTATCCATATAAGGGGTTCAAGGGGTATCCTTACCCATTTTTTTCAACATAATGAAAATATGAAAACTAAAGCCCCTGAAGAAGTGGTTGATATTTCATCACCTACAGTAAAGAATGCAACCAACAAAACAAAGAAGGGGAAAGAAGAAATGACAGAGTTTCAAAATCTTGAGGAGAAATTGAGGTTGGAAAACCAAGAAATTGCTGTGATGAGAAAGAGTGCCAGAAAGAATAGTATTGAGAAAGCAGAGTTTAAAATAATGAAGGCACCATGGGAAGGTCAAACTGGTTCTATTTTTGAAAATCCAAGCAGTGCAAAGTAGTTTTTCACATGGACAGTCCCAACAATAAAGGAAGCCAAATTTGTCAGAGTAATGAATACTCACTTGAGAGCAAATAAAAGGAGACTTAAATATCAAGTGGTGAACTTGGAGCAGCAGATGAATTTGATTCACGATGAGTTAAAAAGAAGAGGTATTAAGATAATAGTCATAGAAGAGCATATAGCTAAATCAAATGAAAATGAGCAAGGGACCTCATGAAGACTGGAATGACTGTGTTTTTCAGTTGATATTTTTTTTAAATGATGAAATCAGATTGATTTTGAGTTTTTGGCACATTTGAAATTTTCATTTTAGAAACTTTTTGACAAAATTCCCCACTCAGGAGTTTCGTAGCGCAGACAGTGTAAAAATGGAGAAAAGCGCTACGAAACTACTGTAGCAGCTTTTATTGCCCTTTTTCATCAATTTTTGAGGGGTAAAACAATGGATCAAGGATTGAAATTGATAGGGAGGATGTATTTAAATTTAATTAAGATAATTTTGGAGGATAAAAGTCAAAAACTTGAAGAAAAATGGGGTAAAGGGCAGCGCTATGAAAAGCACTACGAAACTGTTTTGTTTTCGTAGCGCAGTGTATTACAACCCATTTGAAAAGTTTGGAGATGGTTTTGGACAGTTGGAACTTAAGGAGGAGGTTTGGCATTGGTTAATTCAATTTCTAACAGCTAAGGACATCGAAATAATGAGTTCATGATGGTCAGAATGTTCCATGAGTGCAAAGGACCCTATGCCTAAAAAACAGGGGGATTATTTCCTATTTTGGTCGAGGAAAAAAATTTGGTCATGAAGAGTTGAAGAATAAAATCTAGATTCAAACATGTGTGAATACACTTGGTAAATGATGTAATTTAGTTTAGATAAGGTTGTTATGGATAGAGATAAGGAGTTTGAATCCTATTTGTAATAGGATTGTTTAGTAGATTAGTTGTCTTTTTGTAATAAATACCATGTCATCAAGGTGTCAAGGGTTAGGAATTCGATGTATCTAGCACAAGATAAGATTATATCATGTTGTAAATTCTCTATAAAGGACCAAGAATTCGAATAAACTATGTTTATTGTAATTGGACATTTTTTGGCAAAAGACTATGTTTATTGTGATTGACTGGTTTTCAACTAATATAGGAGATTTCTACTTAACCAACTTGAGATTCATAAGGAGTTTTAGTGTTTTATTATTCTATTTGCATCTCTCTATTATCCCATTGCAATGGAGTTCATTTATGTTACTCATAATTCATATTTGATGCTCTGACTTCCTATATAGATGAACTGACTGTGTTTTTTACAGTTTCACATGTGCATCTCTTGACTAAAACTCTGATATGCCTCAAATTCCATGTTAAGTATATTTATTGGTTTAATGAAACTATTTTGACTCCATAAGCCCAATGTGTACTTGTTGATGTGATTTTCAACCTACATTTATCATCTATCTGATTATTACCCCTCATAGAGTTAGCCATCTATATTTTATCAAAAATCATTAACCCTTGAGAGAGCCCTCTCAGGTTGAGGAGGCTAAGCCTCAATAAAAAGATTGGTTTGAAACAGTTGCATAAGATTGATTTGATTAGCAGCCTATCAGGTCCAATTTTGTGAGAACAACTATTTTAACTAATTTCAGAAATGTAGACCCTTTTCTACATGATTGGCATATTCTCATGTCACGTGTTGACAATTTACTACATTCAGAGGAAAAAAAATTATTTGATTCGTTGGTTCACTTGCTTGCAACGAATAATATAGTCAACCCGCACAATCAAAATATGCTAAAATCATTAAATTGTCCAATTGTGAGGTGTGTTGCAAAGTGCACCAGAAGAAAAAAAATAGTTGAGAAAAATGATGATGTGTTGGAGCATGAGATGTTGTTATGTTGTGGAGAGCGTTTCATGTTGACATGTAATTTGTGGGTTGAATATGGGTTAATGGTGCACTTGGATATATCAAATACAACTTCTATATGCCTAGTTAGGATCCGCCTCAACTTCCAATGTTCGCTATAGATATTTTGAAAAGTACGCAGGTGTTCCATTTGATATAAATTGTCCAAGTTGTTATAAGCTATATCACTACTGAGAGGGGGGGTGAATCAATAGTGATGGAATTTATATCAATTGTATAAATTTTTATTGGATTAACAATTTTCAACACACATCCACAATATTATATTATCAAAACATGAAAGAAAAAATAAACTAAAAGCATAATAACCATTGAAAGCATCAACAGAAATAAGCACACATGAAGACACAAGTATTTCTAGTGGAAACCCTTTCGAGAGAATACCACCCTACTATTACTACACTGCTCAATTATTCTATTAATTTGCTGAACAATATTTTACATGGATTATTTCACACCCATAAGCCGATGGACTTGGATTGCATTGCAGGAACCTATCATTTAGGAAGTCTATTTCTCTCACAGATATACATAAATATATCTGTCAGAGGGACCCATGACCAATGATACTCACCCAACACCCATTGGAATATACAACATCGATTGGATGGAGAAATTTTTTCCTTATATTGAATACGTCGAATCATTGTCTACTTTGAGGCCTCCACATCTTCACTTCCTCCATGAAAAACGCTTTTCATAAATTGTTCAATATGGTTCTCAATCTTATCAACATTAGTGTAATATTCCCAAATTTTCACATCATATTTGAAATATTAGAGTCCTTTATTTTCTTAATAAATTAAGTAAATAAAAGGGTAGAGGGACTCACAAACCTCAAAGATGAATAAAATCCACTTTTGATGTGTGTATGTGGATATTTTAGATCTAGATATAGAATCATGGAGTAGTCGAGCGACTCCATTTATGGAGATCATATCTCATTTATGAGATAGATTATGGGGGATGAAATAGTAAAATAAGATCATGCATCTTAAATATAAAATCATGAGGATCTTTGGTAAGGTCAACTAAGATCATAGTGCATTCAAAGAAGATCATGAAGCACTTATTATAAGATAGTGGAGGAAGTGATGCATTTGATGCATACATGATGGAGAGGGTATCACCCCATGTGAACATGATGGAGGACATGGATCAACAGTGCAGTCAACCTTGGAGACTTTGTCGACATGTACAACGTAGTATTAGAGTGGGCTTAGGCTATGGAAGGCTCATGCATATAATGGAGGTGAAGGCACAATGGAAGGCATGGTTTGGTTTATTCATTTCTTGATCTGTTTAGATCTAGATTTGTCTTAGAACGTTTCTATGCACACTTGGGTTGTTTAGAAGAGTTTGCAGTGTTTTTTAGCACAGGGTGTTCCCGAGAAGGAATCCCACCTCTTTCTTTGAGTGATCTCTAAGGATGAGGATTGTTCTTCATTCCATAAAAGGCATTGGTGCCAGGAAACCAGTGGAGGATTCATCCTACCACTTTGTTCTTCAAATCCAGCCTTTTAGGAGCAACAGATCTACATCTGACATTCAGGCCATTGGGTTTTACCTCCTTTCAGCATCAGTCCCTTCAAGGATTGTGAAGTTCAGTCCTGTAGATATATTGGAGGAAGGAAGTTTCCAGTATTTCAGCTGGAAATCCTGTGAGGGATAACCTCCTCACATTGGATCTATTGTTTCCATCATTCAGGAGCTGATTTGACATATCTAGCAGCAGGATATTGAGCCTCCCTCTCTAATAGTGCATTTTTATGAAGCTATTGTTCTTACAACAACTATTTTCAGTGGAAGAGATTGGAGGAGCTAGATCTTGAGCTTTTAGCCCAAGGATCTAGTGAAGGGATCAACCCTTCTTGCATAGATCTGATTGGACATCATTGTAGCCATCATATCATCAGATCTAGCTTCAGATCTGCATTCCCAGTAACATATATGTGAATACCTAAGAGGGTGGTTTTCTTAGACTTACAGATCTGAGAAATCCCTTCTGGGTTATGTTGGGAATCCATCATTGAGCCCAGATCTACAATTTTAGCATCATCGGAGCTCCCATTCTGCCTAGATATGAATTTTTATCTTTAAGGCAGTTGCAGTCCGTACAACTGCAGTAGGGACAGTGCATTTTACCTTCCAGCAGAGAAGCAGTTATGCAGTCCCCCTTGGGATATCATTGCAGGGTAATTCTAGGCCACCCTTGTGGATTGAGTGTCTCATATTTTGAGCACTATTGTAGTTTATTTTTCACCTCCAAAAATAATAAAATGGCTCAGCTATTTTTGTGTATTCTGATGTGTATATAGATTTATAGTTTACTTTGCTGCAGTTCTTATATTGTGTTTTAGTATTACTGCATTCTCCCTTTTGGGATATTACAGTGGTATCGGAGCATGATCTTTGGCTCAGCTTGTGGACATTTCATATTTTACATCAAAAGAAGAAGAAGATAGATGAGATCTATCATGGAGGATGATAATTATGCCACTTCTTTCTTTATATCCATGCAAGATCTCTCCAAGGAGGTCAATCCAATGAATAAGGAAGGACAGAAAGAAGATCCAAGAAGAATATGTGTTGAGGAAGGTCCAAGCACTTCCTATCAGCAAAGAAGAAAACCAGAGAATCATAGATCTCCTCATAGATCCACTATTCCCACTTTCTTTGGAGAATGTGAAAGGTGTAGAAATGAAGAAAGGAATGAACCTGAGACTCATGAGACTCTAAGTCTATATCTTGAAGAGTACAAAGCATATTCTAGAGCATTCAAGGAGAATCTAATTCTCCAACAGTTCTTCAAAATCAAAGAAGAAAGAGGATCCTATAGCAGGAATAAAAGAAAGAGGCATAATAGATTCTATTTGCCTAAATTTAATGGATCTTCCTCAAGAAATGTTAAGGCTTGGAGGAGAGAGTTAGATGCATTTTTCAGACGACATCCTGTAGCTGAAGAAGAGGTTGTACAAATTGTAGCACTTCATCTTTTAGATGAAGCCAATGATTGGTGGTTTGGTCACATGGAGCACGCAAAGGTGACTAAATATTCAGATTTATTTCACAAGTTGAGGAAGGAATTTGATGTGATAAAACCAGAGATGTGTCACAAAATGACATTTCCTAAGGAGGAGGATGTCAATCTTGTCACTCTGGACAAGAAGTCACTACATTCACCACCAGCTGTAGAAGTACTTACATCCGGAGAAGAGATACTTGAATCTTTTCAAAGTAATAGTGAGCTCTTGAAACATAGAGTCCCATGCATGATTCAGGAGATGCATGAGGAAGAGGAGGAATATTCCAGCGCTGGTACATTGGTAGTGTTATCACCAAAATCGTACCTGATTAGCTGCTGATCAGACAACTTCAGTGTAACTATTTCAAACCAATATTTTGACTGAGGCTTAGCCTCCTTAGCCTGAGAGGGATCTCTCGAGGGTTAATGATATGGAGTAAAGATATAGATAGTTGGCTAAATCTATGAATTAAGTATTGATTTTGTATATTTGCAGGTTGAAAAGATGAAGGCTAATACTACCATTGGGCTTATGGAGTCAACAAATCAGTAGGTTTAGTGGCAAGGTTTCTTAACATGGAAGCTGAGGCAAATAGGGGTCTTAAACAAAGAAAATTCACTCAAGAAAATAGGTCAACACAATCATTTCATTACTAAAGGAAGTCAGAGCATAGAGTTATGAATTCTGAGTAATAGCCATGAAATCTACTGCTAGTGGTTCAAAGGCAATTCACTCATAAAACACAGAAAAACACAATCATCTCATTACTAAAAGAAGTCAAAGCATAGGGTTATGAATTCTGAGTAATAGAAATGAGATATACTGCAAGTAGTTAAACATAATAGGTATATAAATAAAACATTAAAACCCCATGAGAATCTCAGGTCTGTCAAGAAGAAAACCTCTCTGCATTACTGATCATAGTCAATTACATAAAGCAGTAGCAGTAGTTTTGCTAATTCAACCTCTTGGAATTTAATAAACCATTTAAAACATGTGATAACCTTATCCTAAGCTATATTCCTCGAACTCCTGACTCTTGACACCTTGTCTAACCATATGACATGGTATTTATTACAAAAAGACAGCTAATCTAATAAAACAGTCCTATGAAAAATAGGATTCAAACTCTTAAACACTATCTATAACCACCTTATCTTAATTAAGTTATATCATTTTCCAAGTGTACTAACACATGGTAGAATCTAGAGGATAGACTTCAACTCTTCATGACCATGATGCGGACCTCCACCAAAATAGGCACGGTCTCCTGTTTTCTAGGCATATAGTCCCTTGCACATCTTGAAACATTCTGACCACCATGAACTCATTATTTCGAGTTCCTTTGCTATTGGAAGCTTAAATTACACCTGCAAGAATCTTCCCTAAGCTCCAGGTGTCTAAAAAATGTCATTAGACTATTCAAATGAGCTGAAATAGATTGCGCTACGAAAACAACACAGTTTCGTAGCGCCTTTCATAGCGCTGCTTTTTAACCCTTTTTTCTTCAAAATTTTGATTTCTTTCCTCTAGGATTGTCTTCATTATCTCTAAATACATCGTCCTTAGCAATTTCAGATCATAATTCAAACTTTTTCCCTTCAAAATTTGATGAGAAAGAGTGAAAAAAGACGCTACAACAGTTTAGTAGCGCTTTTCACTCTTTTTACACTGTTTGCGCTACGAAACTGCTGAGTGAGCAGTTTTGTCCAAAATTTTCAAAAATGAAAATTTGAAAATGTGAAAAAACTCAAAATGAAACTGATTTCATCATATCAAAAGCCATATGAACTTAAAACACAGTCATTCCAGCCTTTATAACTTCTTAACTTCTTGTAGATTTCTCCTGTTTTTATCTAAAAAATAGGTCTTTATACAGAGCTTATATCCCCTAATCCATGATGTATTTTGAGAAATTTAAGGAGTTTTTTTTACGCCATGACTTCTTGAATAAAGAACTCTCTTGTTTTTCTGAAATACATCTCCTGTTGTCCAGAAACTACCTTTGAAAAACATGTGTAAAACATGAAAACTCTGTTTTCTGAAAATAGGATTTCAAAGAAAGCCTTGTATCTCCCAACTGATAACACTTGTGAGAAACGTCAGATATTTTATTGTATCAGGGTTTGTGATGAAGACAAACCACGTTCAAAATTCCAAAATAATTTTTAATTTGGCCAGAAACTGAACTTGAAGTTGACTGCTAAATAGTCATGTACAGGACAGTTTTGTAACAATACTTTCGTGGCGCATTTTAATTTATCTATTTCGTCAACCTCCTAATGAATTTGAAGAAACAAAGAGAGGTATTTGTAGCTAGGTATGTTAGGAAGAAAAACCTCTTTCATTTTTCCAAAATTCGTTTTCCATTACTCAGAAACCTCCTTGGAAGTTGACTGCTCAAAACCAGAAAACAAAGTTTTTGCTTCATAACTTTCAGTAGTTTCGTAGTGCAAATCAACTTTTTTGAACTAGAGGCGCTATGAAAGTAAGGTTTCTTGGCCAATTTGACCATTTTTGACATGACACTTTAGGAAATGAATCAAAAATGGAAATTATGGGTATTTGACAATGAATGGACCTTAAAAAGACTTTATTTGAACTTATGGATGGGCTTTGAACTTATGACAATCTAACCTACCCTTGATCGAAACCTAAATTGAATTCTAAACCTAATTTTAAACATGACAAAATAAAAAACATGACATAGTGATGTTTTGAAATTTTTTGGGTGATAACAGGTAGAAGAGTAGCCATCTCTCTTACCAAAAGTTGGAGGCACTATTGTCTCGGTTGGAAGAACTCTTGTGTTATGTCAAGAGGTTCCCACATATCAGTTGATCCAAGGTATGCATACACATTCATCACCTATTATTTCATTATATCTTATTGAAACTGTTGGGGACATGTCATCAGGGCCAATTCATAACCAAGGGTTATAAAAAAACTCTGATTTGGAGCAGCAACATGTCACAGCGCAGATGACCCTTGATCTAATCAAGGAGGAGATTAAGAACTATCCCATTTCATCATTGTTGAGCTACTTTCAACCCTCTGAGTTTAAGTGTAGAGTTTTAGAAAATGGGATGAGCATGATCCTATGGATAATAACTAGTTATGAGATCAATATTGTGCCTTGCTTTGAGGCAACACATGTATTACCGTGCAGATCTACAACGTTGTCACTTAGTAGCTGTAAAAATGAAGAGGCCCCATCATTATTGGAGCATTCTGAAGGTAGCTTCACTCATGAATCAATGGAGGTAAATATGACAAATGTTGGACATCTTGAGATGAGGAACCTTTTCTCCTTTCTAGATGACCCTTTCTCAATGAGCCTCTCACAGCTCAAAGAGAAAATTCTACCTGCAACAGATCCAAAACTTCATTGGTTTTAGAGGGCCTTTGGTGAAAAGAGAATCTCATTAGAGGTGAACTTCAACATTTCATGAAGTGCAAAGTTCTTCAACATTTTTGGGAGGATGGTATTCTACAAAGAGAGGATACCATGATTATGTAACACATCCTTCATCATCCACATTGGGATGAATGGGTGAGGATGATAAGCAAGGGGTTGTATGAACACTTTCAGATTTATGACATCGGCCATAAAGCTTAGTTACATTGGTTTCCCTTGGGATATTTTTGTCATTGCCCAAAGGCTCCTATCTCTTTGATCCATGCCTTGAAAAACACTTATGAAATGAAGAAGGAGGCATGGCTGCACTGGCTACTCTTGGGTGAGTATGGTTACCACCCAATAGCTCATAATTTTCTAATTCATGCCTTTTGCATCAATGATAAAATGCAACAAGACAAGGCATGGTCATTTTGGTTTCCCTTGAGAGAGTTTTTCCACCACATGACATCTCCTATGTATATGTGTTTTGTATTGGGAAAAGCTTGGTACGGTGCTCTCATGATGTGTATTGATGGTGTTTATTTGTATTGGACTGATGTGACATTCCATATGTCAATCCATATGTTTTTCCTCCATGATGAACATGAGGAGGAGAGAAAGCAACAAGATCTCTTGTTGTTTTGGTTGCTTTTGGGGGAGTTTGGCTTGTCCATCTTACATGGAGGAGATGGAGGATGGTACCAAAGGGCCTTGCTCCGGTGGTTAGTATTAGGAGAATATGGTTTGAAATATTTGTCTACCCATATAACTCCTTTCCTTATTCTTTTGCATAAATTTTGAATGATTCTTGGATCCAACAAGGCCAACAGGGCTAAGGATGGGAGCATATCAATGCTCAATCAAATTCATGAAGCATGGGATGAAGAGATGTATGGTGAAATGTAGCTTTTCCTTTGTGGAAAGGACCACTTTATTTTATGTATCTCATGTATTAATGATGATGTTGGACATCATATGGTTGTCACTTGGTACTTCATGGTGGGAGGAGGACATCTAACCATGCAGTTGGAAGTCATTCTATATATTTTTGAAAGACAACTTTGGGACCAAACATGCATAAAACATTGCAGGAAATGGAGGAAGCCTTCCTTATGTGTATGCCATTTGGAGGGGAATAGATGGCCTTGAGTCTACTTTTGGAGTTGCTTGAGGACAAGCAAAATTTTGCCGAGGGGGACTGTAATATTCCAAAATTTTAGATCTAGATCTATAATCATGGAGTAGTGGAGCAGCTCCATTTATGGAGATCATATCTCATTTATGAGATAGATTATGGGGGATGAAATAGTAAAATAAGATCATGGATCTTAATATAAAATCATGAGGATATTTGATAAGGTAAAATAAGATCATAGTGAATTCAAAGAAGATCATGAGGCACGTATGATAAGATAGTGAAGTAAGTGATGCATTTAATGCATACATGATGGATAGGGTATCACCCCATGTGAACATAATGGAGGACATGGATCAACAACGCAGTCAACCTTGGAGACTTTGTCCACATGTACAGCGTATTATTGGAGTGGGCCTAGGCTATGGAAGGCTCACGCATATAATGGAGGTGAAGGCACAATGGAAGGCATGATTTGGATTATTCATTTCTTGATCTATTTAGATCTAGATTTGGCTTAGAACATTTCTATGCAGACTTGGGCTGTTTAGCAGAGTTTGCAGTGCTGTTTAGCACAGGGTGTTCCCAAACGGGAATCCCACCTCTTTCTTTGAGTGATCCCTAAGGAAGAGGATTGTTCTTCATTCCATATCAGGCATTGGTGCCATCTTCAGGAGGTTGTTTCTAGCATTCAACTAGGAAACTAGTGGAGGATTCATCCTACCACTTTGTTCTTTAGATCCAACCTTTCAGGAGTAGTATATCTACATCTGGCATTCACACCATTGGGTTTTACCTCCTTGCAGCAGCAGTCCCTTCAAGGATTTCACATTTAAGTCCTGTAGATCTATTGGAAGAAGGAAGTTTCCAGTATTTCAGCTAGAAATCCTGTGAGGGATAACCTCCTCACATTGGATCTATTGTTTCCATCATTCAGGAGCTAATTTGACATATCTAGCAGTAGGCTATTAGGCCTCCCTCTCTGACAGCGCAGTTTTCTGAAGCTGTTGTTCTTACATCAACTACTTTCAGTGGAAGAGATTGGAGGAGCTAGATCTTGAGCTTTTACCCCAAGTATCTAGTGAGGGGATCAACCCTTCTTGCATAGATCTAATTGGACATCATTGTAGCCATCATATCATTAGATCTAGCTTCAGATCTTCATTCCTAGCAGCATATATGTGAAGCCCTAAGAGGGTGTTTTTCTTAGACTTATAGATCTGAGAAATCCCTTCTGGGTTATCTTGGGAATCCATCATTGAGCCCAGATCTACAATTTCAGCATCACTGGAGATCCCATTCTGCCTAGATCTGACTTTTTATCTTTCAGGCAGTTGTAGTCCCTATAGTTGTAGAAGGGACAACGCAGTTTACCTTCCAGTAGAGTAGAAGTTACATAGTCCCTCTTGGGATATCATTGCAAGGTCATTCTAGGCCACCCTTGTGGCTTGAGTGTCTCATATTTTGAGCACTGTTGTACTTGCTTTTTCACCTCCAAAAATAATAAAATGGCTCAGATATTTCTGTGCATTCTGATGTGTATATATATTTATTGTTTACTTTGCTGTAGTTGTTATATTTTGTTTTTAATATTACTACATTCTCCCTTTTGGGATATTACAATTAGCAACCAAACAACACCATAATTCTGCACATAAAATATGAATAAATAACTCTACCTGAAGGGGAAAATTCTTCTATTTTTCTCACACCTAAAACTCCACTCTCTAATACACCATAAGTTGCCAATTATTCTCCTCTCTAAACATTTTCATCTGCAAAAAAAAAGCTATGAAATTATCCTCAAATCATTCTCTGAATTCTGCATACATAACTATTAAATATATTTGCAATAATGTGTGAGTAGTTGTTGCAATCTCTACTCACTCACAATGCACTCACAATGGAATGCTCACACACTCTCAAGAAAACCAACCTAATAGAATCATAACCTTCCTCTATTTATCTTTTTTATGATATGGTTAACTCAGTAAACACAACATGTTATGGAGTACTAAAGAATTCTTTTCACATTTCTCAAGTTTCTCGGATCCAAATCCTTGACTTGATCAAGCCACTTGTTTAGTCAATTTAATGTCTTAAATTGCTATCATAAATTATCGACTGAGGTTAGTAATTTGATGAAGTGTGGTGCACTATATAAGCTTAGATGCCCTTCTTTATTACTTCCTTGTGTATTTTTATATATTGTTTTTGGCAGTTTTTATTTTATGCATAATGTTAAGAACAAAAATTTATCTAAGGAATAAAATCTATGCTCTTAAATGAAATTTTGAAATGCTAAGAAACAACTAAATCTGAAAGAAATTTAATGATGAAAACTTAATCTTTAAGAAAGAAGAACAGGAAATGTTATTTTTACTCTAAGAAAAGAAATTGATTTACAAATTAAAATTAATAAAATGAATGAAATATAAAATCTAAAAGAAGGAAGAAAAGGAAATGTTATTTAAATAATCTATTTTGCATAAAAATAAATCAATCTTTGGATGGTTGAAATATGAGCTATGTTAGACTGTTCTATGCCAGAAAAAAATATATGGAAAACATATTAATTAAACTGATTATGAATTTAAACAAAGCATTGTTCTAAGTCTTATTGAATTCTACTAATCTCTAAATGATGTTCTATCTATCAATATAAAAAAAAATGAAACCATATCCTACTTTATCAATTGAGAACATTAATTCTATGAAAACATAGCATCTATTCTTATTTTAAATCTATCTAAAATGATCAAAATGTAATTCTAATCTAACTCCATCCTATTTTTAAATCTATCTAAAAATGATCAAAATATAACTTTAATCTAACTCTATTCTACATTCCATGGAACGAAAGCATAAAATCTATTACTATGAAATTGAACTGACTGTGCTAATTGAATTCAAATCTAACTAAGGCAAGAAAAGAATGACAGAGTATCTATTGCACAAAACAAGATTTCTGATATAAATCCTATGGTTTCTGTGTAATCAAATGTAAGAATCTATTTCAAATGGAAGATGACAGTCATGATCATGAAATATTTAGGCGAGCATAAGATACAATAAACTGTGCATAAATGAAAACAATTGATTCATAAAACATTTAGGAAATAATTTACATGAAATTAAAATATGAAATGATTAGAAATTAACTATGAAATGACGAGAGATTAAATTTTAATCAACTGGGAATTAAGCTATAAAATGATAGTAAATTAAACTACGATTCAACATGAAATTAAGGTATCAAATGACAATAAACTAAACTACAAAATGACTAAAAAAACCTCCTTTCCATGCAGGGGCCCTTTGCAATAGAATGAAGGTAAATCTACTTAGGCTATCTACACATCAATGGTATGGAACTGGTCTTCTTCATTAATAAAACAAAGTTTAAAAACGTATCACAATGTTATCACAAAATCAAGCTTATTCCCGGTTTCAATAGACTGATATTTATACAAGTTTTTGAATAAACTGTCTGAGACAATTTAGCCTATGGAAAGAAAAATAAAGCTAAGGCTAGAAGTATATTCAAAAGAACAGTATTCATGGCTCTTTCTCGATTTTCTACGTAAGACAAAATAAAAAATCTTTATCCGCTGATCTTGTTCCTTCTTGACCAATCTTTAACCGTGAGTGTAGGCATGATCCTTCTCAAAATTGAACAGGTAAGTAGGATACGATCCATGTATGGACCACATCAAAGCTACCCATATGACTCGATTCTTCATTTACTTCTCGAAACCTGTTAAACAATAATGGTGGATGCAGAAACAAAGGTTAGCTCTAGAATTGCATGAATTCTTTAGCTAATTACAGAAATTCATCTAAATAATAAGAAGCATTATAATATAAAATAGAGATCATGTAAATGCCTTCTCAGATGTAAAATATGTCAATTATCACTGATTGAGTTTATGGATTTTGTGAAAAGGAAGAAAATATGGTGGAAAAATATGTCAAAATAGGAACAATTTTGAGGTTCAACGTACCCCTACTAAGAGACCATTGCATGTCCTCATGCAATTTCCAAAATTGTGAGCCTTCACCTTTTATTGCATTTTTTCTAATACCTCTCCTAGTACATCCAACTTCCTCTTCTTTCCATTCTTTAAAGTGATTTCCATTCTTGGTTTCTTCATGAGGAGTTTTTACTTCAAACTGATGACTTTTCTGTTCAGATAGCCATTCCTTTTCTTTAGTTTCTTTTTCTTTTTATACCATGGCCCCAGATGTAGAATAGTATTGTCACTGATGACCTTTTCTAAGTGGTTTTTTTCTTTCAAAGATTCATTTTATTGCTTGATGTGCATGTTCGGTATCTCTAGTTCATAGATTTCTTGCTTTAAAGTGTTCACCAGAGGTTCTTGTGGACTAGTAGGCTGCTCTTGAACACTTGGATTTCCTTCTGCATGTCTCTTTTATAAGGACTCAATGTAGTTATAAATATCTTGCTGTGCCGGGTCAATTTCTAGGGTCCTTCTGCTTGGAATGTGTATAGGAGAGGTAGTAATAGGCGATGGTACTTGGGGCTTTTTATCTAAATAAAAAAAATCTGCTTCCTGTGGGGGTGTATTCTTTAAGGGTTTACGAAGTATGGAACTTCTCCTTGGCTGTGGAGGGCTTAATATTTCTAAATTTATAAATTTTTCCTTTTCCTTTACACTACCTCTCTTTTTGTAACCATTATGTTTCTTATTCTTTAATATTTCTGCAATGGTGATTTCTTCTTCTTCTTGCTGTGGTTGAGGTGAGGATTTGTCTTCAATGCAGGTATCAAGCTTTCTCCTCCTACTTCTTTTGGTCTTATCATCCGTAGGTTGTTCTTCTGCTTCTTCTTGAAAATGATTCCTGATTAGGAAACTTTCCCAAGAGTCTCCTATACTCTTTAAATGAAATTTAATGAGTATCTTTATCAGTCCATGATGGTACATGGTATTGTCTATGGATTGGAATATTTTATGCACACTTTCTGACATTTTCTTTAAGTTGTTCAATAGGAAGTATGGGAGGTTTATTTCTCCATCCTCTAGGAAATTCATTAACAGTCTGGCATGGTAGACAAAAATACAACCAAACCTACCCTCACAAGTAATTTTTTTTTGAATAATTAACAACATGTTCCTCCATTTGTTTTTGAGTGACGTACTGGGAATTCCTTTCTTAAAAATAGTAGTGTCCATTCCTAGATTTTTCAGGAAAATATTCCATTCTTCTCCATGAATTTCCCTATTCTTGAATCATCTTTCACCAATTTTCAGAATTTCTGTGGCTTCTGCTATGAAGGACTCTGTCATCGAGAACTTTATGTCCCTAATTTCTACCTCTATCTCATTGAAGGCTCTTGCGAAATATTTGGTGACCTCTTTGTGGAACCCATTGAACTTTTCTATGAACTAGAGCCATCGTACCTTCTGAATCATCTCCTTTATCTATGGATAATCTTCCATGAATTTTCCTCCCACTAGCTCGGTTCTTACTATTAGACCCATGTCTCTGTCATAAGGAGTTTTCGTCTTCAAAACTGTTCCTCTTCGACCAAGTGGATTGAGGGTTTGGATTTGAGTTAAGGGGGTCGAAAGGCAATTGTAGAGATGTGTAGGTAAAATATATATTCGGGCGAGGGTTTAGGAACATGAGTAAGCGGGTTACGAAATGAGGTATAACCATTAATCATTAATGGATGAAATCGTTATTGATCATTATGGGATATGATATGAATGAAGTGGTGAATTATGGATTTGTGGTGTGAACTGAGTACAACTAGCTTTAATGATGATAATTTGAGGTGGCAACATATGATCATCTAAAATATATATACTAATGTTTTTGAAACTTATTATTTAATTTTTTTTGTAACATACCTTGGAACTAACCTTTCTTGATCTTCATTTTGTTTTGATTCCTCAGGTTTCTTTTCAACATGATCTTCAATGGAGTCTTCAATTGCTTTTGTTCAGTATGTCTTTCTTCAATAGGTTGCAAAATTTTAGTAAAATTTCTGAAAGTCAAGTGACAAGCTATGATTATTACGAAATTTGAGAATTAGAAGACAAGCTGAAGTTATTAAACAAATTTCTGAGAGAATGTGATGACAACTACAAATTATTCTGAGAGTTGCAAAAATGTAGCAATTCTGTAGCTAATATTTTATTGCTTCTAAAAAATAAAGGGAATAAAGAATTTGAGATTTTCAGAATGGGAGAAAATATAAGATGCCAGAAATGAGCTCTAATTTTCACCTTGTATTTTCTGTATAAGGATGCTAATCATTGATTGATTTTCATACTTATACAATTATTATTATTATTATTATTATTATTTGAATAATATATATATATATATATATATATATATATATATATATATATATATATATATAATTTATTATTATTATTATTATTTAGATATGAAAAGTAAAAAGAAGACTAAGTTGGGGAAGAAGAAGGATTCTTCTTCACCAAATTTATATCAGCATTGTCTTGAATTTATTTGATAAATTCCTCCTTTGTAATTGGTTTATGATAGACCTTTAGTCGATTTCCATTCACAATAAGAGGTACCTTTTCTTCATCAATTGTCCTTATTCTGACTGCCCCATTTTCAAATATTTTTTTGATCTCATAAGGTCCAATCCAATGAGTCTAAAATTTTCCTTGGAAGTCTTTGAACCTTGAATCAAACAAAAGTTCCCAATCTCTTTCTTAAAATTTTCTTTCTTTTATGTATTTATCATGCCATCTAGACGTTTGTTACTGAAATAGGCTAGTCTTTTGAACTGCATCTTTCCTAATCTCATCAAGCTCATTGAGTTGCTCCATTCTGTGATTTTGGGCTTATGATAAATCAAGTCCCAATTTGACCGCTGTCTTGAAGGTTTTGATCTGGAATTATATTGGAAACAAGAATTTATTCCCATAAACAAGTTCATAGTGAGTATGTCCTATTGTATTCCTCCATGTAGTCCTGTAGGCCCATGTTGGGGCCCTTGTTTTGAAAACATGGTTTGAATATTTTGAATTTTGAATAAAGGATAGATTTTGGGTTGCGGGATGAAGACACATGGCAGTCGCAACCAAGTCGCAACTACAGAAAGAAGCGGAGCTACCGAAGTTGCGAGGGAACAGGTACATAGCTAAAATAAAGAAGATGCATGAGCACAAACGAAGAAGATATACAACAGAAGAAAACGAGCAGAACATGTAGATAATAAGAGAGAAACTGGAAGCAGCTGAAGAAGAATGCAAGAAGAACTAACAGTTGCGAAAGCATGTGAATAAATAGCCGTCACCCGAGTGAAAGATGGGATGGAAAAGGGAATGCAGAGCGACTGAAGGAGAAGAACAGATGCTACAGCAGGAACACAGACCGAGGATGATATCTCTGTAGTTCCTAGGTTTCTCCTATCTACCTTGCTATTCTATAAGGCATCTGTATCAGACTTGTAAGCTCTCCTTGCGGGAGCTATGTAACTATGGGTTTGGCAGAAGAGATTAATACAATTGCAGGTTGCTGTCTTATTATGTGACTCACATGCATGCATGATGGTTGTGACAATTTAAAATTTTATTTGCTTAATACCTATATACTCTTTGAATGTTCTTGCGTATATATGATGTTAATGCAATCCATTCTATGTTAATCATGAATTTTGGATCCTTTCCCTGTTATCGATCTATTCCCCTTTTGCATGTGGTTGCGGCACGCCTCGAGTGAGACTCTCTGCTCTCCAGAGTAGGGTGATAATGCCGGCATGGTTCTAGAGTACAGTGGATTCCTTTGTTGGCCACAACCCCTGAACTTGGGTCTTGCCTGTGAGACCTGATTATTCGCCAACAAATGGTTCCGTTGCCGGGACCTGCATTTTACGAGGGGAACTAGATCATGGTAGAGAGGATTTTTGAAGGAGAAATACGGAGGTGGTGGGATAACCATCTGGACTAGTTCGTTGCTCAGCAAGCGGAGTTGACAAAGAAAAAGGAGGGGGTGCTCAAGGATCTCGTTCTCTTCTCAGATTCTTCCAGTGATACCTACGAGATCCTCTGGGGAAAATTCCCTAGCGACCTCTATAATTGGTTACAGAGGTTATAGATGAAGGTGCCTAGAGATAGCTTGTGGAAGATAGATCGCAAGTGGGTGCACGAGGATCTGGTGGCCCTGCATTGGTTGAACACTGAGTTGACCCGCGCGGTGGATTTTTGGGTAGAGACCACCTTGGACGGATATATTGTAGAGTTTGCTGCCGAGTTCTACCAATCCTTCTCGAAGGCTGAGGCTATCTTCCGGTCCGAGCTAAGAGGGAAGCTGCTTAGGGATATTCAGCTGTGGATTAAGGCTCTGATGGTGGACGAAGGGCTGATGGAATTAAAAAAGACGAGCATGGAAGCGTAAACCTCTGGTGCTGGGGGAAGGGATGAAGGGAAAGATGCCGTGTAAAGTGTGAAGCAGGGAGTGGGGAGTGGATGCTGAGGCCACAAGGAAGTTGAGGGAGCGACGTGCACATCGGCGGGCGCAGATCGCCGATAGGTGGCGAAAAAGGGTGATGCGGTATCTAAAACGACGGGAAACCGATAGGAGGAATCAAAAGGAGTTTCCTTAGAGGATAGGGATTATGGACACTCTGGCGGATACCTGGGAAAGGGAGGGGACCGCTGTGGGAGTATGGTGGGTGCATGGGAGCCCAATGAAGAGAGAAAGGGAGACGATGACTAAAGAAGACGATGCAGGGGTGCGGCCCGAAGAAAGTTTCGATGGTGAATGGTACATCGTGATGCAGCAGTTATTTCAAGAGCGGACGACATTCATCTCTCCAAGCAGCCCTACTTCCAAAACTCCACACGGCATGGCTCCCTGCCTTCCCCTGGTACTTTATCAACCTTTAAATAATATTTTCCTTAAGTTACAAGCATTAAGTCAATTGCACAGCAGTTCATTGTTGACAGCGACACACGTTACTAGCGGCGTCACTAGTAATATTGCATTCCCCAGTGGAACAATTATGCAACCAGGACCCGGAGGATTTATCCTGGTCAACTCTTCGCAAGTAAATATGGTTGGGTCATTCACCCGGTATCCAAAATTCTTTGGCCGAGGCAACGATGATGTAGAGCAACACTGTTATCTCTGCAAAGCCATATGGAGGGCTCGGCAGACACCAGACACTGGGAAGCTCATAGAGTTCCAAACCACGCTCAGAGAGAGGGCTCTGCGATGGTTCATCAAATGGTCTGAGGCTCATCCGAATCCGGTAATAGCTGACGTTAAGCGAGACTTTGTCCACAAATTCAAGCTTCCCCAGACAGACCAGTAGGGTCTGTCCGAGCTCTGGGAAATTAAGCAGAAAGAAGGAGAGACAGCATGGGATTTGATGTGTCGATTCAAGGACGCGATCAGGAAACTCAGCTACCTGATATATCCAAACCACCAGAGGGACTGGTTCATCAAGGCTCTGCTTCCCTTGACGAGAACCCCCCTCACTCAGTAGAAGATTGATAACCTGCAGGACGCGTTGGAGCAGGCCATGAAGATAGAGACCAAGGAGGGATACCCTCAAGAATATTGAGGGGCCCCGGCCCCATAGGATCCTTATTTGGTAGGATTGCAACATCAGATCGCTAGTTTGACTGAAAAGCACAAGGAGCTGCAGCCGATGAGACTAGCCAGGCTGAACGTTTGGTGCACTCATTGCTTGGTTGAGGGCCACATCACAACCGAGTGTCCCCGGTTGCATGGCGTAGGGGTAGGACCCTTTGTCGTAGTGATCTAGGGGGGTCCCCCGATAGGGGGTGGGGTGGCACTGAACCTGCAGGGGGTATACCAGCCGCAACATTCGTATGCGGGGTTCCCCCCTCAATCCAATCCCACCACCATTGAATATTGCGAAATTTGTTGGACGATGGGCCATCAACCACGGATGTGCCCAATTCTGCAGAAATACTCCAGCGTCCCAAACAATGCATACTGTGAGTTTTGTGCTTCCACAACTCACAACACTGAGCAGTGCAGGGCTCTCAACGCACTCGCGGACCAGTTGGACCGACCCTCCTATAGGGTAAATGAGGCTTCCCAGGGAAGAGGAGGCGGTATGCGTGGAGGTCGTATAGGGGGGCGAGGTCCGGTGAAGTGCTACAAATGTGACCAGGAGGGTCACATGGCTTGGGAATGTCCCCTCCCCCAACGCCCATGGTGCTCCCAGTGCCGCGTAAATGCCCATGCAACAGAGGAATGCCCCGAGCTTATCAAGAAGTGGGAGGAACGGGCGCGTTGAGGAACCCTGAATTTGGTCAATTCTAAACCCACGGGCGCATGGAAATCGAGCCATGTAGAGTGAGCTATTGTGACCTTGAGGGGTAGAAAATGGGGAAGGGCAGCTCGCGAAGGAGTGGCACAAGTTGTCGACCCATTTTCCCCGAACACCCGATTAATCGAGCGCGACACCGAGAAGTGGTTTTCAGGGAGCGGTCGAGAGCGGAGGCATTTGCTCGAGTATTGATATGACCAAGAAGGTTTTGCGCGGGGCCCACGCAACCGATCCGGTGAAGGCAGAACCACCCACGAGGCTTGTGATTGAGGAATGGATCCAGTTGTTCCTCAAGATTGTTGACAATGCAGCGATGATGTAGCAGCTAAAGCGTACCTTGGAAGGTGCACTGCAGGGGAGTTCAGGACCAGGGGAATCGGTAAGCACAACCCCCCAGTATGTTCAGCGGGTCAAGTGGAACAAGCGTCGGACGGGAAAAGAGTTCTCGCTTAATACGCAGGTTGCGGGATTCCAGATCAGTGACACTATGCTTGACTTAGGATCTAACGTCAACATCCTGCCGCAGAAGACCTGGGAGGCTCTAGGAAGGCCACGGCTGACCTACTCGCCGATCCAGCTTCAAATGGAAAATCAGTACTGCATTGTGCCAATCGGTCGACTCGAAGGGGTCG